>VXAV01001227.1:391437-411838 GCA_013399715.1 Alectura lathami
AGAGTGGTGTTTGGGGAATGCAGACTCATCAGTGCTAAGCACACAGGGAGGGCACATGTTCCTACAGAACATGTTTCCAAGTTCAGGGTGTGTCCAGACATGCTTCTAGAAGTGGATCTATTTTTTAAGGAAAAAAATACAGAACCGCTGTTTGTGGGTGCAACNTAAATCAGGTTATATGCGATGTAAAACAATCCTGCCTTTCCATAGTTGTCCTGTAACTGCTGTTCTAAACTGCTACAGAGTTCATGAAAAGCTGAGCTCGCATTTGCTGATTTTTCACCTCTGTGAATTTTCTCTGCTCTAATATAGAGGCACCACTTGTCTGCTTCTCATTCTCATTGTCAGAGTGGTGTTTGGGGAATGCAGACTCATCAGTGCTAAGCACACAGGGAGGGCACATGTTCCTACAGAACATGTTTCCAAGTTCAGGGTGTGTCCAGACATGCTTCTAGAAGTGGATCTATTTTTTAAGGAAAAAAATACAGAACCGCTGTTTGTGGGTGCAATATCTAAAAAGACAGGAAGATGGGGCTACACTACAGATCCTTCTAATGTGTTGGGTGTTCTGCAGAGATGTGATAACACTTTTTGAAATTAATACATACTACTAACTCCTGAGCTCAGTAACATGTAATATGCGAGGGATACAGTAGCTATACCAAACCCTGAGACTAAATGCTTCAAGAGCCACTGCCCCAGAAGGAACGGAAAGGATATTTCCCTCGAGAAAATTACTCATCTGTGTATTTCATAGAACGAGTCATGTCGAAGGAGAGAAGGGATAATTGCATTGATTGTCAGTAGGTGATAATTAATTCTGTAGAGAAATATGTTTAATTTCCTGAAGTCTAGAATGGGATGGAAACTCTATGTAATGAGAAATTAAGTGTTTTGCTCCCAGCACAATAAGCTGCAATGTCTCCCTTAGAGCTTTCTTAAAAAAAAAAAAAGGTACCTACAGGAAGGCACCACAATGAAAGATGTTAAAACAAGAGTTCTGCAGTGTGGTGGAATGCCAGCAACGTGTACGTGATATAAAATTCTAAAAATCATATAGCAAAAAGGGACCAGGTAAAAACTGGTCCCTTTTTGAGGGACCTTCATGTTCTTGAACAAACCTTTAAAATAAATACTTTAATGGAACAATAAGCAAGCTGAAAGTGCAGCTTGGTTTCTTTTCATGAAGGGATAGGAAATGGAACATGAAAGGGGAAAAAACTTTTCATCGGTATTTGAAGAATATTTAAAGTGGACAAAGCCAAGAAAATAATTTACCCTCCATCCTTCTCAGAAGTAGATAGCACTTTTTATTCTAAAGGAAGAAAAAAAAGAAAAAAAAAAAGACAAGACAACCTGTAGGAAATTTTGGCTCTTAAGTGATCCGTTGACCACAGAGATTTTAGGCTATTGAAAAAAGATCTTAGCTACATGCAAGAGGTCCATGAAAAGTAAGTAAAGCAAATATGACAAAAGTCAGTAGAAGCATGAGTCCATATTTTCATAAAAAAGCGTTAGGTGTCTTCAAATAGAAAAAAATTGAAAGCCACTGTTTTCAATAATCTGCAGAAGCGTGTGGAGGAAAGATCAAATGCTGCTAAAAATGATATAAAGCTTAATATATCTGTAACAACTGATTGCAAAAGAGTTCTGTTCTCACAAGGTTTCCTTCTAATATTCTTTGACAGCAGTAAATTCGGGTGATCTTTGGAAAACTGCATGATATTGCATGTTTGCAGGCATTTTTCTACATAGGAAAAAAAAAAACACAAATAAAACAAGTGCAACACCTTAGACCTTAGCTTCTCTTGCTTGAAAGATCATTTCTTTGAAGCTTTCACATTCCCAATGCAAAAAGTTGAAAGAATTTTTTCTCCACAGGAGTGATAATGTTACAAGACATATGAACTACCCCTTTTTTCAGAAAGGGAATCCAAGAGGCTCACAGTCTTCGGAAAGAAGCCAAAAGAATGTAAAAAAAATTTGTCTGCTTTAAGTTCAGGAAAAGGTCTTCAGATAAGGGAAATCCACAGCAGAGAACTACAAGATAACAGAACCAAAGGAGGACACCCAGTTGTACAGAGAAGGAATACCATAAACAACCAGGAATCTCACAGCTGACCTTCCTCCACACAAATTCAGCTTTTTGAGTTCTGTCAAAGGGGTGGAAAGAGGCAACATACAATCACACAGCAAAGGGCAGCCAGAAACCTCAGGGCCTTCTAACATTCAAGGAGGTTGCCCAATAACTTTTCTAGGAAGACTTCAAGGTTTCTCACGTTAGCTTACCCATGTCTTGTGAAAAATTGAAACCTTATCTGTCATTTCCTTGAAAGTTCTTACAATAGAAGAACTGCGAGTTGTACAGCACCATGGTGTGGTTCATGCTCATTATTAACTAAGAAGGTACAGTAATGACAACAGTATGGACTATTTTTTTTCCTTTTATATTATAATGGCCTGAAAAGTTTTAAAACCAAAAATTTCTACCGCATAAGCACAATGTAGGAAAACATTCTGACTTAAAAAAAATGTGTTATCTTCAATAGTTCTGGTAGTGGAAGTGGAACTCAGTGCAAGGAGAAAAAAAAAAATTCAAAGCTTATATTTTTTGAACCTCCACACCCCACAAGACATGTGAACCCTCATTTTCTTCAGTTTCCAACACATATACTGAAAAAAAAAGTTACATCTCTTCCTGCAAATGACTTAGCTACATGCACTGCTTGTCAAAGAACAATCCCTAATTCATCATCGCACAAGCTGGACTCGGGCCATACATAGTAATGCCTTAATTTGCAACCCTTCTAGGCACCAGAGTTTCTGTAGGCCGACTTCATTGACTGGCCATTCTACTTCCAAGCAATACTACTTTTCCTCCAGAACAGAAGAACAGTTTACCTGATTTGCGTCCAGCCAGTGAACCAACTTTGCTTTCATCTGCCACTGGGGGAATAAAAGAAAAGACACAAAGATCAGAAACTTATTTAAATTCACAAGCCTTTGAAGCACTGTCAAATTATTTCAGATGCATAGCAACCTAAATCTTTAAATTATAATCATTTGTAAAATTCCTCCCCCCACCCCAATCCACCTGGGGTGCTTCAAAGTCCAAATACCTGAATCAAAGCTCAATGAAACCAATAAAAGGACTACCAGCAGTCCTTGTGGGTTACAGATCAGGACCTCAGCACTTACACACTCAAAACTGAGTTGTCAGAAGAGCAATTGCATTTGTAAATAACTCATCTTGCCAGACAAATTACAGGGCATAGGAGACCTGTAACATTTTCACATCAAAGACCTCAACTGGTAAAAAGAATCCAGATGTGGAAACCTACCCCTGTGCAAGACATCTCACTGACTCACACAACCCTCCAGACAACGAAGTCTCCAAAACGATGATATTTACGAAGGCTTGTGCTTTTATGTTATGACTTATTTTATCAGTTAATCACACTTGTGTAGAATTTCACAGTATCTTATAAAGAAAGATGTTTGCAGCTGTAAGTTTGCAGACTAATGGAGGAATGATTTCTGAATGTAACAAAAACTGTAATTTCTCTTCAGTTACTGTACTTCAGTTTATTATCATATATCTCACAAAAATAATTAAAACACTTTCCCAGAGGGCTGAGTGGAAGAACCAATCACTATTTCTTAAAATGAATTCTGTGCAAAGAAATGGTGCTAATGTAATGTTAGGGATGATAAAACAAGCACAGGAAATGAATGTTAGGCTTGAAAGCTTATCCTTCACTCCATCTGCCCAAGCACTCCCCTTATATTATGCCTTAAAATGTGATTTCTTTATAAGATGCAATAAATTGTTAAGTCACACCTAAACCACTATAAATGTGAACTTACACAATCTTTACATAGTGGTCACCCTAAAAGTTTGCTGACAAGGTTATCTGCAATGGTACAGGAAGATGTTATTTTCTATTCAGGGAAAAGTTGTGCAGTAGTTACTGACATTTAACAGCTATTACTAGGAAAATAATCATAGTAAATGTTCTCTTATAAAGCCTTCTACCCAAAACCAGCACCAGATTCAGGACTGGAATCATGAATCAACACCTGATTGTTGCATGCCTTCTCCACCTTTCTGAGCTGATTGTCTACCATTTCCTCATCAGTAAAATTGACATAGTTTAATGATGTTGTGCGGTGTAGATGCAAATAAAGTGAGACTAAAGTAAGACTGTTTGCAGTGTCATGCAGAGATACTGCAAAGCAAAATAACAGTGAGAGTAATCAAGATTAAAGGCTGTCCTGATTCTTTAACTTTTATTCTAGGTTTTACCAGTCTGTGGAAATGATGGTAACGATTCGTCTCCTTGCTATGCAATTTAACTGACCCTACAGCTCAGAAGGACCAGACAGGGATTTTCTAAAAGGCCAAATTCTTTTTCCTCCTCTCTCCCCTAAAACTCACCCCTAAGGAGAACACTACCATGTTACACTTTTATCCTAAAGGTTAATGCTTTGGCAAGTTATGATTGCGTGAAAACAAGCGATTATAATAGAAACTGATGTGCAGCCTTAATGATAGTAGTCACTAATGGCAACCACTAAAACATACGACAATTGCTTGGAGTAGGCTATGTCACACTACATACATACCAAGGTTCACAGCATTTTTTAAAACCACGCTGATGACTAGCTCTGCCTGAAACTAACTTTCATATTATTAAAAGGACGTAAAAACATTGACTTAATCATAGTTTACACACAAGCTTCAAACACAAAAATTAGCTTTTAATACTGGAGGGAAAGAAGAAATCATGAAATTATCAGAAAATGAAAAATAATCTTACCAGAAAATGAGGCTAGCATTATGCGTTTAAACACGCACAAAAACAGGGGGAGAGAAAAATTAAGATTTATATCAGTTTGTGCAAAATATGTGCCTTTCCATGAGGTAATTTTCATTTCATGAGGTATTAAGCTTAGGCAGTGATTTTGACAGGGCCATCTTTCATTAGACTGAACAGGAGTGGCACAGACAAGTCTGCTGGATGAGAATTCCACTCATTGGTATCCCTTTTCCTCTGGGAACAAAGAGACAATGATAGAAAAGAAGGAAAAGAGTAAAGGGAAATAAACACTCATTTCCTTCAACTACCTTATGCATGTATGAATTGAAAATTTTGTAATGGAAGGTTTTATTTAGGCAGTATGTAAGATGTCCTGTTCCACAAAATGGCACTGCATGATATTCAAAATTGATGCATTCATTCAGTTGCAGCAAAAGGAATATTCTTCTGGCTGTCCTTCTTGGCTATGGAAAAAGTAAAAGCTAAACAGAAATTTCTTTTTTAAGTTGGCTTATCTTTGCAGAAAGGCACCTGAAAGATTTTAAACAGGAAAAATATACCGTCTACATTTACTGCTCAAGTGAAAAAAAAAATATATATGTATTTATATATTACAACTTCAAAAAGTAATTACATTGCAACTACACTACAAAAAAATTTAGCTCAAGAGGATCACACTTGCAAAAACTCAGTGCCTGACTAGATTGTAACAGGAAAATAAGAAAATTTCAACTGCAATTGTTTTTATGGAAACACTACGAACACTACGTATTCGTGAGCTAGAATTGTTGCATGCAATACATTTAAAAAAAAATCTGAGAAGGATCAGTGCAGGAGAGTATATGCATTCACAAAGAAGAAACTTCTCCTTGACTGGTAAATCAAGCAAATACTTTATATTTTGAAATGTCCCTAGAACTCCAGGGGATGTTAGTTCATGAAGTTATCACTGTTTGTGAGCATAAAACATACTAGCTCTTCTAAAATGAACATCTATAATTTAGGAACTGCATTTTCATCACAGAAGCCAGTTACATACTCATTGCCAATGTTGAAGTAATTACCAAGAAGAAAGTGATTGAAGTTTTACAGCTATTTAAGAAAAGCACAGACATGTGGGGTCTAGCAGGACCACAGATTATGTAAAACGGAAAATGGAATATTACTAAGACAAACAAATAGCAACAACCAAAAGAAAAGGTTAAAAACCAAACAACCTATGTCAGGAATCATCAATTGTATTAGAATTTCCTACGGTAATATTCCAGAGTGCTGTTCTGCTCCAAGAAACCAGGCAGCATTGTTCAGCAGCAGTAAAAGCAACCACAAAGCATCCACGTCCTTCCAGATAATCTTTTGATTGCCATTTCTATGCCCCACTCAAGATAACCAGTGTAGCCATTTTATTTCTATTGCATGATTGTCAGTGGTTTAGTATACAACAAACCTTGTACACCGCCTCAGAAAGAGTCTTCATCTAACTACAGTCTGAGTTGAAAGGTCAGCAAACTAGTTCCGAACTATTGTTCAGAGTGGCACAAAGCAACGCTGCAGCCAGCTGTGATAATCCATTTTCTCCTTTGTGCAATTATACTATTTATCTATGTACTACATACTATTTCCACTGTGTACAATTACACTATTTATCTCTATACTATTTTTACCATGTCTCTTTTTTGATCAATTAAATTTGTGACAATGCCCCACAGCTACTTAAAATCCTCTAAACATGCGGAAGTTACTTGTATTTCTGTTGGACACAGTAACAAATGCTTTTGAAGACCAACTGAAGTTCTGCACTCAGAAAAGATGCAAAGACTAAAATTACAATAAACGGGAAATAAGAAGAGTGCCTAAAATATCAAGGAGTTTCCTGAAAAATAAATTTCCATTATCAGTCGGTTGGAAGCCCAGTACAAAATTTCTTACAGTTAATCAACAAGGGCCATAATCCCAAACCACACGCAAAATGCTGCTGCTGTGGTTTTTAACAATCTGCCAGTTCCTATGGCATAAACAACCTATGAAAACAAAGAAAGGCTACAAATAGTTTTTTTTTTTTTTTTTTTTTTAATGGACTGTATCCATACCCAGCCCTTTCAGCATAATGAAGGCACTGCATCATCAATTAATTTTAGTCAATGATAGTGCCAATGACTTAATCCTCCTGACATATTTATTTCCTTGGTGAAGTGTTTCCCTTTCTAGGAGTGGCATAAATTACTCACAGAGAATGTGTCAAACACTGGCGCACAACTGTCACTCGGAAAACGTTGTTAGCGGTTCTGGATTTTCACTGCAGTTCTGTGTACAAAGACTAGGCTCTTACACTAAAATCTACTGGAGCAATGAACTGTGCATACTAGAAAGGATAAACTTGTGCAGTCCTTCAACAATTTCCTCTGCTCCCTCCCTAGTGATGGCAAAACTTTACAAACGGGGCTCATCTCTCCAGTTCTGGGGTCTTTTATCCACCACCTAACTCATTCCTGAAGGACTGCAAGTCCTTGATAGACTCCTGTTCACTTCAGTGTTGGAAAGCAGTGAGACTAGCAGAAAACTTGCACAAAGATTAGGGACAAACTTTATTCATACGGCAACAAAGGCAAACCTTCTCCAAAATAGCATCTAACATTTGCGATGCCCTGGTCCACACATCCAAAGACAGGAATAAATCACATCTAAAACAAGATTCTAGATTCTTTTTCTTGCCTTTAGAAAGTTTTCTACCATTTGATTTTTCAGAATTTTGTTAGAACCTACTTAATATATCAACGCAATTGCATTCACAGAAGGTCCCCAAGTGATACATCTCAGGATCACAGCATGGCTTGGGTTGGAAGGGACCTTAAAGCCCATCCAGTACCAACCTCCTGCCCACGGCAGGGTTGCCACCCACTGGATCAGGCTGCCCAGGGCCCATCCAGCCTGGCCTTGAGCACCTCCAGGGGTGGGGCATTCACAGCTTCTCTGGGACAGCCTGTTGCTGTGCCTCACCACACTCACAGCAAAAAATGTCTTCCTGGTACCTAATTTAAGCCTATCCTCTTGTACTTCAAAACGATCACCCCTAGTCCTGTTGCTACACATCCCAGTAAAACGTCTCTCCCCATCTTTCCTGTAGGACCCCTGCACTGAAAGACCGCTACGAGGTCTCCCCAAAGCCTTCTCTTCACCACGCAAAACAACCCCAGCTCCCTCAGCCTGTCTTCACGGGTGCTCAAGCCCTTTGATCATCCTTGCGTCCTCTGCACTTGCTCTAGGTGGCCCCAGTCTCGTGCTGGGGGTCATGCAGCTGGATGCAGGCAGCTAACAAGAGCAGCGTTGAGGGGAAGAACCAGCTCCCTTGACCTGCTGGCCACATTTCTTTTGATGCAGCCTAGGATATGATTGGCCTTCGATGCTGCAAGTGCACATTGCTGGCTTACACCAAGTTTTTCATCCACTAATACCCCCAAAGTCCTCTGTAATCCATTCACCACCCAGTCTGCACTGATATGTGGAATTACTCCAGCCTACGTGCACAACCTTGCAACTTGGCCTTTTTGAACTCCATGAGGTCTGTACAGGATCACTTCTCAAGCCTGTCCAGGTCTATCTGGATATCATCCCTTCCATCCAGAGTGTCAACTGCACCACTCAGCTTGGTGTCAGGCTTGCTGAGGGTGCACTCGATCCCACCATCCATGTTACTAGTGAAAACATTAGGCAGTACTCATCCCAGTGCGGAACCCTGATGCACTGCTTCTCACTGCTCATGGTATGCCAGCATGCAGAAAGGAGAATACAAATGCCTAACCTTGCTTGCACTACTACTTGTTTAAGAACTATCACTGATGTTGTCCACTGGACACATTTACCTTTAAATGGAAATTTTTCTCTTTTCCAAAAACTATGTTGTTTTACAATTTCACTGCCAGCATGATACAAACGTCTTCACTTTCTTCTAGTGGCACAACCCCACATTCCTGAAGGTTACACTGCTAATTGAGGCCACCACTGATTCTTTTACACTTCTGTTGTCCCCTCTAATCTCCTCTCACCTCTGTTCAAGTGAAACTGAACAGGGCTAAATCTGATCCAGCTCCCCCATTGCACATCTCCTGCACATCATTAACACATCTTCCACACTCCTAGGGTTAAGCCACAAGTTCCTAACCTAATCTGTCATTCACTTGTTGAGAATGTTGACAGGGAACAGATTTAAAACAGTGTTCTTAAAACTGACTTGAAATTACGACTTCATTGTTGTCTGTACTTCCTTTCTCATAGTAGCTATACGTTGACTTAATTGCTATTTTCTGCCCCTAACACTTCAATCGTGCAAGTGCATTAACAGATCAACCTGCTTGAAGGTGTGTAAGAAACTACCACCTCAACCATGTGGCACCATTTTCTCAGCTCTATCACCATCACAGCGCATATGATGCTCCCAGTCAGCTCCATAGCAAACTCTATTGAATCCTAAGAGGTTTCTACACAACTAGCCAAAAATCAATATTCCCACCTGTCCACACTTATCCTTATGCCACAGGTCACCTTCCCCTCAAATGAATCAATGGTGTTAAACTGAGTAACAGAAATTACCTTGCTAAAAGTCTTCCTTACACAGAAAAAAAAAAAAAAATCTCATCTCCAATTTAGCCCCACAGTGTTCCTATTACTTTATAACTCATTTTAATTTCCTACTTGCAGATCTCATAAGCAGAAATTTGAAAGTTACATAAAATAAGAAAACTGTCATGTTAATTTCTAAAAACGTATTCTGCAAAATAGTCTCAAGAAATACCTATGTAATCTAGTATCAGAAAATAAGTATCTGACAGCACTATAAAGCTGTTCATGACATGAGCTAGAAAAACATTTAAAGCATCTCTTGGCCCTTGATCCCAAAGACAATCACAGCTATACACATTATAGCTTTTCCTAAACCCATGACATTCTCATTTCTGAAAAGTCCTTCTCTTCAAGAGATGTCTGTTAAATTATCATTATAACCCAATAACATTGAAAAGTCTATTTGAATTCTGAGCCATCTTCCCAACACTGATGTTCCTATGAACCTAACTGGCTTCTAAATGCAGTTCTGAAATTTGTTTTAACCAGTTGAACATGGTTCAAAAATAACGATTTTAGAATAGCGAGCCACTTTTTAGAACCTCCAAAATGTATTCTTTTAACTGCATTTGAATCAAATCATTGCTTTCACTGAACAGTAATCTCCATTAGCTCTGCTTGGTTCTCATTTGGTCATCTTTTGAGATATTTATTTCAATATCCAGAATCGCAGCTGGGGTAGGGGTAACCTGGTTCAGAGAAGAACCACAGCGGTAACAGCTAATAGAATCAACTGCATTTTCTAAATCCTTCTATAAACATGGGTTTCTCTTTGAGGTGTTTCAAAAGCATGAACTGTTGTCTAATGCACCCCTTCATAAGCAAGTAAATGAGCATGTATTTAAACAGTGGCTTCCTCACAGAATACTCCATACCTCATATCTTGCATATTCACTTGCTAATTACTCTTAACTACATAAACGAAGTTGGCCCCTGTCCTTAATAAATACTCTCCAAGGTTAAGCGATTCTGAGTATGTTTAATTATGTTTTAGCAATCAGTATTTCACCCACATTTAAAAACCAACTAAAGGGTATTTCCATTTCTTCAGGCTTTATAGCTTAATCAGTTAAGATCTATGGGTTTTTGCTTTTTATGGGGAAAGGAAGAGAGAGTTGAGTAGTACCTTGGGATAGTGGTCATGGGTTATTATACCAACATCCTTAAATATAAATCTACAAAGCACTTTGCCTGAATTGATACACAACAAAATTGCTATATACTCATATGATTCAATTTCATGCTGCTTCAGGATAAAACAAGCCACACTTCCATGTTTTTGAATACAATTCCCATGGCTATAATTTTTACAGTACATTTCTGCATGGCCTAAATCATTCGTATGCATAAAGACTTATGGAAAATAAGAGTTCTAAAGATAAATAATAAAACATCTTTCTTTCTTTCTTCTTCTCTTCCTTTTTCTTTTAAAACAACATTAAAAAAAATGATATTCTTTCTCCACAGAAATTACCTTTTTAATATGGTTATAAGAAAGAAAAAACACTACTGAAAATGAACTCTGATGAACTGTTATATATAAGTTATTTTCTAGGCAACCGTGCTAATGTGTGGGACAGTCTGTGTGTACAGAAGGAAAGGAAAAATCATCCTTCCAATGACTTGTATATAAGCCACTGATTTCTTCTTCATCTGCCATTAAGTTTAAAAAAAAAAAAAGCCACTTATTTGTGAAGTGGGAAGCTACACCACCATTTATTTCTAGCACTTCTGAATTTGTTTTGCTAGTTTTTAACACTATACTATAAGTACAAGTCCAGCCTTGGCAACCAGTCAGTACAAGCATACAATCCAAGTCAGACTTTGGCTGGCCCTGCACAAATTCTTGGAATTATGGTAAAAGGACACTTCTTTTCTGTGCTAATATATTCAAGCATCATCAGTCCATAACAAGAAATCATGCAACCAAGCGGACATTTCAAGCGCCATGATCAGTAAAAGGAAATGGATGGTGGTGCTCTTCTGTGACCAGCTAAAAATAAAAGCAGACAAGGCAAAGAAAAGATAGACCCTAAGACACAGTGTATGAACTCCACCAGTAACCCAGAAAGCGCTGTCATTACCTCAAGACAGCAGCAGAAAGAACATTAGGACTTGCCGCTGATACGGAACTGATCCGTATCTTATTACTCTGAATGAAACCATACATTTTGAGAAGCCTTTGACCACTGCCTAAATGATGGATGCTAAAGCAGGGAACCAGGAACACTGCAAATATTCCACTGCCTTCATAGACGTGGTGCAAAGACATGTATATGTATGAGGTAGGATTTTCTGCTGCAAAACTGCAGAAAATACCACACTACCACTTTAGCAACTTTTTATATTATTTTTTTTAAAGATATTCTACAACAGTATCTCACACATACCACTGATTTTTTTTTTTTTTAGTGTATTCAAGCAAAATGTAACTCATCTACAGTCAGAGATCGTCAAAAAAAAAAAACAACTCCAGGTGCTGCTGTGTTTGGATTCATGTGATTAGGCTGCCCAGAGAAGCTGTGGCTGCCCCATCCCTGGCTGTGTTCAAGGCCAGGCTGGATGGGTTCCTGGGCAGTTTGATCTCGTGAGCTAGTGGCTGGCAGCCCTGTCCACAGCAGGGGGGCTGGAACTGGATGATCTCTGAGGTCCCTTCCAACCCAAGCCATTCTATGGTTCTGTGATTCATTGTTTAGCAGTTAAGGCCTGTGCCAGTTCATACTGCTCACGCACGGCAGCACAGAGCCCTGCCCGGGCAGTCATGGGGCAGTGGTTCCTGTCTTCTGCTCCCGCCCAGCTGTCCAATCAGCAATGCAGAATAAATACACCAGTAGTCGAGAAACCAAACCACTCCTTCCTACTGGCAAGTAACCTACAGCTCTTGCTGCACATGCCAAGTCCCTCTCATTGCAAGATTTGGTATGCAGAATGGCAATGATAAACTGATGCTACATGTTAATACTACTGCACGCAATTTGATCACCTCTCTTTATTTCCTGATATTATTCACTGCGGGTATTAATTTACAACTATAATTATTATTAATTTGTAACCAAATTCGACTGGAAAACAGATTAAGCACTCCAAGGTTTCCGGGCCTTAAGTATATAGGACTGAAAAAAATGAACATCAGTTTTAAATAGGTTTCCATTGTGAATCTGTAATTACAGACTAGTCGTTATTAAACAGATTTGCTTCTTGTGCATACATCAACCCTCATCAAAACCAAAGATCTTTACGATATAATTTCATTAGCTCCCTGATCTAATGAATTCAGCATACTGTCATGAGGTTCATAATCTGCAGCAATATCTGGATTTTCAGGCCTCATGTGTAAAAACTTGCCTTTGATGATCCTTCTGAAGATGATGCCTGCATGTAATCCATGCCATTTTCATCTCATAACTACATCACCGATGTATCACACACAAATTTCAAGGTAAAGTACATTTCCTAAGCAGATAGCAGTACAGATTTCACATTTATACCCTAAATTATGGTAATTCTGTTGTCTACAGAGTTCAGAATGTTGTTTTTGTCTAGAGAGATTCAAGTGGCTTCTGGACCTTGTAACCTTAAACACAGAGGCTATGTCTTTCCACATCTGTGGTGACAGTCGACTCAGAAACAATTTGGGTTAAAAGGAAAAACTGCATTTAAGTCATATATTGTGAAGTCTCAAAGCTCTCTTTCTAGAATTCAATTCTGTTATTTTTGCGTTCATCATTATTAATTTCATTTATTTTGGAAAGGAATTGCAGACCTTTAGAACAGAAGTAGTAAGTAGGAAGTATCACATGATGACCAGGAAAAGAGGGCCTAACAGTTAAGGCATTTTCTGATAGCAAAACCACCCTTTGTTAACAAATCTGCTGCAAAGTTCCTCTGTAGTACCCAACAAGTCATTCTCACAACCACAACAAGACAGCAGCACTTCCCACCTTTTTTGTGCTGGCAAGCATCACACTGAAATCAATAATGAGTAGTACCCAGCAGCACAATGGGGTGAGAAGTTACTATGGGTCACGGCTGTAGCTAAACAATATGAGAAATATGAAAGAAAACTAATAAACTTTCCTGCTCCAAAAACACACTTTGGAGTGCACATTATTTGGAAGTAAAGTTTTAGATATCAAATTTCTGGAATTTTATTTGCATTAGAAGCATTTATGTCACAGTTATTTAACTCAGGTTTTCATGTTTCTTTTCCCTTTGCCTTTCCAGTGAAAAGCTTCTGCTTAAAATCTTTCATAATTGGAAAATTGAATACAGTGCTTCATATTCCTTCCTCCAGCTCTGCAAATAACTATGTCAGGTAATAGATTTACATTCAGAACGTACAATTCTATCACATCACTGTATGCAAGGAGGATAAAATATTGGTGTTTCACCTCAGACTGATCATTACCCCTTTCGGGTTTTACTTGCTTTTCAGAAGAGGCATTTTCAACAGCTACCTTCTACAAGAAAATTTTTTTTTTTTTGGACATTAAGGATATCTACAAACCCATTTTTTATTTTTTAACCACTATGATTTAGTAAATCATGTGAGTTCTCCAAGCATCACTCTTATGTATCAAGAACAGATTGTTTATACTGCTTTGAATCTTACAGTATAAGCGAACATAGACCTGGAGGAAAGGAAGTACAAGTCACCTGGTAGTTCAGAACACGCCCTCAAGCACATTCCCACTGCCTAATTGTTGCTTATGAGCATTCTTTCCTAACGACTTCTGTGGAAGCTGTAAATAAGACTTTCTAAAAAAAAAAAAAATAAGGCTCTGTGAAGCTGAAGATTGTTAGATTGTTTTGTTTTTCTAGCTGGCTACATAAAGTATATATTTTGACTCTAGTCTGTAAACTCATTTCTCTCTTGAGTATGTACAGTATTTCTATTCCAAAAAAAATATCTAATGCATTCTTCTTTGTCAAAAGGGTGGAACGGAATTGCAAAAGGACTAATTTCTGGTCAGATCATGCAGTAACTTTAAAATTGAAGTGTTTTCTGTTTGAAGGACTTCCCTAAAAGGATTCTTATTGTGTATTAGCAACTGTTTCAACTTCCTAACACTCCATTACAGAAGCACACACATTTAACGGCACATGAATATTACAGTAATAAGACAATAAAAATCAACAGTAAAAAACCTAAGACCAAACTGGAACATTTCAAGAAAAGAAAAATTACCAACAACAAAAAGGTATCTCAAAAGTATATAAGAAATTAATGGTTTTCCATTCATTGCCTTTGAAGGCTGATCCAACCAAACACATAAATCCGTTATTAAACACACCCTAATGATGGCTCTCAAAGTTATTCCCTCAACACTTTAATTTGAAAAAGATAAAGGACAAGTGCCACAAAGAAGAACTAAAAGGCAAAAGGCATGCTTATTTGGTTTCTCATTCTTCACAGCTTAAAACCTTGCAAATTTTCCCTTGAACTATTATCAAAAGATGACAGTTTTCAACTGCAATAACCCTTCAATCTTTCACTCACAAATGCTTTATCAATATTGAAAGAACCGTTTACTTTGTTTCACCAACCCTGCACAATTTTCTGCACAGCTTTGATGGAAAGAGGACAACAACCTTACCACTCTCCAAGCATTTATAAAGATCTACTGCAACATTTTGATTCCCCCTGTTTGTCTTTGTCCATGAAGAAATATACAACTTGTCTTAGGAAAGTTAGCCTTTGCCCACAGTAGTTATGCAATCATTTACATTCTATATGAAAATAACTTTTGTTATTGCTGTTTTGCTGTACCTTTAGACACACAAAACTTGCACAGCAATTCTTCCTGCTTATTTTCACAAAAGGTTTTCACCCTCTTTTCCTCAGCTAAGATTGCAATACAATAGACAGAATGGCTTTTAAGAAAAAAATAAACTTGTCTTCTGTTTAATAAAAAGGGTACTTGCAATTAGACACTACAGGAGCCAAACCATTGTCCCCATCACTGCAGCTCCTCTGCAGAGCTTACTCCCTGATGTTTGTGTTTAAGAAATAAAAGCAAGAAACAGAGATGGTGCAGATGTGCTGAGGCTGAAAAGCTGACCTACATATCACCCCACCCCTTCTTACCCAGATCCATGCTTTTTGAGGCTTTCAGATTAATTGATTCAGACTGCTTGGCTGATGTCAAAGATCTGAAGTTGATGTGGTGATCTGTTAAATACACTGCTGAATTTATGGTAGGGCTGCAGAAAGAAAGATGATGTAAAATATTTAGGCACCAGCTCAAAACACAAGTGATCTAATTAAAACATGCACACTATACATGTGTTTCTTCTTCCAGTTGCTTGCAGCCATGCATTTTAAAATCAGTCACTGGTCCTCAAGCTTCTTTCGTGAGACTTAGCACCTCTAGTCACTTGTTTTTCACCGCAGATGCAAATACAAATGTAAATGCTCAGTGATAATTGCTGCATTTACACAATTAGTATTTTATTAAGCAGAAGAAAGGAGAAACATACCAGTACTTGCTAGGGTGTTTTTTGAGGTGTGTGTGTGTTCTGTTAGTTCCATTTAACCATTGCATTTCCAAATAATAAGCTACAGAAAGCTGGAGAAAACATCACCAATGCGTCCCTTTCAACTCTACTTCATCTGCTAATCTAGAATTGTTTTAAAAGCATACAGCTACCTAACACTTTTGCAGGGGCTGGAGACTGGAGGGTACCATTATTCTCTGAAGAATCCTGAAGTATCATGTACAGTTTTTTGCTTTTAAATATTTGATTTTAAATCAAAGTAGACAAAAATCTAAATATTTCAAAATTCCACCTGAGTGAAACTCAAGGTAACTTTCACCTGTGAGGAGTCAAAACACCTCACTGAAGGGCATCTGAAAAATTCCCCATCTTTTTTCAGTAAGATTTTTTTTTTAAAAAACTGTAAAAACAAAAGGTTCCAAAAATTACTACTGCAATACTACCTGCAACTGGTCATTTAAAGGTTGGGTTTTAATCACATCCACATACACAAGGACAGAAGCAAAGCTAAGGTTTTGTTGAAAAGTATGCTCTCTTCATTTCACGAAAAGAAAAGGGTCACATGATTGCCATGACTGTGAAGACATGCAAAATGAGTAAGCCATGTACAATGCTGAATTTTCCACATTGAAAGTATGGCAGGCTGAAATATTTGATACGCTGACTTGTAGCCCGTGCTACTTGAGAGAAATCCATGCTCTTAGCAAAGTATAAGCCAGCATGAGCTTTATCACTTCTACAGTTTTTCTGCACTACTTCAAAATTTCCATATTTAGTAGAGGAAATTATGTTCAAAGCTGACATCCAGCGCATCAGCTTTTAAAAAATATATTCTTAAAATATCTGAGTAATCTATCCAACTCATTTATAATTGGTGAAGTGTCCATTGTTAACCTTTTTCCCCTACATATTTCAATGTTCACACTTACTGAAACTTAATTTCTTAAGCTTAAGAATTTCTTTGGCTGACATGCTGTATGAGAAGATTCAGTTTTCTGCAAAGTGAATTTGTCTAGGGCTTTTAAAGCTTTAAGACACTTTAGGCATTGAATTTACACATATTACCATTAGTATATCTTTTAATCCACTTTTTTTNTCTTTGGGAAAAACAAAGTAAATGGGATAACAAAGACCGCAATTGTGATTATGTTTTAGGATTCTTTTTGTTTTACTGAACACATGCTGAGTATGTGACCCATATATCTTCAGCTGGAGGCACAGTGCAGGTTATGAAAAGCCACAATGAATGCAGCACTAAATGCCAGAATAACATTATCAGTTTATGTTAAAGGATCAGATGACTGTTACAGTAATGGTACAAATTTTGCAAAATATGTGATTTTAAAATTAATTAGGAGTATTATTGCAATTATTAATTAGTGATTAGGGATGTAAATATTAAAAATAGATGATGTCCAACCTATGGTTATGATCCTCATTCAGCAGATCCTCGCTAGGGTGTGGTGGTAGAGGTGGAGGAGTTTCATTTTCACAATTGCCACAGTCAGACNNAAGTCCCCAATCAAACACTCCCAACTCTGAAAAATAAAAAAAAAAAAAAAAAAAAAAAGATGTCTATGTAAAAAGAAAAAAAAAAAAAGCTGCAGAAACAAGTACGCTACAGAAGTTCACTGATCAATGACTGGACTGGAAGGCTTTAAGCAATTCTGAAATGACTCACAAATTATTCAAATCCCTCAACTAACTAAACTAGAATTAAAATCATACCAAGCAGAAAATGTACCCCTTGGGATTTCCTGAAGATCTGATTTTCAGATTTGCATATGCATAATTAAAGACAAATACATGGAAACTGTGCTTATAGTGAAGCTGAGCGCAAGGAATTTTCTTCCTTCTTCTGTATAGCTGCATCCTCACTGATTCTAAGTTCATGCTTTCATTTCCTTTGATGGGGAGCATTTATCACCCCTGATGTAGAGAAAATAACTCTTTGAGAAGAGTTCAGATGAAAAAATTCTGTTATTCCATGGCAAGAGAAGAAAGAGGTCTTTCTGAATTACAATCTTCATTTTCCTGCTATTACAGAAATTTCTTCTTTACCGCTACAAAAAGCATTCAGTTCACACCAGAAAATTACTTCCAACCAAGAACAACATGAACTACTCAATTAAACCACTCAGTGGTTTGCTAAGCAACAACACTTACATACCTGCAGTATTGAATATGAGTGCTGTGCCTGCTGTAGGCCAGTTCATTACTGTCCTGTAAATTCACGCCTTTCAATATAAAGGTCTGATCTTACAAGAAGTCCCTACATTTTCCAATGTAGGACACATCTTCAGCCGTCCCAAATTTCACAGGAAAAAAAGACACTTAATTCTCGGGTTTCAAAGGCAGATAATGATTTAGTAATACCTACATATCATGTTTTCATGTGACTTGTTTTGTTGCATTGAATATGTTGCTATTTTTTTTGGACAATCCTGTCTGACAGTACTAATCTAACTTGAGATAAAAATGGTTTACAGGGAGCTGTTAAGCCAGACTGCAAAAGATGATATTCATTACATAAGTGCACTGGAGTAGTTCCCTAAAATCAAATAAAACCAACTAACAAAAAGAGCAAAAACATGGCATTAGCTCAAGGATTCTATAAACTGAGAACCTCCTACTGGATAGATAGCCTGCTAAAGATCAGAAAGACAAGGAATAGTTTAAACCCTTTCTCAGGGAAAATTAGACCATTATCAGAGTAAAGACAAGGTGGGTAGATGAAGTGAAAAGTTCTAACAAGACCTGAAAACAAACAAACAAACAAACATATTCCCAATCTGATACAGAAAACAGATATACTACCTAACATACATGCACACATGCTTACTGCATTTAGACCACATTCATCCAGGTTTCAGTTTAAGGACAGGAAACATCATGTATAACTGGAAAGTTCTCAAAGAAAAAAAAAAATGATATTTTAAAAAAGGAAACTTGTACTGCTCCATGTAATTAAATGATTTCAAAGACTAAGTGAATCAGAAGATGAAAAAAATTACTCATGTCAAATTCTTCAGAATTGACAAAAATAAGCAGACTACGAAGCTCTGCAGAAGCATTACAGTATAGTAAGCAAGTAGGAAATAAAATGCAGGTGACATTTCATGTCAGTGACTGCAAAGTGATACACAACGGGGTAGGGGAAAACTTCAGACACATACAGAAAGGTGTTCCTGCCACTCAGGAACAGTAACACAAAACTGGGCTGGATCCTTCTGTAAGTATATGCTTAGGGAAGTCAGAAGTTCAAACACTCTATCTCATTCTCCAAGTTAACAGTGTGCCTAGTTTTTAAATAGCACGTAGGCTTTCATTCTTCCGATCTGAAAGAGGATGCGCTATATATAATTCAGAAACATACTGAAAAGGTGGCAAGGATAGTTGGACACTCGTAGAAACATTCCTACAAGGAACAGAAGTAGGATTATTTCATTTAGAATAGCAGGCAATAAAAAGGGATATAAAAGGAGCCTATGAAGTCACAAAGATTATGCACAAGGTGAAAAGGAAACTCACTGACTGTCTCACGCATGGTAACTAGAAGGCACCCAGTGTAATTATCAAGTAGCACATCTAGGACAAACACAGAGCAGGAGCTTCTCCTATGCAATGAAATCATGATCTCATAAAGATGTTTTAGAAGCCAAATTAAAAAATATATATATTAAATATGGACTCAGTCAGGAAGGTATCAAAAGCACAATGGTCTGCACAGAACCTCTGATTCCGGAAGTCCCTAAACCACTGACTACCCAAAGCAGAAAATGAGCGTGACAACACCATGCCCTATCCTCTTCCTCTGAGCAGCCCCCAATGGCCACAGACGGAGATGGTATTGAGCATATTGTTTCATTAACTTTGATTTGTCACTTCACACATGCTGTTTAGTGACTGGTTCACTGGCACTTTTCTTGCAGTAGACAAGAAGAAACAGGAAAACATCAGGCTTCCTGAGAGAATCAGGAGTGATCACAGGGGACTGCATCTCCAGCAAAATTACAGCAGGATCAGAAGAGAGAACTCAGCCTAAAAGGCAGTCAATGGCTCCATGTTCAAGAAAGGAAAAGACCTCAGGAAAAGGTCTTCGCAGATCCAATGTGACCAGAACAGCTAAACTGCTAACTAAATGCACTGGATTTTCAGATATTACACAGTTTAGGAAAATAAATATTTGAGTAACTTTTCAAGACACATGGAACATTTACAAGCAAAATATAAACATTACTTTAAATTTTAACTTTTGAATTTTTCTATCTTGACATTACCACATGTATGAAAACACGGGTGCTTGTACAACTACAGACTCAGCAGTCAGTGGTAGTAGAGATATTTTATGATTATTCTACTACTTAACCAGAGAGATGACAGCATTTCCCCTATAATCGTATATAATAAAGGGTGATAAGAAATATGTAAGAATCTCTAATGAAACACATTCCAGTAATCTTTCA
>VXAV01001227.1:411915-423413 GCA_013399715.1 Alectura lathami
TTATGAAAAAAAAAAAAAAAAAAAACACAGGAAAAAAACCCTGGATATGTGCAACAGCTTGGCAGCAAAAGAAGTAAGGACCTGAAGGCAGCAAGTATTATTCATGCAAAAACAGAACAAACACTGGCATTTCAATATTGGATCAGCACCCCCTCCCCCTTTATTTAAATATCCACCGGCAAGACAAAATGTAATGGTTCGGCTCTAACCACTTTTCCCTAGAGACTAGTTTTTCTTGCTCATGTATAATAAAAGGGCTCATAAAACAGACAGCAGTTCTAGCAAGCTGAGCTTCAGCGTACTTTTGCTAGCTTTTGTAAGAGTTTCATTGGTAGGAGCAGTGAATGATAGTAGAAATAACTTATTGGAAAACATTAATTGAGAAAATGACGCTTTATTAAACCTAAAACAGCTCCTGTCTTTAAATTGCTGCATTAGATTCAGAATTACATTAAAAATCTCTTCCACCTTTCACTACTATTCACAACGTTGCACCAGTCGGACCCTCTGCATGCAAGATCTGGTGGTACGCCACAGGAGTGTACCACAGGGGACTGTTGTTGCCTGTCACGAGAAGCTCACCCTGTCTGTGACTCATTTCCTTAGCAGAAAACCCAAAGTTCACAGCTGAGTTAAATGGGGGTTGGACATATGTGCAATGATTTGCCTTTATGGGTGCCTTCAGGCACTGAGGTATTTTCTAAGAAACAATGCAAAAAAATATTTGAACCAATGACTGGAAATAAGTAACAGGCTGATATGGCAAGCAGAAAGATTAGCTCTCTGCTAATTCTTACTAGGACTTCAAAATTAGAGAAATATTTCTACAACATGCAGGACTACTGTAGGACCAAAGTGTCCTTCTTCAATGAAATTCAGATTGGAATCAGACATCCTTTAAGCTGAAAGAGCCTATGTGGCTCTTCGTCGAGACCACATATAATTTACTCATTATATGCCAAATCTGTAACCGAAATCTCAATAAAATGGTATTTCCAGTAGCTTCCCAGCAGTGCTAGAAGAGCCTCTGTCCTTTGCTGTTCCTTGGGAAGCCCCAGCCATGACAAACCCTCCCTGATGACAACCATCAGGAGCACTGCAGAGCATCCTTTCTTCATCACACACCCACTCTTCAGAGGCCATCATATTTTTTTCTGCAGCTTTTCGAAGTANCTGAAAGAGCCTATGTGGCTCTTCGTCGAGACCACATATAATTTACTCATTATATGCCAAATCTGTAACAGAAATCTCAATAAAATGGTATTTCCAGTAGCTTCCCAGCAGTGCTAGAAGAGCCTCTGTCCTTTGCTGTTCCTTGGGAAGCCCCAGCCATGACAAACCCTCCCTGATGACAACCATCAGGAGCACTGCAGAGCATCCTTTCTTCATCACACACCCACTCTTCAGAGGCCATCATATTTTTTTCTGCAGCTTTTCGAAGTAGCTTTTAAAAATGCTAAGAAGTTTTTTCTCTACCTTTTAAATTCACTTAAATTCTACTCAGGAAATATAATAATAAATCAAATCTACCAATCATCTTGTTTATTACCTTTTTTTTTTTTTTTTTTAAAAAAATTTCTTTAAAAANGAAAAAATAACCATTAAAAAAATACCCCATCAACCAAACAACTAAAAATGAGGCTGAACTGAGTGCTCAATAACCTGGCCATAAACCTTTCTTTTTTTTTGCTTCCACAAAATATTTATATACATTATTTATTTATTTTTAATCTTTTGCACTGCTTGACAGGCTACAGTCTGATGCCATAAGGTCTGATGCTTTCAAGGTGTTTATTACTTTGCAATCCTTTGGCAACAGCTAACTGTACAGGGCAGGCTAGCTCTAAGGATGATCCTTTTCTTCCTTTGACTACAGAATCAGTATGAACTCCAACAACAGAAACATACCTCTAAACCAAAAGACCCAGTCTTACAATGCGTGAGTCTAAATCTGCCATTCTTTGCCTGGAGACACATTTTCAAAATGCTGATATGAACACAAATCATTTACCCCTAGATTAGCTGTGAGTTTCTCTCCAGCTTTAGATATGGCCTCTTCGGTTTTGGTTAAAATCACCCTCCCACAGTTACTGTAGCAATCTATGAAATTACTTTTTTGAAGACCACCCAGGTTCCACTGTTGTTTAGCAAAATGGGAAAAATCATGCATAATTCAACTACAAAGAAATATATTTTTGTCCCCCACTGTAAAGTATATTTAAGCATGTGCTTGTCTTGGAGAACAAGAATATGTTTAAATGCATAAAGACCATCTCAAATACTTAAAATTTTCAAGTTTCTAATACCTTGCTGAGTCAGGTGCACATTGGACAGATAATACCATATGTCATCAGAAATATAAGATGACAGGAAAATATGCAGTCTTAAAAGCTCTTACTCATATGTTTGCATATTCTCAGACATGTATGTTTTCTTTGTACTTTTTTTTTTTTTTAAACAAGTCCATTATGTGTAAGTTACGGGGTTTAAAGGTTCTAGCTTTTTAACAAATTTTTCCTTTTGGTTTAAAATAAGCAATTGTACTTTAGGGATGTTACACTTTTGTATAAATTCATTTAGTTTATAATAATATGGGACATAAATCTAACCATTCAATAAAAAAACTTTGTACTCATTAAAGTTATATAGAAAATAAACATTTTGACAACATATATTTTGCACTCATCATTTGTTTTTTAACCAACCTTACGTGTTGGGGCAGTGAGCTAGAAACTGTTACTTAAACTGGAATTTGTGCCAGGAATCTAATTCACAACTTCTGAGTCAGCTCTCCCAGCCTCTCTGGATCTTTATGCCTCACAGTAACATTGTGTGTACTTACTCTAATTAAACACTTTCCTAGTGGATCTGGATTTCAAGGGAAAAAAGAAAAAAAGCACTTTCTTTTAGCACGCATATCTGACTACCTTGTATTCTTTCCTGAGGGCTGCAAGTTACAAATTGTTGAAGAACAGCATCACTGCGTCGGGAAATAGCTGCAAAGTTATGGCTCCCATCAAATACTGACTTCTGCATGACTCCCTGGTCCAAGCGCTCCTACGAAAAAAAACAGAACCACACATTGTATTAAAAAAAATTAAATGTTCAATAATGCAGAAGGCCAGGCATCACTATGGACAGTGCAGAAATACAGTGCGATGTGATGTGTTCGCAGCGCATTGCTTACTTTCAAATGCGAATTGTAAAGACATTTTCAAAACGACTGTTGCGGCTGATCATGGAATAAGACAATATCTAGCCACTAACAATCATTGAGCGATGCACAAAAAATGAAGAGTGTTTTTTCTGTGACCCACAACTGGCTTCATTCAAATTCTCCATCTGGGAGGGCAGCTTGTGACATTGTCAACACAAGAACACAGGCAATGCCAATGGTATTTTTCTGCCAGCCAGCTGGTATCCTTCTCTCAGAGACTGAGTACATATGTTCTGATGATCACACACTAGAGCAGTTTTGCAAGTAAGGAGTTACACCCAACTCCCAAATGCAGGTCTTCTGGCTAGCAGCTAAACCAACTCCTGTCACACCTCTAGTCAGCTTTTCTTCTGAGTCGCTCCTCCCCCTCCCTATGCCATATCGCCTAATTTATTCTCCTGAGCAGTTGTTCAAAAGGAAAAAAAAAAATCACAGTTTCTAAAACTGGGACAGACCCAGTAAGATGCTTCTGTACATGCTATTCAGGGAAAATAGAAAACCCACACAGAAGATTATGGCTAGTTTTCAGAATAACCCTTTTAGTTTCTTTTATTCTATATCTTTTTTTTTTTTTTTTAAAGGGACATTCAACCGGCTTCTATTTTTGAAGTGCATGTTTATTATGCCAGCAGATGTTACACTATGTAAATCACTCCTTAAGCTACACAGTCACAACTACAGAAGAAATGCATCTGTCTAACCCCTATTGTTTATTTCTACAGTGATACTAGACATCCACCGCATTGGCAAGTGATTGCCTGCAAATCAGCGTGTAAGAAAGGAGTGTGCGTTAAATCACTTGCAATCTGCCTCTCAAGCTCCCGGATCATATACATGTTTTTTTTTGAATTGGTAAAAGATGCACCTCAGCTTAGAACACAAACCAATGTTGAGACAATATGGCTAAAATCTAGTCTCAGTGGACAGGCAGCACATGCAACATTCCTCCCTCCTCCTCAGTGCAGCAAGAGCCATTTGAAGAGGTTATTTTGAGCCTCAGCACAGAAACACACACACAGCACACTGACAACTACGCTTCCTCTCCTTACTGGAGTTTTTGTTAGGTTCCTCACATTGCAAGGCCCACATTTACTGCTTTCTCATGCATACTGCTAGCTAAATTAAGCTTTGCAACAGCCAAGCTGCTACACTGAAGGCTTGTACCCAGTGGGATAGGGAGCCTTAAATTAACAACAACAAATCTGCTTTTCCAGCTCTTTGATAAATGACACAATCGATACCCCAACAAGTGATCAGTAACCAGCCTATTTAGAGTATTCAGCTTATAAAACATAGCTGTCATGGAAGGCCTCCATTAGTGTCCTGACCAATAAAAACAGTAATACATTTCTAAACGCCTTCTGCTTCTACCAAACTGAGATGCAGTACTTGGGATTGGCAAAAAAAAAGAATGGGCAACAACCCATTTCTGCTGCGGTCTCCAGACTCAAATGGAATTACAATTGAACGTAAAGACTAGACTATAAAAATTAATTTTTGTCTAAAATGAATTTGATTCAATCAAGACCTCATCACACATCCTTCATAGGACATGAGTCAAGATGATTTACCTTTTTCATACATCTGGATAATACACAGAACTATATACTTAACTATAAAAAGCAGCCTCATTTTTATTAGGTCAGTTTGATGCTTGATTGGAAGTGTGATGCAAGTTGGTTTTTTTTTTTTTTTTCCTCAAAAGTCTAGCTTTGCTATATGAAAAATACTAGAAAACTTGCAAGAGTATGTTTTATTTGAAGATGAGCAATTTTACGCCAGAATAAATGCAACAGGCATTTGTACATGCAATCATGTACAACATAATGCTGCGTCACTTAGAAAAGGAAAGCAAACGTGTTTTCCTATAAAATGTTCCAGAATTACAAACTAATGTTTTTCATATATTCCTGGCAAGACTGACAGTGGCTCTTATGCAAATCATGCTCCAAACAAAGAGCAAGTAATATTCTTCTAAATATAATTCTCAATTTAATGGTTGTAAATCAAACAGATCTATTTACAGGAAAACATTAAGAGTTAATTATACTACAAGGCTCTTGGCCCTCCCCCTCTATATTTTATATGAATACACTCAAAAATGGGATTGTTCTCAACATTTAAAAATGTTTCAGGAAAGTTTATTAAATAATCAGCTTAAAATCATCTCTTGGAAATCTGAAATGGGATTTTTTTTTTTTTTTTTTTACAACTTTTTATACCACAAATCAATTTAATGTATTTTTATTTTAAGGAACTGCATAGATGTTGAAAAACCTATTAAAATGTCTACTCAGGGGTCACAACTAAGACTGGATGAGTTGTTAGGGCAGCCAGCATCCAAATATACACGTCTATTCATGTACACCAAAAGATGGAGAAAGAACGTGTATGAGCACATATGCATGAGGAAAAAAAAAGAAAAGTGAAATGAAGAACACGAAAACATGGACTGAATTAACATAATAAGGTAAGTGAAAAAGCAAGAGTGAAGTAAAATCCAAGTCGCATTAAGGACAGCAATCATGATAATGAATGAAATCAGAAGACTTCCAATAATCTGTATTTTAATTGTTGCCCCTGATGAGGTAACAGATGGTCAAAACGACATCTACACACTAACCCTTATTAATCCTTCTTGGGATCACATTTGCTTTTGTTCTAAAACTTGTCGGAACAGCAAACTGACAGGAGAGGTAACTTTTAGCCTAGCCTCAACAGGAACAGCAGGACCTGGAGATGTCAACCAGAAGCACTATGTGAATCCTAGCTCCAGGCAGCAAGGAATACATTCTGCTAGGATGAGCTGTCTGTGACCATGAATTTGGCCATCATCTCCTCCATGTAAAAACACAGAAACTAGAAAGCCACCTATCTAATGAATACATTTATTGCTTCACCTCTGTTTGTGCCTCTAGTCTCCGAAGAACTACTAGCTGGATCCTCCCACGAATGTTCCCCTCCATGGACATGGAGCGCCTCAGTGTCTCCATAGCCTCGTGGTTGGACTTGCCCAGAAGCGACTCGCCATTGACCGCAACAAGCTGATCATTTATGCGCAAACGGCCATCCTACAATCAAAAAGATGATAAAAAAAAAAATAATCAAGAATTATTAGGCAGAGGCATTATATGCAGGAAAGCAAGATGCAGATAATTAGACACTGCTTTCTAAAATGTAAGAAACAAGAGGTAACATAGTACCAGGTCTTTAAAAAGAAAAATCTTCACATCCATTAACCGACCAATTTCTTGTTCCATTTACTACATTTTGGGAAGGGTTCAGAAGGCAATTACAAACACAGAAGTACGTGCACATGCAGCTGCTTTTCTTGCATGTGCAATTTAATTTGTATCAGCCCTCCATAAAAAGAAATCAGGAAAAAGAGCTTTGGTTAGTTAAAAGGATCCACACCATAGCTGTTAGTATCTACAGCACAGTTGTGAAGGAGCACTCCAACGTATTTCACATGCGCTGTTATCTGTTACTAGGGCCTGGTAAGAAAAAGACAGCTCCAGAATTTTTGTCTTGCAGTCTCACTAGCCACAATTACCATGTCGCCATATGGGCTAGTGTTGTCAGTTCAAAATGGTCATTAAGAATTAAGCATCCATATTTTAATTAATGCTGTTCATGTATTTTAACATCCAAACCTGCTGCCAATAATAAAATTGGGGTTGAGACCTATCAAGCAGCCTATGCTTTGAAGACAGTCATTCAGTTTCACTGCCAAGGTCAACTGACATTTGTGGGTGTAATAAAATAGTGGACACTGCCATTTGGTGATTTAGGGGTCCTGTTGGTATAATCTGAGATTTGTTTCTTTTCATAAAAGCATGTGCTGTGAAGTTTTCTCCTTAACAAGAAAATAAGGAACATTACATTAAGAGACAAGAGTTTCTTTTAAAGCTTGCAAAATTCACAGCTATCAGGTTGGCATCAAACCTCAAAGGAAGGGAAAGACTGAAGCAATCCAATACAGAAGGTCAGTGAAGAAAGAACAACAGAAGAACTCTCATAGAAAAACATTATCTTGGCTAAAATGAATCTGACTTGATCACATCCACATTATATGCCCTGCATAAGGCCCTCATCTGAACTGTTTACATTTTTCATGCATTCAGTAATCCAAAATATATATACTTCTCAATTTTTATTTTTTTCCTATCACTAAGATGTTCAATTAACTATTATGCTATCGCTGCCAAGTCTCAGGCATTTGCGCTGAAGTGAGTTACAGTAGCTGTGAAAAACCCAGCTTGCTTATGTGCTATTTCTGTTGGAACTCAGCATCATTAACATTACCACAGCAGAGCATGAATAGCAAGAGGTGTCACAGAGCTGGAGAAGAACAGCACAGGCCAGCATCAAAAGTAAACGAGGAAAAAAAGATGGAGAGATAGAGCTGGAACCTGAAGTGAAAGGGGATGAAAAGAAATAAAGCTTTTCTGGAAAGAGTATGGGAATACAGAATAGGAAATAGCAATACCATTTGGAAATAACACTGAAATCTCTCCCACCTCTCTGCTGAATGTTTCATGCCAATATAAATTTACATACATCCAAAGTCAATAGGTTAACCCCACTCTTTCTCTACATACAAAACAATGCCATCATAATGCTAAAGCTCAGGGACAGAAGAGTTACCATTGTTGAACACGAAGTTTTATTACTTGCACATGTTGCAATTCCTTTGTGTTCTATCAAAATCTGCTGAAATGAATGGAGTCATTCATGGCAACAGGCGTCTGAGGAAAGAGGATTTCAGTTTTTGTGAGTTTCTGTAAGACTGTAAATTTTGCATGTCCTCGGGTCCTCCAGCTATGGTCCCACAGGCTAGTGGATTACTTTGTCTCCTTTCAGTGGATAAGCGCCCACATGTAAATACCTGTTAAAGCTTCTACTAAAGCATAGACAGCACATCATCACATGCATCTTGTCACAACTACACTTGTTGACTATGCAACTGTACTGAACACAATGCTTATTTTTAAGTGAACCACTGCAGCCTCAGAGACCTCTGAAATGGCCTGGTTCTTAATTGCTCTTACAATACGTTCGTAGGAGACTTTATCTTTATTTCCTTACATTTTAATCATGCCAGTTCTTAAAGAACTTTTGACGCATCTTTCTTCTTCCCACCCCATAATATGCTCCACTTAAATGCCAAATTCAACTTTCATGATCAGAGAAAAAAAGACAAACACTTAAATGCTCATCAACTGCAAAGCCAACTGTACAAGGCAGGACTGGAAGACAGCTGAATGATGGTTTCACATATGCTCAGGTAGAAGGTATTTCATAGAAAATACATACTTTCTGCTGTTTTGAAGGCTAAAAATCCCCAATGTCTAAACACCTTTCAAACAGGTTTTCACATCATTGGTGTTATGGGTCTGGTTTAGAAGACTGAACTGTAAGACAATCTGCTTGGCTCAAAACAAACTAAGCGTTGTTTTAACGCATTTTTTCTTTCATCTCTGGAAGGTAGGTTTCTTTGCGGCTTCTGAGTAGAAAAACATTTGGCATTTCAGCAAAACAGTTTTCAAATGACACCTCTGAAACTGCAATTGAGCTACTCTAATAAAGGGTGACATTACTGTTCCCTGGCTTATTCAGAAACTGGGGTTTCTGTAGAGACTCACAGCAAGGGGTAGAACCTACCACCACACAGCTACCATAATCAGAGACAAGACTTTTATACTTTTACAGTACAGCAGGGAGATATAAAGCCATGGTCGTGATGGAGTTGTGTTTTCAATCGAAGCACACCTAGTTATTTCCCTTAGCACATCAATGACACTTCTTTCAGAAGGAACACCTTGGTAGCCTTGATTGGAATCACCCAATTCACCATCCACTGCACACAACGGGCAATGCTTACTGCAGGGGCACTCAGAAGCCCCAAAGAAGTTCAAACTATGCCATGGTTGATTTGAGTAAATGTACATGCAGAAAACATTCCATTATTTCTAACAATGGCTCTGCCGCATTACAGCTGCAGTAGACAGCAAGTACCTGCTCATCATGAATTCATCAAGTGAAAAGCCGAGGTGTCTCAAGATCAACAAGGATGAAATCCCTGAAGTTGTGAAGAAAGATGATGTATTCAAACTCAGTCAGATATTCAGTTTTCCTCACTTAAAAGGCTCTGCACAATTACCAACAAAGGACCCTGGAACTTTCTTCAAGCAGAAGTGAAACAGGCACTTTGAAAATTACAAAAGGAACTTAAGAAGGGACCCAGCAAGTCAATCAGCAAAAGTAAAGTGCTTTAATCCTGCAGGATACAGCATTGAAATACCAACTAAGAACACTAAGGAATTTTTACTTTCTTAGATTTTGCAGCCAGTAGTGAACAGCCCCTGGTGCTTCCTGTACCATGTAAGACTCAAAAAGGTTTGGTATTTTCAAAAATCTTTAACTAGCACCAAAAAAAAAAAAAAAAAAAAGAAAATAATAAAGTACAGAATTAAAGACTTTAAAGACTTAGGTTTTCCCTAACATTTTTCATGAATCCCTTTATTGAGCTTTGCAATGCCACTACTACCTCAGAGCTAGATTCATGTGTTAACATTTCAAAACAAACAAACACCACCACCCCCACACTACAAAAATGGTGGCCTCTCTGCAGAGTTCCTGTTCGATCTGATAACAGAAACCGTTCAAAACTGTCTGCATCGTACAAATAATTCTTCATTTTAACAAGCACACTGCAGAAAGACAATGTACTGGCAATCTTTACACAGCATTAGAGGACTGAACATTTACTTATTGAAGAAAACGTGCTCACCATCTATACGTACTACACCTTTTGTTGGCTGTATGGACAAAGCTGTGCCCTCCCCACCATGGCCCATATCACTGTATTAGCATCTAACAATATCACAAAATCAGAAATCAGGACAGATTTTGAACTAAATGCAGATGTGAGAAACAGTGAGAGAACTCTCATCTCAACAAGCATTATGATTTCCCCACCTTATACTTTCCCAAGAAAACTTTATACCCTGAAAAGCAAATGCACATGTCTAAATCCATAATACTTAATTTCAGAGACAAGTACAATGAATAGCATGGGAAAATGCTCTGGACAACTACCAGCTGGAAAGAAAGGCTTTGTATTTAATAACTTGTTACAAGAGAGCTTCTTAAATAAGGACAATAAGGACATATCTAAATATTTATACATGAATGTATGCACGCTTTTTAACTTGACACAAGAAATTGTATTAATTGTTAATACCCACTGACTTTGTTTTGCTCTACATAAAGGCCATTAGACAGGAGAAAGACAGCTGTTCTCTGTGCATGTTCAACAGTAAGCCATGTCTTAAGACACTGCCAACATGACTGCCTTCTGTGAGTACTTGTATAAAACTCCTAGGAAAGGAGATTCTTCGAGCAGTTCTGGTTGAAGCTAGAGCCTCAGCTATGCTCTCATTTGCTCTGCAGCCTACATGCAGATCTACTACTGCACAGCTGCAACTGGTGAAGAGGTTGCGAGGGAGTGTAGAAGGCACAGGACCACAGTTTATCATGAGACAAAATAATATTCCAGCCATGGTGTCTAACAGTGCCAGCTGCCCTGCTTTGAAATAACTGTGGCACTAGGCCAGGTAACTAAAGGAGTGGGAAACATTCATATCGAAGCTAAAGCTTTGATTGTTGCTATTTACCAGATGTTGTAAATAAATGATCATGAAAGTTGTAATGCTGTGCATTGTCTTACTCAGCAGGCTGACGTCAGTGAAGGAATTTACATGAACTGAATTAAAAGGTATTTTTACAGAAAAGAGAACCGCAACGAATTGCTGGTGTAACAAAAGAGAAACAAAATAACGTAATGGATTCACAGCAACTACATGTACTAGTCCCAAATTAAACTTACATAAAAAAGTTACTTTTTTCAAGTATTATTTGGAAAAAAAAATGCAACAGATTTCCTAAGGCTTAGAAAGTAATTTAAATACTTTTTGATTTAAAAGGTACAGTAGTCCTTGAACAGCCCCTTAGAGGGAGCAGAACAATTCATAGTACTGTCCCCTTCCAACTCAATCCACCTCAGGAACAACTGGTAACTTCTGCACAATTGGTGCTAGGCTCAGCGAAGTCACACTGCCTGCAATGGTTAAAATATTTTGAATAAAAAATAAAGAAAACGCTGAGCTAGCTTTTCATTTACAGTACAAATTAAATACGTAATTCTTAACCCTCACAGAATTGCCAATTTCTGTTTTTTGTAAATTCATCTTCTCAATGCTTTGATTCACAGTCCACC
>VXAV01001228.1:0-19683 GCA_013399715.1 Alectura lathami
TTTTTTTAAGAGAAGCTTTATTTTTAATTATCATAACACTTTTTATAGCAATACTGTGATCTTTTGGATGATCTGTTCTGCACGTGGAGTCATATATTGTTTGCGAGAATGGTATAGTATATATACAACTGGGTACAATTTCAAAGCAATATCTGTTGGATTTCAGCCATCACATAGCTAAATCCCCCTTGGAAATGTGTTCCTTTAAGACTTGAGCCCACCCAAGAAGCATGAGGCTTTGGTGTGGGTCACATAGACCATTGTCATACAAATGAGAGATAACTCCACCAAACAAACTGCAGGAGGGCTCTTTCCACTTAAATCACTTCTTGCCTTGTAATTAAAATCTGCTTAGAGTGTGAGGTACATGGCATGGTGATACTGCTGGTAGAGGTCCCAGCAGGTCAAGGCAGGGTGTACAGAAATCTTACTCCCAATAGCGCTTTCAGGAATGTTTTGTGCCCTGGTGTGATAGGTCTTGTTGTGGGGACAGGGTCTGGAAGTGTTAGTTGGTCTTCCTCAGCTGACCTTGGTTCAGTATGTTTCAACTCCTTCTTGTCTCTCTACCAGTTTTCCTGGGAGGCTAGAGAGGAGGAGAGGGCAGAGGTGAGGTGACTGCGGAGGTGTGCACTCCTGTGCAGGTCTCCTGTGAGACAAATTTCACCTGGACCCAAGGCCCATATATAATAGAGGCAGTAATAATAGGATTATGTCATGCTGCTAATCTCAAGAATATCTCTGCACACAAGAGGCTGAGATATTAAACAGATCATTTTACCATGTGCTTCAGCCCTTCGTGCCATGACAGTTCTATCTTCTATCCTGCTCCCCACATCAGCAGGCTGAATTTTATTTTCATTTATACCACTAAGGCACTGTGACCTCAGAGAGGTCCAGTAAACATGATGCTTTGGAGATCCATGGACAAAATCCAGGTTAATCCCTGCAGTCCACATGGGGGAAGACAAGACCAAGAATAGAAACTCAGAGTAACAGAAGGGCTGGCAGCAGCTGAGGCGCCTTGTTTCTCTTATGGTCTCAGCCTGCTGTTTGAGGGAGGCTTTCAACATCTGGGAGGGGATGTGCTGGGGGTCACCGAGGGCAATGTCATGTTTTTGGGCTTGGTGGGACTGCGGGGGTGATCCAGCCTGTGCTGTGCGGTTCGGGAGGGTTGGGACGATGTGCTCTGAGGAGCCTGGCTGTAAGCAGCCCCTGGACAGCAGGACTCAGTGCAGCCCACTCAAACCATAATGAGGGGCCTGAACGAAAACCACGGTGGGTCTTCCTCCAAGCTGACACGGGCACCCCTGCGGTGCAGATCTGGCCTGGCTCTCCCTGAACCCAAAGCCCTTTAGAGGATAAAAATCTGCTTTTCTATTTCTTACTTTTTTTTTTTTTTTTTTTTTAATTTTTAATTTCCCTAAATGGGGGAGAATGCTTCTATCTATTTCAAGGTATGAAGCTCCCTTGTGGGAAAAAGCTGGAAGATTGTTTTCAAAACCCACATTTGCAATATGATTTCACTGTGTTCTTAGGCAAATCCTTAAGGACCATATTTTCTAAAAGCATGGATTGAAATGCCCTCCAGTAAGTGAACAATGATTAAAACAGCTTAGACCTGGTAGGTTTTTACAAAAGCAGATAAACATTACATGCTGTCCTGTTTAAAAATCATCTCACTGTGATCTTCATCCTTAACTGCTCTCACACACACAAGTTTCATGGAACTTAATTTGAATACAGCAGAAAATTCAGGATGCAGCTAAGCATCTGTTAAAATATTTTTCTTGCCTTCCATGCCATTTCTCATAATGTCTCTTGACATATTCAAAGGCTGAAGTGAAGGACATCGTGTAAAATACCTAAATAGTCTATCGTATCTCAAAATGTAATTGGAAAGGCAAACCTTGGAAGCCTTTTTTTCCCTCCATCAATGCAGTTGTCTAAGTGCATTTAGGGTTAGCACTGCAAGATAAGTCACAAATCAAGAGCTAAAAAGGAATCTGAGAGCTGTGGTAGGGTTATTACTTTCATGTTAACTAGTAGGGACTTTGCCCATGGCATGTGCAATACCTTGGGCCAGTGCAACAGGCTCACACACTTGTTATGACAGATGCTTAGCTAAAGAGCCAGTGCTGACAGAAATTACATCAGCCTTCCAACCACACCCACTGTTGGAAGAACGGAAAGTTAGATAAATCTTGCTGCACATTGCTCCTTAGAAAACAGACCCATCTGCCAGCCTCCTTTCTTGGGGTTTTTGATGCTGTTATCTTGGACGCTCTCTTTCCTGGCTGGGTAGAGGCAGGAAGCGTTTAGTAAGTGGGTAATAATAGTTTCATGTTAATAGGAAATAACAGGCTTGGAAGTGGCCATATGTCTGAGCACTGAAAAGGACCCCACAGCTTTCTGAGCATGTGTGGGAATCCCACAGGCCTTTGAAGCTCGTCCAAAACACACAGCCCATTTAATTCTTATATAATTGCCAGTGTCAATAGTCAGCGGGTATCATTTTGTCATATATTGTTTTAATCTGGGAGCAATAGTGTTTGACTGAAAAGCACAGTGCTAAGTGACAGAGGGAGAAGGGAGGGAACAGAGCATTGCACTCACCACTGGAGGATAACTTCTTTGTGTGCTGTGGGCCAGAAAAGACAGCAATCTGATTAAAAGGAAGGAGTGGGGAAAGAGGAGACACATGGGGGAGAGCCAAACAGTAACAAAGCAGTCCCATGGCTTGTTTTGGGTTATCGGCGCTGTCTGCAGATCTCATCCCGCTCCCTCGCTGGTGAAGGGCCAAGGCGGTGGTGGTGGAGCCAGAGCGGAAGGATCTCTTGGCATGCAGAAGAGACAGTGTCTCTTTTTGTATGACTCCTCTGTGCTTCAGTGAAACTCCTGCAGAGTTTCCACGATGGTAAGTCCCAAGCCTGCTATTTCCTATTAGCATGACATTATTATTACTCCTGTACTAGTGATGGCCAGGGAAGGTCAGTAGGACTCCAAATAGCCTTGGAGGAGGTTATCAGAAGCATTATAAAAAACAGCTGAGAATAGACAGCACAGAGGAAAGAGAGTTACATGCTGTCCTTCAAGGAGCTAAGCACCTATTCACACACAGAAGTAAATATTTCAGCAATGAACTGGCTCCCAGACCAGACGTGGTGGAATGTGGGGCCCTTCCTACATTTCAAAGAACAAGTCTTCCTTTCCTGCTCCAAACAGAACAAAAGGTGAAGAATTCTTCAAGAAAGAGGAAAGTCTGTGGGCTTGGAGCTCTACTTTACAGGGAGTTTCTGTAACTGAAGGTCACTGAGGTTGGGCTGTGGTACATATGTCCCATACTAGAAATGTAAATATCTTGTGGATCTTTCTACATGGAAACTAGCAGTAAGAGGATTTGAACAGCCTCCAAATGCAGGTGCAATCAAAAACAAATTTTGTTGAATTAAGTATTTAGGTGTTTAAATCTCTCTGACTTTCAAACATTTGCCTTCATTTCCCAGCTACTCCCTAAGGAAGCTAGCATACTTTGTCCACACTCTGATCCTTCTGTCATTTTTTCAACTCAAGAAGTGTTTTAACTGCATAAAAATCTTTATATTTAATAAGTGCAAGTCAACATTTCTGACTCAGAATTCTCATCTGATCATATTTGCATCATTTTTGGGGGGGATTTAAGCCTGGCTAAAATGTGTAGGCCGCATAAACGGAAGACTTCCTTCCATTGAAATAAAAGATAAGTTCCTAATAAGAATTTTTATATTTTTGGCAGGTTTGGATATTATTCATGCCGAAATATTGCTGACACAATTTTAATTCTGGTTTGGGAGCCATTTTCTTCTTGGTCAACTGCCATATTCCAACCAAATTCTCTTGGATATCTCTCAGATTTCCATTACAGTACACTTCACATTTCTCATGCTCTTTATTATCTTGATCTGTAAGGCAGGGTAGCACTTTCATCATTCTTCAGAATGAAGGCATAGAGAGCTTGTATGATTTGGCCATGGCGACCCCAAAGCACCCTTGCTGAGCAAGGTGTTGATCTTGTGTCTTTGAAGTTGCAGACTGGAAACCAGATCATAAAACCAACCATGGATTCCTTTTCTTGTATTTTTATACCCAATGCACAGAAATGAAACTAGAAAAAGCAATTTTTAGAGACTTAGCTGGGACCTCATGCCACATGAAAAATCCTAAAAGCAATGGTTGTCTGATTCCTTCACATATGCCTCAATCAAAAACCTCTCCTTTTTTAAGCAAGAAGAAAATTCTCCAAGGAGTTCCATGGGGAACAACGAGCTCAGATTTGGTTCTACATTAAAGAGTGTACATACTCAGGCTGATTTAGGCTGGATGGGGCTCTGAGCAACCTGGTCTGGTGGGAGGTGTCCCAGCCAATGGCAGGGGAGTTGGTACTAGATGATTTTTAAGGTCCCTTCCAACACAAACCATTCTGTGATTCTATGATATTTCTTTCTTGTTTCCCCAAATACTGAAGCAAAATTGCTAGTTGTATTGATAGCCCAGACACCATGATTAAATAAGTGGTACTGTCTTTGTTTTACCAGATCTCTAAAAATTACAGTTACATCCTCAACAGAGCTCAGATTTAACTGGATTCTCCAGATGATGTGGTTAAATAATTGTTGATATCCTAATAGGTAACTCCTCCAGACAATATGATTAAATAATTGCTAGTGTCTTTTTTGCTAACTTCTCCAGCTTCTGTGGTTAAGTAATTGCCAGCACTTTGCTTATTGAATCTGTATTAGTTTTATCAAAGTAATTATACATTTCCCCTCCCCCTTGGAAAATGTTATAACATGTCTCAAAAGTGAATCTTGTGGGTCTGATCATCTCATTAAGTCTGTGTGAATCTGATGTGTCTTACGAAGGGTACACAAAGAAGTTACTGAGCTAGTTAAACATGAGTATGAATTTGGCTGCTCTGTGCTGTATTTCTCTTTGCAGCCTTAACTCCTTATAAAATGAAGTTGCTTGCAATTCAGTGATAGCCTGCATCGTACTGGCCATGTTTGGCTCATGGTAAAGCTGTACAAACGTTTGTGGAGCAGAGGATGTCCTGTGAGATCACACTCTGTTTACTTCAGAGCAGAATTTTTCAGATAGCTGCACTTTTCACATCTTTTATGAAAGGAACATGAAAAAAGTTGGTGGAGATTGTTCCAGTTTATACCAATAAAAGTGACCCGCTTCTCAACACTTGATCCCTCTTTGGCTTGGACAAAAGAAGTCAGGATGAAGTACAAGGAGAAATTATGTTCTCTTCTCTTCTACCTCCCACCACCTGATGTGTGCTGCTGCTAGACACCTTCTAAATAGGTGCCTGAATGGGACTGCTGCTGCTTAGCTTTGCCTGCATTCCAACACCATACAAATCCCCACAGTTAATTCCTTTTACTAAGGACTGGTGGTAGCACCTGCAAGGTTTTTCTTGTTTTTTTTTTTTTTTTTGCTGGTACTGAAAAGCCCCATTCTCAGCTAAAGGAGACTCAGGTGTAGGAAAACCTCAATGCTTTTTTCTTCTGAAGCATGGACAGATGGATTTCTCATTGAGAGGGTGATGAGCATTTATTGTCAACAACAGCAGTCAGATTCTATAAATATCTAGACCATATTGTTTAAACATAAGTCTGAAAAGAGTAGAATTGAATATGTCAGATGTCTTTATACGCACATATTTTTTAAATAGGGTTGATTTGCAGAAGTACTGGAATCAGTGGAAATTAAGGACATAAATGCCCTTAAACTATGGATAAAGGTACAGACACAACAACTTCTCCTACTAAGAGTTTTCATGGGATCTTGCTTGCCTGCTTTGGAGTTGTCTCTTCTGTCCTGAGCATTGCAATGTTCCAGTCTATTGACCAAATAACTATGACATCTTTGCCAAGCATTGTGTGGTGAAGTAAATTCATGAGAGAGCTGGTTGTAAGATCCTACAGTAATATGTGACCCTTTTAGGTATATTGTGGAAATCTTCCAAGCAGCTTTTTCTCTCCTTTATAGTGTCAGCTTTCCCTACCTCATTAAATCACTACTTTTTTATTTATCTGTTTATTTTGGCCTAGATATTTTTCCCTCTGGTTCTTGTCTGTATAATAATGGCACAGACCTCCATATGACCAAGCCGTGACTGTTTTAATTATTGTTCATCTCTGTATGGTGACACAGATATCTTTACAATGAGTCCTTTAAACAGAACTTAAAAAAAAATAGTGATATACAGAAGGTCCTTAAGCATTTCTGTCATGTTGGGAGAATGTACTTTCACATTTTGGGAGGGAACAGGGAAACAAATGCATATATTGAAAGACCTAATGACCTAAGAGTCCAGTGGATCTTGTTTTGGGGTGTAGGGGTTGGGACATGGAGCAGGATGGAGAGGGAAGATACTGAAAGACCTAGAAAATGAATAATGATTTTATAGGATCAGTGAAAGTGGCTTTAGCAAGCCTGGATCCCAACAACTGCATCTGTTAACACTAAAGAGTCCAAGACCCCTCAGACAACAGGAAGATCAGCCAGAGGCTGAAGTTCAAAGGACTGCAAATCAGTACAGCTGCAGGTCCAGTACCCTGTATGAGTTGTGGATATTAGACTTGAGTATGCTAGGGCCTGACCTTTGTGGTGTTTTAGTAGGATCTCAGGTAGTGGTGATCTCATTTTAGTGCCATTATTACTAGCTTTTATGGTCCAACAAGAAAATATAAATTGTGCTGCAAAGAGCGGAAAAACATAGACCATCTACAAAACTCAAGGCAAACACGAACTCTGGTTGGAAAAGACTGGGAAAAAAAAAAAAAAAAAAAAAAAAAAAAAACAAACNCCCAAAAATGACCTATGTTAAGTGCAGGAGACAGTCAGAATACACAAATGAGAAAAGCTCTCACGAAGTCAGTCCTAAGCCATGCAAAGTCCAAGAACTGATTTGACCTGATTTGCATTCAAGTCTCAGAGTAGATTTCATCTCACCGATGAAGACACCTACATTTAGTGCCTATATCCAATTGCTTAACTGAGAAATTTAGAAGATTTAGGACCTGATTCAGTTGTGTTAACACAGGCATCTAAAGTCATCTGAAACATGAAGGTTATGCAGGAGACCCTGGATCAGGATATCATGGTGGAACCAAAGATGTAACAGCATTAAATGTTTGTTTTAAAGGCTCCTAGAAGGGCAACTAGAAAATGGACACTCAAGGGCAGGGCAGAGGGCCGTGTGCAGAGACCTGAATCATGGCCTTAATGGAAGGAATCTCAGGCTCATGTTACTTCCTCCTAAAGTAGATGTTGCCGTTAAATACTCCCAAAGATGACCATTTCTCTTATTACCTCTCATAGGAGCTTGGAGTCTCCAGGTCAGCTGGAGACATCTATACTTGTAGGTGTAAAAATGAGATGAGACGGGTCTCAGTCTCTTTGCTTTCATATACTGAAGGAGGCTGAGGTCATAAAACAAACAAACACAAAAAAAAACTTCTTATAAGAACAGAAAGCATCTCATACTGCATATATGTACAGGATGAGAGACCAGAGACTTCTGCAGAGTGAGCAGAGTTCAATGCATTGTGGAGGGCTGCTGGGACCATGTAATGGAGGACTGTTGGGAGCAGAGTACATTTCCAGGGCTGTATTGGAATCGCTGGTCTAAAGTTCCTTCAGAGGTGTTGCTGTAAGACCTCCACAGCTAAACAGGATGTTTTGACCATCTGGGGCAGAGCAAAATGTGCTGCAATGGTGGTGATTGCCAGGAATTTCACATGACCATATTACCAGGAAGGGTCCATGCATATAGGAAATCTCCTAAGAAGTTAATGAGCAAGGCCCTCTAGTGAAAATAAATTCCTGTTCCCAGGCCTAAAACAAAAATTAAATCCCAGGAGTAACTCAATTCAATTTTTAATTTGGCAAAATATGGTCAAGACATTACTGTATTCTGCAGTGAGAGCCTGTCTGAATTCTCTGAGAAGTCATTGGAGACAGATGTTATCTCACCTAACCTCAGGTGTCTACATGTCAGACTTCCTTAATTGAACAGATTTCCTTAAACTCCCCTTTAGCACTGACACAGAGAAACTGGCACCTTTAGGAACGATTCAATTGATGCATTTTTGACATCTCATTTACAATGCAATTAACTGCCCACACAGTCCACCGACCAGATCTCCACTGACCGTAAGACAATCTTATTTCAGGAGGAGTGACCTCATACTAAAATAACAACAATAACAATAGATTGATTTGACACCATTACACCTTGCACTGAATTCCAGCTACTGAAAGATCGAGATCTTATAGTACTGAAGTCCATCAGTGATGGCAAGGAGGTGAGTCTCTGGCTTGTTTTAACCAGACTGCAGGTTTTTCTTGTACTGGTTATATGCCACAGGTTATGTTTACAGGATCAAAGAATTGTTCTGAGGTTCAATTAACACTTACTTGCAAAATATTTTAAGCTCCCTAAATAGAAGACAGTGTGTAAAAGAAAACATTTTTGGTATTGTCTCACTTACGTCAGTTACCAAGAACTCGTTTTTGTAATCTGTTGTTCATGCAAGTTGTTCCTGTTTAACAGCTCTTCTCTGCTGTCTGTTTCATTCAGGATCTGTTTTTGGAAAGCTGTTTGGCTGGCCAAAAATACAAATAAACAAAACTAAAAGTGGAGACATCTATATTACACGTGTGAGATGAGATAGGCTTGACACGATTGCTTTCCCATCCACAACTCTGAAGGGAACAGTCCACCAGTTACTGTCCATCATTCATCCCTGACGCTTTACCTGTTAACACAGGGATTGTAGTTCTGTGCACAAACTCTGGCTGCACATGCACAGTTTGTCTTATGCACCTGAGAGGAGTTTGAAGTTCTGGAACTGGGATTACCAGTGAAAGGAAAGTCCTAGGGCAGAGGGAGAAAGAAGGAAAGCTGCAAAGACAAATACAGATCTAAAGTTTTTCCTTGTGGGCAGACAGGAAATTTCAGCAGAATATTTTAGAAAAGGTGCTTTCACGATCATAGCAACAGATCAAATTACATAAACTTCTTCATGTATTCTATTTGTCTTATACGGGAGAATCCATTTGCATAGCTGGTGGTTGGGATACAATGTCAGCTCTTCAGAGGGTGAGGGTTACTGTCGAGGGCCAACAGACACCAAGAGGAAAGAGTCCTGTATGGCCTGAAGTCTATTTACCCTATTTTGGCGAGTTTCTCAGCCTTCATGCCACCTTCCCACAGGGAGCTGAGACTGCATCATTAGCCATAGGTCCTGGGGTGGCTAGGATTGCTGATGTCCTCCAGCAAACAGCTGTTCAATGGCTTCTCCACTTCAGCCTTGCAATTTTATCCCAAAACTAAAAGGCAAACAAGAACAAATTAAACTGCTTTTCCCAGCCAGCCCCCGGGAGGTTGTTCACCGGAGTTCAGCTCTCCCTCGAGCAGCTCTCTGCAGCTCCAGCATAAACTCTGATGATCTTTCTACTTTTCTTTTCTTTTCTTTTCTTTTCTTTTCTTTTCTTTCCTTTTCTTTTCTTTTCTTTTCTTTTCTTTTCTTTCCTTTTCTTTTCTTTTCTTTTCTTTTCTTTTCTTTCCTTTTCTTTTCTTTTCTTTTCTTTTCTTTTCTTTCCTTTTCTTTTCTTTTCTTTTCTTTTCTTTTCTTTCCTTTTCTTTTCTTTTCTTTTCTTTTCTTTTCTTTCCTTTTCTTTTCTTTTCTTTTCTTTTCTTTTCTTTCCTTTTCTTTTCTTTTCTTTTCTTTTCTTTTCTTTCCTTTTCTTTTCTTTTCTTTTCTTTTCTTTTCTTTCCTTTTCTTTTCTTTTCTTTTCTTTTCTTTTCTTTCCTTTTCTTTTCTTTTCTTTTCTTTTCTTTTCTTTCCTTTTCTTTTCTTTTCTTTTCTTTTCTTTTCTTTTCTTTTCTTTTCTTTTCTTTTCTTTTCATGAAAGGTATCATGTTCCAAATTAAACTCTTGGAAACTTGCCTGTAGTATTACAAGCCTGCCTAAAATATGCTGAGAAAAGGAGAAGAAAATTGATTTTTAGGTTAAAACAAAGATCTCTGGTAAGAGAGTCTTTGCAGCATAGAGAATATATGTGGAACAATTTATGAGAGCCCTAAACTATGGAGAAAGATGCTTGAAAGGTTAATTTCCTTTGTGCTGCACAGGTTAATGACTTGCAGAGAATTAAGGAAGACAGTTCACTAATTCAGCTACTCATTGTGGATAAACATTTCAATTAATTTCTTCAGGCTGTGGTGCAGATATACTTGAATTCTCTGACCTGATGAAGGTGTGATTTTTATGTGTGGCACTGATCACTCAGTTTGGAGCAACTTCACTTGTCATCACAGCCCTAGTGTAAAGACAGTGATGTTTAGCAGGGGCCTTGGTTCTACAACTTGTGCTCCTCCAGCACCTTGTATAAGTTATTTGAAGATGTGCTGAAGCAAAAAACTGGGACATTTCTTTAAGAGGTAGAAGCTCTTCAGTCTAACTCTTGCTTTGATTTGATTTGAGTAATCCTTAGGAAAACCTAACGTACTGGAGAACCAGTTCCTCTCTGTCTGCTTTGAAGGATATTTGGTATATTATGCAAATATGATGGTTTGAAGTTCTTCTGTGACAAGAGTGATAGTATTCCGATGTCATTTAGGGGAAGAATAGTCTTATGTACTTCAGTAGAAATGATGACTACTCCTGATTCCCCCATGGCTGGAGCGAGCTTACTAATGGGAAGGTCTACCCCTTTGTGTTGCTTCTGCAAAAGCCATGTAGGTGTCTCTCTGCTTCCACAGCAGTGCTCCCATGAAATCTGGAAGTCATTCTTAAAAAAAAAAAAAAGAAAAAAAAAGAAAAACAAACAAACAAACAAAATGTTTCAAAGTTAGTATCAAAATACTTTGACTTTTCCTTTGAGGCATGAATAAATAATATTTTAGGTTGACCTGTTCCTTTGTTTGTGTTGTTGCTGTTGTAGTTGTTTTCAAATTATCTTTTTCAATTCAACATCTGAACTGAACAATTTAAGCTACTCTAGTCATGATGTTGCAGTTCTTCAGTGGGATTTATGATTACACCCTTCAGCTTCATTGGAAAAAAGAAAAAATATAGAGCCTCACCAACGACACAAGCTTTCATTCCCTCCTAATTCATGCTCAGCACTCCAGGTTAAATATCTTACACTGGGAATCTGCTGGCCTCCAAAGTTAGTAGACCTTTCAGTTCACTGTACCTCCTCCCTCTGGCTGCAGAGAAGGAACTTCATTCGGATCCCTGCCAAGACAGGTGTTGGTGGTTTCTTCTGTCCTGACTGTCACCGGGAGGGAACAGCTGATTGTTTCATAAGGTGCATTTCAGAAACCACTTCTGGCTGGTGAGCAGCGTGCCTCTAGCCTCTGCTGAGCCAGGTGAGGATGTGGTTCCAGTCATGGTGCTTGGTGTTTGCTGCTGGAATGCTGTTCAAGTCACAAAAGCCCTACTCAAATTTAAAGCTTGGATACCTGCAGGAAAACGTGTACAAAAACACATATACATTCACAAAATTGGGTCAGTTTGTGACTTCTACCAGGCGCTCAAATGCTGCAGCTCTATGTGCATTAGAATCCATTTTTGTTAGCAGTACTCCTGGCTGCACTGCTGTTTAAAGTCCGCTATTCTGTCTGGGTTGTGGCTCGCCATATGAGTACTTGAGGAATACAAAATACAAAGTCATTCATTCCCCAGCTGAAGTCACAATCAGACTAGAATATTATGGGATGCAACTATCTTGTGCATAATCATTATTGTTGTTATATTTATCTATCTATCTATTTATTTATTTATTTACTGAGAATTCTGCTGCTGTGTATGTTTGCATAGAATTTTATACGTGTGCACATATCTGCCTTTCCTTGGCTGGGAAAAGAAAAAGAAAGTTAACATATATGTATGTTTTTTGTTATGATACATACTGTGGGGTACAGGAAATCATGTTTGAGATTGGAAGAGAAGAACAGAGAACACCAGTTGAGAATTAGTTTAGAATTTAGAATTTCCTTTTCAAAGCTCTTAGTTCTTTGAGTGTGTGTGGCAAATGTTACCTGACATTTCATACAAAAATATACACTTGAAAACACTATGTTGTGCATGCAGTTATCTGTATTTCAGCAGAAGTCACAAAACTTTTAATATAAATCCAGCTGGGATAATTTATTTGTGTGAACAGGTAAGGAAAAAAAAATTAAATCAAACACTTTGCATAAGAAAAGGTATTTTGTGAAAATGAAAATAGCCTTTATTTCTTTAGAAAAAACTGAAAGTATAGTTTTCATTTTATTCAATTTTTTTAAAATATTTTATATTGAACTTTCATTAAAATATGAGGCAAAATCACACTCAATAGAGATGTGCTGATTTGAAGAAAAACATAAACTTCTTTGGAATTTAAACTTTTCTTTACATAGCTTTTGGAAACATTAAGTGCTGTATAATGAAAGTTGATATGAAATACAAATCTTATACTATAAACACATATTAGTAACTATTCTCCTGAAGTTTTTTTAATTTATTATTTTTTTTAAGCAGAAGATATCTTCAAATCTATGTGAACTCCACAAATTTCACTTTTCTGATTTCAGATTAGATATTTGCCTCAGCTGTGTTGTGTTGATCTGCTACTTCCAGCCTTTTCCCAAAGATTACATTTGCAAAAATTTGATGCCAAAATAGACATCTATCTTCATGTTTAACCTTCTGTGTGGGAATCACAGAGTGTGTTATCTCTGTGTCGATGTACCTGGATATGGTACAATTAAATCCCTTGATGCACCAAAGTGTCATTTCCTGATTTGCAGCAGAAGGTGGAAATGGCAAAGACATGAAGTGTTGAGAAAAGGTGCCTCGGTCCACCCAAGCCCAGAAGGAGCTTCGGGCAGGTTGTTCACCGCCTTGAACCAGGAGTGGTTCAGATACAAGCAAAGAGAAGCTCGTACAGGGATCTGTCACCACTACAGATTCCAAAGTGGAAGTTTTGCCTGTTTGTTAGTTCTGTTTCACTTTTATTGCATAGTGAAGTGTGTGTACATTGGTAGGACTAAACTTCTGAACTCTGAAGTGGTTCATGGTCAGAGCCCCTGGGGTCTTCATCACAATTACATTTGTTCGGTTTTGCCAAGGCATTTATGTTTTTCTTTCTAAATTTAGATTTGTAGAGAGCCTGCTTTACAGACATGTGGGAAAAAAAAAAAAAAAAGGACATCATGAGCTCAGTGTATGTTAGCATAACATCCATAGGGCTGAAGAGTAAGAAACAACTTTAAATTTTAGGTACCAGAGAAGGCACAGGGGAGAGAGTCAATGCAAATGTCCCAACCCCAGGAAAATCTTCAGCCAAAGCTTACATCTTCTGAGACAGCAAAGTAACATTTCCAGTAGACTTAAAGCTGTAGGAAAGAAGATTTCCTTACCTCAACTGCTCAGAAAACCATCCTGGATTGTATTAAACGATGTTTAAATGTTTTTTTAAATACTGGAAATACCATCAGGAGAAAGCATTTTACATTTTAAGAAATGTAAATGTAATGTCAGTCAGGAGGAACCCTGGCACAGAATATCTGGATCTTTCAAAACTGAACTGAAAAGAACCATACATTATGCTTCAGTGTCTCAGAATATATATTTTTTAATTGATAAAACAGTTTTTAATGGTAAAATGCCAATGTACTGTAGTTTTCAGGACCTTTTTTGCTTTCTATTAAGCTGTCTGAGATTGAATTTTAAGATGGGAGGAAAAGCAGACACAATTCATCCACAGAAAATTTGCTCACTTGAGAAGGCAGAATGACAATGTACAATGTAAAAATGATGAATCATTCTGAATTAAACAAAACATACAGAATTTTTACTTTCTGAGTCATCAATATATGTTTTTAAACTACTTTTTTTTTGGAATTGCTGGTGAACTGACAAAATGATGAAAATCATATGTCTGCCACACCCTGCCTCTGCCTTAAGTGTACAGGTGCAGGACCAGCACAGTTCTTCTGTATCCCCACCAGTGCCTTAACTACAAAATCAGGCTCCTACAATGGCCTATTGAAACATCCACCACCTCAGGCTCGTTCAAAGGACACTGGAGTCAATGGGAAAAGCTCCTGTTGACTTAACAGGGCCCCTGGCTGATATTTGAGGGGAGATAGTTACACCGAGCCTTATAAACACTCATCCACAATGAATCTCAGGTGGCTAAGCAGATTTCCAGCTGACCAACAAAAGGATTTGTTTTCCATGTATAGGAGAAGGACATGGAGAGTGGCTTATTTTTAACAAGGGGGCCTTAAGACCAAGCTACATTATCCTCAACTGAAAAAACTCATGAATCCTGCCATTCCAAAAGTCCTCATCAAGATGGGAAGAACAGCACAATATATATGTCCATACGAGCCCTTGCCAGCTTATAAAGTGTAATGCTGGGTTAAAAAAAAAAAAAAAAAAAAAAAAAAAAACTGAANAAAAAAAAAAAAAAACCAAAATCCAGGCTCAGGCCTTTCCTTGAAAACCTTGTGTGTAGTCAGTCTCTTACAGAGTTTATATGACTGTATGGTGGTAACAAATTTCTACGAGTTGCCCCAAAATAAAGGACTCCACAGCTGAGGAAAGCGCTGCAGTCGAGCTTGACTCCAATGAATGCCCCAAAAAATTGAGTGATGAGTTACAGAAAGGATAGGGAGAAGTCAGTAACTCTGAAGCACGTGCACCTTTACATGAGCTAGCAGTGTGTGTGTCTTGTGTTAGACCTCTATCAGGTCCTGAAGAAAGGGTGTAGGTAGTCTGGGTGAATCTGGTACACTCAGTGACCTCCCTCTGCTCCTGTTATACACAGAGGCTGTTGGGTGCATAGAGAGTTCAAAGCATATTCCCTTTTCTTACACACACCATCACACAGCCAGTATGCAGTATGTACGTACAACACTGTTCAAAGGTTTCCATGGAGCCTCAAGACACGTCTCATTGAACTAGTTCATGCCCAGGAGGAAGTCTAGCTGCTTTGGCTGAACTAATGCTCATCACATCTTAGCCAGCAGAACTCTGATAATACCCTTAATCCTCTATGTAAGATCTGTTATTTCTCCTTCCACACTGTTTTATCAGTTCACCTAATATGGTGACTTCAGTGCGTGAATAAACTTCTCAATACTGCACCACAAGCAGCCATACTCCGCTCTTCCTTGTACAACCCTCCCATACCAACAGCCTGAAGTCAAGCTGAAAAACGGTATTCAGTTCTCTTTTTAGGTTTTCAGGGAACTTAGCTAGCATAAGATGAACAGGAGAAAATTCTCTAGAGGAAATAAAAAAGATGTTTATATTTGTACTAAGCAGCAGCTGTCCCTAATTACTCTAAATGTAAAACAAAATTATTTTGGTACTGCAAAAGTTACATAACCATGTTACGACACACATTTGTGGTAGCAAGACATTTATGCATGACACCTGAGGCAACATGTGAAAATGTAAATTAGTATAAAAAGATTAGACAGATGGAATAAACAAGAAGTTTCAAGATGACAAAATATGTTTCCAAAACATGTTGTTGAAGTTTCTGCCTCATAGAATGTGTTTTTTTTTTCCCCCCAAATGCTTCCTTTTATCCCCTGATTAAAGAAGAGTTTTGAGAAGACAGCATGTTCCATGAAAACAATGATGTGGTTTTCAATGAATCCACTAGATTCCAAAGAACTCCTCAATGGCTGTTCCCAAGCAGCCACTCTTGGGACGTATGCCCCTCCCCTCTGATCATTCTTTGCTCCCTAGCCTGTGTAGCAGTTTCATAGGAGCACTTGCCACAGATTCTTTTTTCTGCTTCCTCCTTCCACCACATGCAAGTTTCAAGTTTTATTATTGCAATAAAAATGCTTTATGTTGGCTTTTCCCAAGGACATTAAGAGCTTATGTACTGCTGCAAAATAGTCCTTTCCTCAAACGTACACTCCATATTATTTGCTGCAAATTGTTGGTGGTCCTTTTCCTGACTCAGAGCACTCAGAAAACCAGAGTCAGCAGGCCATTTTATGGATTCATTTAGTGGCTAAGGAGAAGAGGGACCTGCCCCGATCTGTGTGGCCGACCTAGGCACATAGTACAACCGAACCCCTCTATGAGAGGGAGGGACTCTACAAAAAGCACACAAAGGACCCATCCCACTTCCACCAAACACTTTGCCACCTGAGGTAAGGAAAGAGTCTGGCCAGCCCCTAGAGGAACCATCTACAAAGATTGATGTCTCTGGTATAAACAGAGATATTTAAGCTCCTTCTAGTACTTAAAGGGAGCTTATAAGCAGGAGGGAGAATGACTTTTGACACGTTCTGACAGTGATAGGACAAGGAGGAATGGTTTTAAACTAAAAGAGGGGAGATTTAGGTTAGATATTAGGAGGAAATTCTTTACTCAGAGGGTGAATTCTATGATTCTATTAATTGTGTTCAGTAGGCAACCAGTTTTATTCTGGTCGGATGTAGTTATAGAGGATTACCGGACACACGTGCAGTTTAATATGCAGTGTGAATATTACCTCCTGCTGCAAAAAACCTGGGTCCTGACCTTCTTCAGAGCTTTTACTGGAGAGACTGCAAGAGTCTGAGAGTTCCTTTGGTGTCTACAAACTTAACTGGAATATGATGAGTTGAAAGAGGATGAACCAGTGAATAAGGGTTCTGAAAGTCACATATTCAATCTTTCCAGAAGGAGACGCAGCCTTTGTCTCAACCCTGATAGCTGAGGTAGCCATCTAAGTGGTATGCAATAACTGTATTAATCTCTAGTCTGAATTCCCAGGGCTCATCAAGCCTGAGCTTCAAAAGCATTGAGGACCTCAGGGAGAAGTGGAACTCATGCATGTTTCAAGGCATGCAGCTCCTGGCCAGGAGGAGGTGCACAGGTACCTTTCATGTGCAGGGAGGAAATTGGGTACCTCAGTCTGGGATCCAAAGGGTTATGTTAAGGGTTGATATTAGCTGTCTCATTTCTCAAATAAAATAAAATAAAATAATAAAAATTAGCAAGCAGCAACAGTGATAATGGCTGCTAGACCTCATCTTTATTCCCTCTTCTCCCCCTGACTTTTCTCCAATAGTGCAGCTTTAGGGGGATGCCTCAGAAGCCTTCATATCATCCTTCATCCCTTCATCACTGGTTGAACAGTGAAATTCTGATGGTGTGAGACATAAAATGAAAACATTTGCAAAAGGGTCCTCCCCACTGTGCCTTTCAAAGACACAGTGGGACTTGTGGGAGGTCTTTTCTCTCTCTTGCTTTGCCACCACCTCCTGTCACTTCCTGCATGAACTCCAACCCTTCCGAATCCCAAAGAAAGTCCCTTTTTTCCTCTTCAATTCTGAGGCTCCATTGTGGCTTTGCTCCAAGCGGGAGGCACGCCTCCAGCTCCCCTCAGGAAGTGTCCCAGCCTATCCTCGCGCCCTGGGCGCCTGGCCAGCAGCCTCTATCCCTCCTTGTTTGCTCCCTGTTCTCTAGAAGGTTTTCTGAACTGAGCCAGCTCAGGTGTTTTTAGGAAATAAATAATTTCTTCCTCCTTCCATAAGGTTCTTCTAGGAAAAAGTACATTTCCCTTTTCTGACCAACTATATTTTCACAGAGTGCACATTAAATCATGAATCAAAATAATTATTTGCCCGTCCCAAAAATGTCATTAATGTCCTCCCCCTCCCCAAATAAACAAACAAGGAAAAACATCAAAAACTCATTATATCCTTCCTTGCTGCTACACAGGCAACTACCATGTAACTGGCTGGCTTTTTATGAATAAAAATATTTCCTGGGCAAACTCTGGAAATGTCTGCTGATTCCTGCCCTGCAGGTGAAGCTTTCCATTCTGCTGAACAGTCCCACTGAGACTAAGTTTGCCCCACAGAGGAATCTCTCTTGCTATGTTGACATGCAAGGTCTCACTTGGCCACACTGTGTGTGTGTCCAAGGTATGCCTCCTCCCATCATGAGAGGTGTGCACACTAAATTAAAGGGAGAACAAGAAATGAGATAACAATACCATCCAGGGGAATGTTATAAGGGCAAATGAGGTGCCCAGGCAGCAGGATGAATGCAGACAGATATGTACCATAGAAAATAGGAAGCAGGAAAAAGCAACTGCCAGGTTCATTATCAAGGAGAAATCTATCCTTTTTTAGCCTCACTTTGTCTCCACAATTTTTCCAAGGAGATAACTGGAAGTCTTGCTGCCAGAGGGATTTCACACTCCTTTGGTGTAAGCAATAACAATGTAATACTAAGTAATAATCCCAGAGTTGTACCTACAACATACACATGGCATAATCCAAAGCTGTTTATGACTGTTGGCTTGATTATGCCCTACTTGACGCCAAAACTCTGCCACTTGCAGGAAACATGCAACATTTTTTCTAACAGATGTTTTCTGTTTAGCACGGCAGCTTCTGAGTTGCTTCTAGAGTGTCTTTCGACTGTTCCTGCTGTACACATCCAGTTGCTAAAGAAAACTTTCTCTGCTGAGCTTGTAGCTATCCCAACACATACTACATGCCCACTGCAGTGTGTGGAGAGTCTGCGGTTAGCAGCCCGGCAATCCTGGAGATAGATCTCAAAATGAGTACCTAGAGGTGTAGGAAGAGGAGTCCAGAATGGCTCTCTGTTACGCTTCCATCTGTCACAGCCCAGGACTGGAAGACTGGAATGGGAATTGTATAGCCACATCCAGACATCAACATCTGAGGTAGAATCCCAAAGCTCCTTTTGTCAGCCAGTGGAGTCCTGCGATTGACCACCCCCACTCCTAGAACAGAACTCTAAAACAGGTGAGATAAGTTGTTATTTCTACCCAGTTCTTTCTATATCTAAAGAGAGCCACATGTGACTAGCTCAGTTGGAGATATCCGTACTGTAAATGCCTAAGGTTAGGTGAGACAAAATTCTGACCTCTCTTTGCTGCTAGTCTGCAGGACCAAGTGAAGTGGGTACTCAGAATCACAGAATCACAGAATGTTAGAGATTGGAAGGGACCTCGAAAGATCGTCTAGTCCAATCCCCCTGCCGAAGCAGGAACACCTAGAGCAGATTGCACAGGAACGCATCCAGGCGGGTTTTGAATGTCTCCAGAGAAGGAGACTCCACAACCTCTCTGGGCAGCCTGTTCCAGTGTTCTGTCACCCTCACTGTGAAGAAATTTCTCCTCATATTGAAGCAGAACCTCCTATGTTCAAGCTTGCACCCATTGCCCCTTGTCTTGTCACTAGATGTCACAGCGAAGAGCCTGGCTCCATCCTCCTGACACCCACCCTTTATGTATTTATAAACATTAATGAGGTCACCCCTCAGTCTCCTCTTCTCTAAGCTGAAGAGACCCTGCTCCCTCAGCCTTTCCTCATAAGGGAGATGCTCCACTCCCTTAATCATCTTGGTAAGATCTATCTATCTCAGAAGAAACATGACCTCTCAAGCTTAAACATTTACCAGTCTTCCCATAATCTTCTGTTCAATAGGCTCTTCCCCATTCCTCTATGGTACCTTATGCATCTGCCTTTGAATATCTCTGGAAGACTGTCATTATCTCTTAGCTGTGTATAAGGAAAATCTGAAAATTACTCAGCTAAGTTTGGGATGGTGAATCTCACTTTGGTTGTACTGAAGAGCAAAA
>VXAV01001228.1:29382-57991 GCA_013399715.1 Alectura lathami
AAAAAAATCCCTCCCAATTTCTGCTTTTTCTGATCCAATGATGCAAACCTGTAAAGTGGAAATACACAGAGAGAAAAATTGAGACCTCATATAAAATTTCTGTCTTTTCTCCAAACTGTTATCCTACAGAGATCCAGAAAATCTCACCAAAATGAACATGAGCCTCAGTCAGCACTTCAGAGTGCTTGTGTCTTGTAGGGATCAAGCCTCTGAAGTCTGGCAGATCTTGAAGTAAGAAATGTGAATATTCTGAAAAGCAGCTTCTTCTCTTCTCATTTGGGCTTCACTATGGCTCCTTACCTGCTCTGCAATATCACAGAATCATAGATTCATAGAATGGCTTGGGTTAGGAGGGACCTAAACCTACCTAAACAGTAGTTTATTTAGTGTATTTAGTGTATTGATGGTTAAACCTCTCTTTTAATACATCTTATTAAAATTTAACATCTTGGACTTCATTATTGTCTGGTTCTTCTTTGTGTCACCATTATCAGCATTTTACAGCAGCAATCAACTTGTGTCTCTGCTGATGTACTTTTGAGCTCAAGTAGTTCCTTCTCTTCTGTTTTCTTATGTTCTTTTCTATATTTTCTGTCCCTTATTGTTCTGCTCAAACCGATGATTTTCTCTTCTTCCTCCTGTTGTGTTTGCTTTCTGGCACTTTAATCTTCATTTCTCTCTCTGGCAGTGACTTGCTCTAAGAAAGTTAAGTATTCTTTCTCTGCCGTCCATCTTGCAGCCATTTTATTGCAGCCTGGCTACAACCAGGGATCATGAAATGGTCATATTCATAATTAGGCTTTTTTAGACTGCTAGCTTGGTGTGAAGGGACTCTTTTGTAGATGTCAATCGTATCCCCAGGATTCTGTTCTTCAGGATGGCAATGCTGGGAATATTGCAAAGCAGACACAGCAAAAGTTAGAAAAAAATCCAGCTTTGTTCTGAAAATGGTCACAGGACAATTAACTATTATCTAATTAAAATAATTCCCCCATCCCTTTTTACCAGTGCTAGGACATATATTTTGACCAACGCCATACTGTTCCAGTTTGTGTTGAGCCACAAGAAAAAGGATTTAATTGCTGATGCTTCTCTGATGTCTACTGAGCCAGCCATCTGATGCTTGTCTTCTTGGTTAATTATGTTTAGCCATCCTCATTGTGGAGGTATGTAAATCCTCAGTAAGCATGAATATATGTGCCCTATCTATAGCTACTTGCATCAGCTTTAATTGCTTCTATTCTGCCAGGAACTGTCCTATTTTTCTCCCAAATATGTCTGTTGAAAGACTAGAGATAAAGAAACATGGAAATGAAGAAAGATGGATAAATAAATTAATAAACAAAGTAGGAAAACATCTGAACAAAGAAGAGAATATATGTCTCAGAAAAGCCAAGAGAGGATTTTGGGATAAGTGGAAAAGTTGGAGCTGCTAGCAAAGACATGCTCTGTCGTTGAGTGCTGCCTTTAGGTAGATAGAAACAGCACTTTGCCCATTCTTGAGAGTAAGTCTGATAGCCCCATGGAAAATATCTGTCTCCATCAAATGGTTTTTGCTCTCGCTGGCTCAACCTAGGAGACTCTTGTGGGGCAATACCTGGGAACGAGTTGCCACTACTCACAGGTCAGTTCTTTGCAGTCACTGTTCCTGGAATTGTTTCCCAGTGACTGCCTGTCTGTGTCATTCGACACTGATGCTATCATGCTGTAATTACCAGCAGCTGAGTGCAGAAGGGAGCAATGCAATTTTAGTAGAGGTTTCCAACTACTTAAAAGAAAAAAGAAAAAAAAGAACTAAGATTAGAACTTTTCTCACGGGCCATGAGAACAAACTGAAAGTGTCAGAGATACAACGGTCTTATTACCTTCTAATAATTAATCAACTCATAATGGCACCATGCCACATACAGAGCAAGAGCTTGACTCAGAAGAACCTCTCCTCCCCATACACAAAGAACAGGAAAAACGTTATTAACAGGTAAGAAAAGAGAATATTGCTTAAGGTCACACATGACGTTTCCAGCAAGATGGAGGATTGAATTAATAGGAGGATTGAATCATAAAAGCCTCAATGGGAGATTGACCTCATGGATTCATTTTTATTCATTAAAGTCCTTACTCAGACAGCAGTTTTCAGGGTGGGTGTTGATTGTTTTCTTGTTTTTAATTTTGAATTCTAAAAGGTTTTCCACTACAGACAAAGACTCCTGCTTATTGATTGCAGGCCTGAGTTTATTGATAGACTTCCAGGTAGTCAGTGGGCCAAGAGGAATCTGCAAACTTGAGGCTGAAAAGTCCCAATCTAGGATTTCCTCTCTGCATCTACCGATCCGTAGGGGCTACAGGGAATCCTCAGGGTAGTATTCCATTTCAGTGATGCCTTTAAAAATAGTCATTGTAGGAAGCACGAAAGTATTTGTGGAGGTAAGTGTGAGCTGTGGAAGTACTGACAGAGCTTGGAGGCCAGGCAGAGGTGTCCAAGGCAAGCACAGCAGGAAGTCTTAGCTAAGCAAGCACCAATTCACACCTGTTGCCTGGAGTCTATTCACAGCAGCTAATAATAAAAAGTTTACATTTAAACAGAGCTCTTCATCCCTTGTGATCCCAAAGCACTCAGCAAATTACATATGCAAAGGTCGTATCAAATGGTGCTGAAAGCCAGCCTGTCCTGGCCATAACAATAGGAAGGAGGAAAAATATGTCCAAGGACAATAGGGTAAATTCCCACTTAGATGAAATATGCCTGGTGCTTTCCAGTGCCCATCCAGAGCAATCAGGACTTAGTATCATAGAATGATCCAAACTACTGTAGTGTAAAAGAGTATTCTGATATACCTTGGGTTCACTCCTAAGAAGAAAGAGGAGGATAAAGGTGACAAAAAAAGAAAAAAAAAAGAAAAAAAAAAGAAGTAGAACGAATGACACTGCTTGAATTCAGTGCTATGGTTCCAGAGAGTCTACACATTTTAAATCTGCTACTTAGCCTGTTAAGCCATCCCCTCTAACGTGCCCTTTCTGTGGATTAGATGTGCTGTTTATTCATTGTTTCAAGGCAATGAAATGGCTCATACTGAGTCTGTTCCCAGGAAATCTTGCCAGGTAAGGGAGTGTGACATTTACTAGGGGACCTATTAAGTGGAATATACTGCAATAATACAATCAAAACAGAAAACTCAGGTTCTGCTGCACAGTCCAAGCCTTATCATTCCATCTCAACGCAGCGCTGCATATCTATGAGCATGGTACAATGAATCTGTTCCACTGTGCAACCCCGAACAATCCTTTTTCACAGGTCTTGCACCTTAAATCAAGGCAATGAAAGGCCAAAGGGGTTCTGAAATGGCTTGTTCAATGGCCCTGGGAGGGGTACGGTGAAGACGTAATCTACCACATTCTCCCAACCAAGCACTCACCCCTAAGAAAGTTACCTGCACTCCTTTGCTGATTGGCAAAGACTCTGTCAGAAGGCAATATACTTCTTTCAAGTTCCAGCTGCCTTCAGACAAATAGGTGATGCATGCATCCTGCTACTTGCACTTTGCAGATGGTTTTCCTGCCTCATCTGGCCCTGAGAAATGTCCACAGAGTGACATCAGGTGCTGGCAGCTGGAGATCCAGCTCATAAGGTTCCAAAGGGGAGACGTGTTCTTAGATCGGCTGGGTCTCTTCCTTTTTCTCAGTCCAATTTTATTCCCCAAGCTTAACACTGAAAATAGTGAGAAAAACAATCCACTTACTAAGTGATATGCCCGAATGGTCATTAAAATTAAAGCAGATCCAGTGAATAGTCTTTTAGGTGTGACTCAGTTGCCTCAATATGCATTTTCAGTACTACACATCCATCCATGAGCTTTAGAATATCTACTTGGTTTCTGTGTGTCATTTCAGAGAGGAATTCACTTTCTGCATGTTCTGTGGACATACCTGCCTGTCCAGAAAGATGCCTCAGCTGTGCTAGGATCCTTCAAATGCACTAAACCCCTATACTTAGGAACTGGCACTGTACCTCAAGTGCGTACTTCAAGCTGAGCTGAATCACCCCTTGGACACTGGAAACCATTCAGTTACCCTGACATTGGAGATGAATGCCATTAACAATGGCTTTGTTGTCCCATTTAGCCTACAGCTGCTGCTCCAAGAGGTGAAGTATTTCCTACAAATTCTGTTTCCTATGTGCTACCCACAGATGAATATCTTGAACGCACAAGGTTGTCTCATGTAACATCAGGTGTCTACCTGTGAGCAGCTGAGTTAAGCCTCCTATTGACAAGTCTGACTGTCTCTTCATTGACTGTGGTGGGAGGTTATACACCAGTAATACATTTGCACTCCTACATTCGGACGTCTAAATTTAGGTACATTATTTTCAGACTGAATGCCATCCCCAGTGCCATCAGATTCAAAAAGTTGCAGTTCTAAATATTATTCCTGTCTTACTTCCCTGTGTTCACATTTACTGATGAGTTCTTTCCAAACTAGGCTTAGATCTGCACCAGGAAGAGCTGTAACTTCAGTCCTATATGTTAAATGGCTTCCTTGCTAACAAAATAACATTTCAGTTGAGCACCTCCATGTTTAGGCCACCATGGCTTGAGCTAATCTTTTTGACTGTAGGCTAAAATACCTTGTAGACTGTGATGTAGGAATTAGTAAACCAAATCTTCTGGTGGCCATGGTAGACAAGTCCTGCAGGGTATATGACTTCCCACTACGATTTCTGAATCAGGACTTTGAGTCTTGGCTTGGGTGTACCCTGAATGTTGTACCTCACCTGTAAATGATGATCTAGTTATTCAATCTGTCAGTTCATGTGTAGAGAGGTGTGAATAATATCTATATCATGTTGTGATTCACTCCTGTCTACAACAGATGGCACGTTAGCAGGTTGCTACCCTGATAGCTCTCCTAGAATATGGCCTGTTAGTTCTCAAGCATTGGGCTCATTTCTCTAGATCGTAGCCATTTGAAAGTCCAACCTCTAGTTCAAATTACCAGTTTATCATCCTGTATAAGAAATATTTATACATGTACATATGATGTGTCAGGTATTCCTGTTATAAGGTTGGACTCATGAGCCACATTTTGAAAAATTTCTACCTGTTTTACTACAGGTGGAAGGTAGAAAACTAGTTAAGATTACATAACTGATAGGCATTTTAAGTTTCCCGTTCCTACTGGAGACAAAAAGGTAAAACGTTTCTGCTATCTGAAGAAAAAAAAATAAATTAGGAGATGAAGGTGTATGCTAAGATCAAAATATCAGACCTAATAATTTGTCTGCTCTGAAACTGATAAAAAGCATGCATTTTGAATCATGAATTAAAATTCATTCTTCTAAAACAAACAACAACAAAAACAACAAAAGACTCTTGTTTTAGGTACAAATAATTTATAAATATTTTTCACATTTCCAGGCAATGAAATAATTCTTAATGTGTATAATTTTCAGCTTGTTACAACAAAATCTTTTGGATTTCACTCTCTTTCCTTGTGTTAAGGCTAATAATTTATCTGAAGCATAAAGAGAGGGAAAAACTAAACTTCTTGTAAAAGTCTTTTCCAGCAATTAATCTCTCTCTGTGTACCTGAGGAGTCTAATTTCTAATTTCTTCCAAGGAGGAGCAAATCACCAAACTCCATTCATAACTTTTGAGCATTACAAATCAACATGACACTGGATGCAAATACATATCCACATTGAATTTATTATTACAAACATTTACAAAGTCTGCCAGTAAAGACCCAGAACTACAAGATATCATAATTGTGAACTTTTGACAAGCTCCACTTGAAAGTTTCTATTGAAGCTAATGCTGAAGATCAAATGGAGAATGATGACAACTAATAAACCAGTGCACCAAATATCCCAGTCAATTCATTGCAATGTAGTACTGCTAAAAATGAATGTGGTTATAGGTAATTATGCAGAGCATAGTGGAATGAGTAAGACATAAATCAAAGCAGGGAGGGAGCTCTCAGGTCTTTGCAGAAGGCTTAAACCAACGTTTGCCATTGTAGAAAAAAAAATGAAAAAGAAAAAGTCCCCTTCCGACATCTGGCAGTGAATTACAAAACATACCAACACTAAAAGCCAACTCCCATCTCCAGCTCCACTTTGCTTCACAGCCAAAACCACAGGGGAAAAAAAAAATCCTGCTCCCAAAGCTAAAGGCTTCTTTTTCTGACCCATCAGATCCTTGGGAGTTATCTGTATCTTTCCTGCTTTAACTCACATGTGACCCAACTCCATTCCTTTCCCCTCACATAGTTACTGAGCTTTGAGCATACCTTAGGAGAGACAAATGAGGGAGTGAATGCACTCCAGACAGAACTGGACAGAGTATAATGAGCTTTCTGGAATGAAATGGAGACTGCCTCTGTGGTCAGCAAAACGTCTGCTTTCTAACGTGACTGCTCTGAATCAATCACAGCCCAGCAGGACAAAAGAAATAATAATAAGAAGAAGAATAAACGACAGCTCATAAGGCAACTTCAGGCATTAATCCAGTCCCAATCATACACTACACAGAAATAAATCTTTCACTTTCCTTTGGTCTCCAGAGAAGACATCAGTCAGTGTACCCACATCATCCATAACGAGGTGAAGTTCATTTCAAGCAGTGGTTCCCAAAGTGTCAGAGATAAACCCCAAAGCTTTGTGAAGGTCTGGCCCAGGGACTGTGGAGTGTGTATGTCTGTTCTGGGAGACAAGTGGGTCTTTTTTCTGCAGAAAAGTGGGTGTGTGAGATCAGTAGTGTTTCATGGAAGAGCTGGGAAAGCTCACCACCTGGGAGCTGGAGAAATCATAGGTGGGAGCCACCTGAGTAAATGCAGAGGTTCACACTGGAGCTGGTATCCCAAGGCTCTCTTTACAATGGATAGAAATAGGCACTTAGGGTAGGATTCACTTGTGCAAACACCGCTGCCTGCGGTGCTTTGGTTACCTCCCTACCTTGGCCTTTGGTATATACAGGAACACCAGAAAGGGCCAGGTCTCCTGCATGTCCTCTGTCACATCTGTGAGCCCTGCACAGATGTCGTGAAAGCCCAGGCAGTCTCCAATGGTACTTGATGCCAATGTTTACGTAGGTGAATCACAGCTTTAGGGAGCAGTTTGTCTTCCTCTCTTAAAAGTATCAAGGGGCCAATTCAGCTGTCTAAGCATAAGTGCCTAATGGATTCTGAGATGTCTGAAATAATTTTATTTTGCCTCCAGCTGCAGCTCCAGCAAGATACAAGTCTCTTGTAGTCATTAGGTCACATCTGGCAGACCTGTGCAGATGTATCAGATGCCCTCTAGCATCTCGATTGGCTTAAGATGCCTGCGTGCATGCAACTAAATTGAACTCTTAAATTCCCACTTTGCAATGTATAATGCTTTCATTAGCTCAAGGCCTGGGCTAACTTATTCAGATTTGAGTGTCTACAGTATGCACATATAAAGCTAAAAGAGATTCTTTTTGTCCAAGGAGAGAGGAGCTATCTCACATGACTTTAGAGACCGTGTTCTTCTTACAGGCAAAGACTCCTGAATTTAGTTTCCACATCTAGGCAGCTCCTTGAGCAACGAGTGTCTGAGCTCCCGCTATAGCCAGGGGAACTCTATTCACCTAAAAATTGGCGGACAGCCCCATGATGCCTGTATGGAGCCAAATGTCACACTGGAGTTATGGGAGATCTGTCTCCTTGGGGAGCGATAACAAGGGGCTCATTGGGCTCCCTGTGGTGCCCAAACATATTTTTTGGTAACTGCAAAATGGGTTCCGTTTGGAAAACTGGGATGGACCACAAGTGTTGGGGCCTTGAAAAGGGCTGTGAAAGTGGAAGTCTAGAAAGCCAGCTTGCAGAAGTCATGTAAACCTATCAGTTTCCTCAAAGTTGTGGACGGAGTGACCAGTGCTCATCACAAACTAAAGGAATTGGCTCCTCCACACCTGAAATGTAAGCTGAAACAAGTCCACTGTGCAGCAGCATATAAATAACATTACAGGCAATGTGCCAAAACAAATTAAGACAAAGATTAGGCTTTCTTTTCTTTCTCTACTTCTTAATGTTTTTGAAAGCAAGCCAAAGATGTATTCCACTTGCCATTAAGAGGCGAATTTTGTAGGATTTTACTTTTTATTTTCAGACTGGGAAAAGTTTCAAGCTAGGGAGAACAAGCTTAGGCTCTCTTAAGCTATGTCAGACCTCTAAATAAAATGTCTTATTTGATCTTCTTTATTTGGCTTCATGGTATACCCCCAATCATAAGGAGGAGCTTATTTTTGTAGACCCTGTGCTGAGATCTTTCTCTGCTCTTCCTTCCAAGTTCCCAGTAAAACAAGTCATTAAGAGTCCCTTGCCTGGTATGAATGTAAACATCTGAGGTTGATTGCTGTTCCTACCATCAGATCACTTAATGATCAAGACGAAAATGCCCAGTGAGGCTTCTACATGCACAGTCATGTAGGGATTTGGCTTTCTGCCTCAACAGAACAGTTTTGCTAGAGTATTGCTTTCCTGTAGGCTCAAGCAGAAGACTAAAAATCCTTAGAGTTGCCAAGACTGCCACTAGTTTACCTTGGAGGCTTTCTAGCCTTGACTAACCAAACCACTGACCTTATGAGAACTGATGAAACTTCAGCTAACCATGGGAGTTACAAGAGCAGCCTTCTATCAAAATGGTATTTTAGGGAGTATGCTCATGAGCAAGTGTCTTTAGAAGGCTGCTAAGGTCATTTACACATTTGGTTGTAGCCAAAATACATTCCCATCTTGTGGAGACACAGCAGCAGCTCTTTCACCCTGTGCTGTGGGTGAGGACTGGTGACAACAACATGAGCTGAGGTGCTGGCACCTGGTTACCACAGCACAGGGATTCATTCGGCTAGTGTCATGTGAGAAAATGATGTGTGCTCATACAGACATGGGAAGAAGTCTCTGAATTGCTAATGTCTCTTTCACTAAGGCTGAGTGGGAGAAGTGATTTTTTTCTTTCTTTCTTTCCAGCATCTGATGTAAGGTCTTGATCTGGGGAAAGAAAGGTCTGATAGGAGTGACAGAGAGAGTCCGAGTGGAACAAGATGTTTCCAAGCACCTCTTTTCTTCTCATCATAAATAGGGAACTTCAGGTGTGAACCTGTATTTAAACTCTGCCACAGTCTGCCTCTAATTCAGGATCTTAAACTAGCCAGATGGGTAGTCTTGTTAGCATAGAAAGGCCCATGTACAATCAGGAGCTGTGTGTGTGCATGTGTCTGTGCACTAGGAATGAGGAGAGGTGACTGAGACCAAGGGCAAGGAGACGGGAAAATGAGGGAGACCAAATGAGTGTGGCCCTTGGAAAGGCTAAAGCATCACCTGCCCACACCACAGCATTCCTTTCTGAAATGTTGGCCAAGAAGCCTGGGGGGCTGGGATAATTGAAAAGCAAAAGTGGGATGGTCTTTAGTCGGGTTTTTAATCTTTCCACAAAAGCGAATAAAATCTGAATGGCCCTCCTGAGGCCACACTTTATTGCCACAAATTCCCATTACATCCCTGGGAGAAGTAGCTCTCATGTTAAAGCTCCTCATGAGTCCCTGTGAAAACAAACTCCTCCAGCCATCTCCTCACAGCTGCCAGAAACACCCATGGCACTTCCCCACCTTCTAGTCTCCATGCCAGAGCACAGTAGCCACATTCGGAAAGGGAGCCACATGGCTCTGCCAAAATAGAAGAGTGGTATTTGTGGACTTCTTCTTGCGGTATTTATGGTTAATAAAGACATATGATGTTATTTCTTAGGTAAACTTCAGTGTTGTGAGGCCAGCGGAGTTCTGCCCATGCAAAAGTTCACCCAAATCTGCTTTTTCTACAACTGTAATAAGATATGCCAGCACCCTCTCCACTCCTCCTTCATTCTATATAAAGAAATTGACGTTATCTGAACCCTTGATAGTAAGCCTTATGTTTCTTCCCCTCTTTCCTCAATTTTTCAGTGACTAGAAATGATAATTGGACTAAGGTGACCCCCAATTAAGGTGGACATCTAGCTGGGACCAGGATCTCCAATACATTAAACAGAACAAAGAAACATGGGAAATTCTGTCCCTCAATCCTTTCTGCATCAAGTTAGATACTCCTAGTCTCCATATGGCCTCAGGGGTATGAATGTGCAAACTCACATCCCGAATACACTTTGGAAAAGGGGCTGGGAAGGATTGGGGTAGCTTGGTGGGTTGTTGCACTCAGTTCTAGCTCTAAAGTCCCCAGGTGGCATGTGAGTGTGTGTCAGACAACATTTTGTTCTGCCCTGAGTCTTCTTTCTGCACAAAGATCATGGCATCTGGCAGCAGCAGAAAACTACGCCATTTTCTGGTTGCAACATTTTTGCTACTCATCTGTGAGTCCCAGGAAAATCTTTGTGTATTCTTTTGGGCCAGAGGCAGTATTTAAGATGTTTTTCATACTCACCCACTTCCTACAGGTGGGAATATCAGTAAATAAATCATTTAGCAGAGGTTACTTTCACCAGTAGAAGTTTTTGGTACCTTCAGTGATAGAAATTTAATGATAGTTCTGTTTAGCAGGATATATTATATTATTATCTTTATTTGTAATGACCTCATTTGTTTGTAACATTGCGAATAATATCACCCTACCTGTGTGTTTTTAAGGTGAAAAGCCTGACGTGAAATTTCTGGGAAATTTCAAAATGGGACATTGTTTATTTCCAGAGGTGTGTACTTAATTCAACAACAGTTAATTTACTGATGTGTTGCCCTATTCTGAAAAGATAAACGAAGGCATATGTGCTAAAAGTTTATATTATTTGCTGGTTATAATAATTCCTTATATTGCTACCTATTTACAAATGAAAAGCAGGAAAAAAAAAAAAAAACACAATTAAGCATAAATTCAGTCAAAACACCAGTCAAAGTTTTGATTTGGCAGGACACAGTTTCTCCTACATTTCTGCAAATGCACCATTTTGGTAGCAGCCCAGAAGAGGCATCTGCGTAATCTTCATTTTCTTCTCATTACCTCCCAAAACATGGGTGTGGTGTGAATTAATTGCATTTCCCAGGCACCTCGCTGCTGAGATACCAGGAGAAAAATCCAGCCTACTTCTGTTTATCACAGCATTTAAAACCAAAATAATATTTCACCAAACTGGGCAAGGTATTTAAAGGTAAAAATACATATCTTAAACTTTTGGACCATAATGCATTTCCATAGTTTACTGAGATCAGTTTACTAATGGCTGCACCATTAGTACTGATCTTTGCCTCCCTTCACCATCTGCTCTTTTTATGATGCTTATAGTAGAAAATGTTTCTGATAAGCTTTGACCTGGAAGATCTGTGAAAAACAATGTTTTAAGCTTTGAAATAAGTAGCTCTGGGACATAAGTTATCAAACCTAAGACATGTTTATATGGGTGAGATTGGCTGCACCCTGAAGGTGCACATCTCTCCTGATTACAGGGATCTAAATACCAGCAGCTTACCATGCTTGTCAGTCAGAGTAATTTACTAAAATATTTTCTGACTAAAGTGCAGACCTCTACATTAGGATGAAATGTCTTTCTGGAGCTATATCCGAAGACACAAAATCCTTGGCATTTATGATGACACTAGTGAGCTATTATTGTGCTACTGAGTCAAAACCATGATTTTCCTGGAGCTTTAAGATAAACTAAGCCTAGACTCAGATGGGTAGACATAGATCTTTCTATGGGTTCGGTACTGGGACCGGTACTGTTCAATATATTCATCAACGACTTGGATGAGGGGATAGAGTGCACCCTCAGCAAGTTTGCTGATGATACAAAACTGGGAGTAGTGGCTGACACGCCAGAAGGGTGCGCTGCTATCCAGGGAGACCTAGAAAGGCTGGAGAGCTGGGCAGGGAGAAACTTCATGAAATTTAACAAGGGCAAGTGTAGAGTCTGGCATCTGGGCAGGAGTAACCCCAGGAAGCCGTATCAGTTGGGTACTGACCCGCTGGAGAGAAGCGTAGGGGAAAGGGACCTGGGGGTCCTGGTGGACAGCAGGATGACCATGAGCCAGAACTGTGCCCTCATGTTGGCCAAGAAGGCCAATGGCATCCTGGGGTGTATTAGAAGGGGTGTGGTTAGTAGGTCGAGAGAGGTTCTCCTCCCCATCTACTCTGCCCTGGGGAGACCGCATCTGGAGTATTGTGTCCAGTTCCGGGCCCCTCAGTTCAAGAAGTACAGGGAACTGCTGGAGAGGGTCCAGCGCAGAGCCACCAAGATGATTAAGGGAGTGGAGCATCTCCCTTATGAGGAAAGGCTGAGGGAGCTGGGTCTCTTCAGCTTGGAGAAGAGGAGACTGAGGGGTGACCACATTAATGTTTATAAATATGTAAAGGGTGGGTGTCAGGAGGATGGAGTCAGGCTCTTCGCTGTGACATCCAGTGACAGGACAAGGGGCAATGGGTGGAAGCTTGAACATAGGAGGTTCCGCTTAAATATGAGGAGAAATTTCTTGACAGTGAGGGTGACAGAGCACTGGAACAGGCTGCCCAGAGAGGTTGTGGAGTCTCCTTCTCTGAAGACATTCAAAACTTGCCTGGATGCGTTCCTGTGCGATCTGCTCTAGGTGTTCCTGCTTCGGCAGGGGGATTGGACTAGATGAACTTTCGAGGTCCCTTCCAATCTCTAACATTCTGTGATTCTGTGATCTTTAGTGACAATTAAAAAGCTTGAGTTTGTCTAAGACACCCATACGGATAATATGAGAAAGGACTTACGGAAGAACTGTGCCCATTGGAGCAGCAGTTGAAGGCCAGGTGAAATCCCTTAGGGCACCTACATGCAAATCCCAAAGCTCAGTTGCCTTTGTGACTTTTAACTTCTGGTTTTAGACGAAGTTAATCCTACCCCATATTAAGCATTTAAAAAAAAAAAAAAAAAAAAAAAANAAAAAAAAAAAAAAAAATCAAATCCTTTTAACTATTCCTGATTAAGTGAGACTCAGAATCTATTCTTAGCTTGGTCTTTGTGCAAACTAGAGTGTTCCTGTTCAGGTTAAAAAAAAAATTATTGGCCATGCTGCTAATCTCTATGCTCTTTAAGGAGCAAATTTGATCCAAAGAACCTTTCAGTTTTCAGAGGTCATCCTTAATCTAGACTTGATAAATATATATATTAGGGTAAGCACATTCCTAATATTGTAAGGAGACAAATGAGAAAATAGGGTAAGTAAGCTGAAAGGCCCAGCACAGCTTGTGAAAAGAAGTGGAGGAAAGCCAAACACATTTGGGAATGTCAGGCAAAGACCCAAGGATAGAAGGGCAATGACAAGAAAATCCTTTGGACAAGTGAAGATATGATATATGGTACATGGACAATTTTCCCCTGGAGTATAAAATCAGTTTTCTAACAGCCTAGCACACGTACGTGAATGTAGGCAAAAGACTTTAAAAGTTGTTACTTTTGAACAAAGCGGAAAATAAAGAAGAGATGTCATAACCCTCTGAGTCAGGTAATACAGGGGATTTATAAGATTAAAAAAGTATTTTTCAGAGTTCTTACATTAAAATATTTGATACTTTACAAAAGGGACAGGGAATGGTGAAGTCTGGTTTTTCCTAAAGAGGAAAAAAATTGTTGGGACAATTTTTATGAGTTCTAACCTGCATATGAGTTCTACCTCTCCAATTCATCTCACTACAAGCTTAGTTTTTATTATTTCTGTTGAATTCATTGTAGAAAAGCTTAAAATGTTCAAGTTTTTTGAGAAAACATATATTTGTTTCTCATAAAAAAGAATAAGAATTCCACACAGAGTTACTTTGAAATAATTTTTCAGTATCCATTTTTCAAGAGAAATGTGGTGGCTTTTTTTTTTTTATTATTACACATTGTGTCAATGTCAACTTAAGCAGTGTTAAAGACAGACTGATGCTAAATCCTGGAAAAAAAAAAATAGATTGCTATCACTATTGTTATGCTAAGAAGTGGAGAAAGTGGTAAATTAAGTAGCTTGTGGTTACTGGTTTAATAATAATTCCAGAAAAAGAAAGGAAAAACTGTTAAATAAGTAAGAAAACGAATATGATTGTAAGGAGAAATTCTCTAATCAGCAAAAATCAGTTACGTTTGCTGAAGAAATTTCAGATTTGATGAGAGACCTTTGACTTAGTTCTTCATAGTCTGCTTGTTATTTGAGAACAGGTTTCTCAGTAGGAGGAAAAGTGCAAGTGTTTTCTCTCTGGGATTGATATCTTTCCTTTCCAGTGACCAGATTTTTAAAAAAAAATCCAAGGAAAAATAAACAGTAGGGAAACATGATACCACTTTTCTAATCTGGAGACAGTAGCATATAAAGAAAACAAACCAACCTCCCTGTGCATTAGGGAGAGGATAAGAGACCTTGAGCTTCAGTTAGGGAGAAACAATTTAGAAACTGAGTGTGGGGGAATTTTTGCAAATTTTTTAATCATGAAAATAATGGAACAGTTGAGTACATTATGAGGAGTAGGTCTGCGGGCATTTTTTGTTTTCCAGTGCTGACTTAGCTGTCCCCTTCTTAGTTGACAAAGTAAATGGGTTATTGAGATTCTCCTGAGCCCTATTTTCTAGGATATTTTAATTTGCATTTAAAACCCCTGAAATATCTGAAGAGTAAATGCGGTATAAATCACTTATCTTGCTGCAGGACACATTTCAAACAACAGCTGCCAAATAGAAGCCATCACCAAGTAGAGACCTTTGCAACTGAAGTCACTGAAAGACTTTCACGAGCTCTTGATCTTGGAGAGCTTTCAGAAGGGATTTGAAAATCAGCTGGAAGGAAATGTACCACTGAATTTAAGATGATGACATAGTTCGTGGCAGAATGCATAGCAATAGGCAGGAAAGGACAGTCACTCTGCCTTCTGTCCTTAAGCAGAGCCTTGGGGAACCTGCCTCCAGAGAAGCCAGAAGCAGGCAGAGCTCTCTTCTAACCATCACCTACCCACACTTCGGGGTGCCTGCAGTATGCCTGTTCTATGTGGGATTTGAGGCATGCATGACACCACATTTGCAGGGTTATAGTAAAGAAAGTAAGTGTATTTCATCTCGAGGTGCCTGAAAACTGCAGCTGATGCAGCTGGGAAGCATCACTTCTGTGAAGTGGCAGCTTGGTATGGCCTGACTCCTAGATGTGAAGGCAGAGAGCATCCTTCTCTCAGTGCATCTTGTTCAGCACGGCAAACTGAAGTTCACCCATTTAGGTCATTTTTACAAGGATTTGTTTTTATGTATGGAAATATTTCACACCTCAAGCAAAACAACTTTTTTCCTGCTGCCCTGATGCAGCCAAAGGACAGCATTACCCCAGGAGATCTTCTTATAAATCTCAATTCAGAGAGTAAAAATAAATGCCTCAGATGACATGGTGTCCTCTAAAACCAGACAGATCTATAGAATAACAAGAGGAGAAGGAAAAACAAATAAAAACAAATAAAAACAAAACAAAACCAAAACCAAAACAAACAGCAACAACAACAACAAAAGAACCAACAAACCCTGTTGTTGTGCAATAAGAAGAAAAAACTTCTTAAAAGAAAGCATTCTTTAAGAGGATGCTAGGGCATAATATTGATAATATGATGCAGCTGAAAATTTCAGAGCTGGACCTGATGTGAGCAAGAAAAAGGTAACGCAGAAAGTGGGACCAGAAGCAGGCACACTCTGTTGAACATGGGAAGTGGTTTGAGGACAGCGTAGGGAGTGACAGAGAAGGGGCAGCACGATGTGTGCGTGGCTCACATACCCAGCAGCGCTTCCTGCGCCATTCAGAATTTTTCCTGCACATGGGATACTTCTATGGCTCTTCCCACGTGTGCTTCATCATCTCATAAGAGGTGTTTAAATGTCAGGTGCGCTGCTGTCAGCCATCACCTGTTTAACTCTTGATGGAGGTGACGCTGACCAACCCCTTGGCTTGAGGTTTTTGATTGTGAGACAACTTTGGGTTCATTCTTTTGTGATAGGAAGATGGTTTTCGACATTTTTTGGTAAAACAAACAAACAATAAAGCAAATAAACAATTCTGGACTTATGTAGTCAGCTCCATGCCTTGGCCGTGCTTTGAGCTGCTTCAGGATAGACTACTTGTACATTGGCAGAAGTGTGGCTTCTGCAGATAAATAAAGTCTCACGGCTTATCTCAGGCTCTGACTGCAAGCCAGGGATTTTGTGTATTTCTGAAAAGTCTAGCTAGGCCTGTACCTTTATTTTTTTTCCCATTCCCACAAAACCCCAAGGTGTGTTTATCATGTGGGACTCCCAGGAGATTAGGGGAGCTCCAGACGATGCCACGCCTTTTAGAAACTGCAGCTTGCAAAGATAGGTGGGGAAACATCCTTGAAGTCATCCAGACCTTGTTTTCTCCCCATGCCCATCCCAAGGTATATGGCAGTGGGAAGGTATTTCAGCTAGCTCTGGATAATCTCTTGTTAATCTAGCTATACATCTTCTGGGACCTCAGGTTGCTGGTTTGCTGCTACTTTAGCGTAGATATTTGTGTCCAATGCTGCACTAGGCTGCACAGATGTACCCTCTAAGGGAAAATGTTCCTGTATCACAGTCTGCAGTATTTGCAGACATTTCAGATGCAGAAAAAGATTTGAACTTCTGAAGCAGTTAGACACAAAACTCTGCATAAATAGGAGCGCCCGAGAAATGAGGATTTAATGACATTGACAAGATGTGAGAAGGACAGAGAAAGAGCACATCAGATGACTCCAGCACTGAAGGATATTATTCACCTCGTTCTTCAACACTAGTCACACGGTTGTGGGTCCCTTCCAATGCAGGATACATGATCATTTTAAAATTTTATGAAATGTAGGGAAGACTATGAAGAAGATTGTTTAGAGCTTATTAATATTTATGGACTGATAACAATAGTGGGAAGAAAGGCCAAAGGCAGTGTCTGGGAATCATCAGATCCTTTTGACCCAAGATAGTTGTGAGAAGGTTGCATGCATGGGCCTATCGACCTCAGTGAGCCCTTCAAGGAGAACCAGGGCAGTGAAGAGAGATTTAAGCTGACATGATGTTTGCATGCTCTGGGTAAGCAGTGGGTGCAGGGTTGACACACCTCAGTGGTGACAGCTCTTGATGTAGGATCCCAGAAATTATGAGATCAGATTATAATTAGCTTAACAATTTTATTTGGATTTTTTATTTTATTTTCCTTCTGATTTTTAATATTTCATAAGAAATATTTTCAAGTCTTTTCTCAACAAATGCATTCTAAATACATCTTAAAGAAAAAAGAAAAAAAAAATCACATGATTCTATAAAAGGAATCTATGAAAAATACTGTGTCATTCGTATTTACACAAATCTGTGAGAGTTAATAGGAGGTCAAGCTTAGAAAATGCAGTATTCACATGCACTAGAAAGGCACAGCAAAAGAAGTTTGAGGCTGGACTAAGTGTTTGAAGCAGGACTAAGGGGAGATGAAAAATGACAGAAGGAAAAATAAGGCTGATGATTAGGCGACATTTCCTGAAAATCACGACTACCAGATGACTGAGAATTTCCCAAGGGGAAGGGTGGGAAATCTCTTCCCTTTGGCTTTTAATATTGGATTAAGTCCTGAGGTACAATGTCACAGAACCTACTACCATGAATGCCAGCTCAGGGTATAATTTTTTTCTTTGCCTGAAAATAATTTACCCAAACATGCTGTGTGTTGAATTTTGGTCTTTAAGCAATGGCTTTCCCAGCTTGCATAAAAGCATTTAAGCAGTTCCAGCCACCTAATCCTCTAAAGACAGTTTTCCAAATGTTCAGCTATTAAAATCCATCCAGTTAAATTCTTGCAGGAAGAAATAAAAGTTCTGGTCAAACAAATCATTTGCTGGTGCATAGTGTTTGGACACTCCGCTCTGTAAACTGTTTTAGAGTATTACATTAAAACATTTTAATAACAATAATAATCACTTTACAATATCACTTTTCAATTGTATTGTCTCCTTGAGAGAAATTTAGAAGTTGTCAGACTACTGAAGATACCAAACCTGATAGAAAGTGTTGGCCTCTCAGAGGCTGCATTTTGCATTACACTTTTTATTAACATTATCTGTTTCTAAAACCCTGTTCCCCTTTCTCTGGGAAATGCCATGTTTTCAAAAAGTTCCGCTGGAGAGAGTAAATGGCTTTTACTAAATGCAAACCTTATGGATTTTCACTTCTGCTACATAATGCTTTGCCTGTCATTATGAAGTAGAATTAAATATTTTACAAGAAGTTAATACTTTTCGGATGGTGAAAAACAAATCTCTCCTGCACCAGACACTTGGGCAGCAAGCACTCTTCAAAAGCTCAGTCAATTTAACTGAAGCTGCTGGCATTGGTTTTCTTTTCTGAGTCGCTTCTGCTGTTATTATGTGAAATACAGTAGCTCATGGAAATCCCTGCAAGGTGTTAACCATGCTTTCTTCAGTGTTACACAACTGCATAACTGGAAATGTTCCCTGTCTCTAACACTTTACATGAGCCACCTCTTCTTCCAAGATGTGTACAAACTGAGTGCCTTGCTTTATATAATCTTCCAGGTTTCCCTCAGTAGACCATGAAGAATGCCTTTGGAGGGCACTTCATTTCATCCACCACACAGACTCATTTCAGGTGCTCATCCATGTGTACCTAGATCCATCAGAAGCGCCCCAGCTGTCTCAGACATCTTCACGGGTTTGGCTGACAGAACATATATCTACAAGACACTCACACCTTTCTGCAGTGACATCTGGAAGAAGGGGAGATGTCCAATAGCATCTAAAATTATAATAATTTTTAGGCAACAGAATCACAGCTCTTATGCCTATTTTATGTTGTAAATAATAACCTATTTATATTGCATGTAGAGGGAGTAGATTAAACAGCTTGTTGGAGACAAAACCTAATCTTTAGGCAGCATAACTACAAGAAGATAAATTTTGCTTTCAGTGCAAAAGGTATTTAAAAACCAGGAGAACACAAATGCTAGCAAATTTCACATGCTAAGAAACAAAGGAAGAGAATTTCTCAAGGGTTATACAATAATCCTTGGGCAAAGACATCAGTATCATGCTTTATTCCTGTGTCCTGCACCAATGTTTTAGCCATAAAATTATCTCCTCCTTGTCATGGGTTAATTTTTTTACCCAAACATTTCTGCTGGTACATAAGGAACTTCATATTTGAGTCCGTGATTCTGTACATAAGTTTTTGTGTCTGGGGCAGCGTACTTTGGTTCAGACCAACCAAGGGTTTTGTCACCACAACACTGAGCTTTACAATACATGACTTTTAGGTGTCTGTTATCTTGATATCCACACATCTAAATTGACCAAGCTTTGGTGTCATGTTTGGAGCTACCAGGAAAAATCTTCTTGCACCTGGTAACCGCAGGTATTGACCTTTGTTTAAGACATGGTGAGAGGAAAAGATGTCTTATGCTCAGCTAGTAACACATTATCAAAAGTAAGAAGAATGTGAAAGAAATTTCTTCTGTGTGAAGACATGATTCAGCTCCAAGCCTCCAGTACGATCAGAAACATTTTAGGGAAACCAGTATCTTCAGAACTAGTTTCAGAACTAATTATCCCTTCCTCTTGAGACCATTTCATTTTCACCATGGATGTCCATGTTTCTGGTTAAGTTTAAGAATTACCGCATTCCCCAAGAATGATTCACAGAAAAAAAAAAAAAAAAAAAAAAAAAAACAAACAAAAAAAAAAAAATCAGTGCTTGCATTAGCATTTNCCTATTAGCACTCTCCAGGACAGAACATGGGTTAAAGAACCAAGCACATAATGACCCTTTTGTGGCAGAGAAAGGAAACAGTTTTTGCCAGATGAGACCTTAAAAGCGTTGCTTACTGACTGCCATTGGCAGAGCAGATCAAGATTTCGTTGAACCTTTATATAGTGTATCATAGCTGACAAACAAGAAATTTAAAGTGTACTCAGATCCATCTCTGAAGTACTTCTATCTAATTGCTCTTTATACATCTCTGTGCAGTTATTTCCCTGCTTGATAATTATCTATCTGATCTTAGCCATCAGAAAGTTTCCTCTCTAAGCTCATCAGGTAGATTGGCTCAATGAATAATGAAAAAAGACCAGAATCTCCAGAGTTTCCTGCCATCCAAAAACAGGTGGGATATGTAATCACTTGAAAGTGTCCATCTCATGGCCAGAGTCCTAGCTGACTGCTAAAACAGACACTTAATTTCCAGCTGCCTAAACGTACATGCAATGAAAATCTCCTGGACAGTGTAGAACTCCATTTGTCACTGAATTGCATCCAAGTTTTCCCCGTGTTTCTCCAGTTCTTCAAGATCCTATTGAGTTTCATCCTGTCCTCCAACATACTCACAACTCCTGTCAACACATCTGATTTTAGAGACTTTGAATGCTGAATTTCATTCTTCAGTGCAACCCACTGGAGGGAGGAGGTGTTAATTCCCAGATTTCCAAATTCCACAGATATATGGAAGACAGAAGTCTCTTACAACCACTCCTTGCAAAAGGTTTTCTTTAGCTCATGTTGTGAGGATTCTGTTATTTAGTCTTAAACATCCCAATCTGATTCTCCCGTTTCTGACTTGGGTCTCCTTGTACATTATTGCATACATTCTACTCTCTGGAGGACTCACAAACTTCTGCAGAGTGTATACTGTGCCTACTCCACAACAGACTGAAGGAGTTAGGCCATACTGCAATTGAGTAGTTCCCACCCCACTTCCTCTGCTTTGGTGTTTGCACTCACACACAGCTCTGGGCAACCTTGTGGCTTTCATGAGGTCCCATTCATAACATTAATTTTGCTCATCCAATGTTTTGTCTTTGCTCCTTCCATACAAGGAATATCGTGTTCAGACTGATGGCATTTTTCCTTTACAAAATAATAAGGGAAACTGTATGATATTTTGCAACAGCAGACTAGCAAGTTTATTGTATAATGGGTAAGTTAAAAGGACAAGGCAAAAATGGGATCCAGATATTCTGGTAATAGGGAAAGGAGCATATAATACCCCTGAAATGTTTGAGGGCAATGAGGTACATCCATGGCAGTTATTCACCCCTACAATACCAGGATTTTTTGATGTGTAATCCAGACCCTCTCCACTGTAGTGTATGGAAAACTGATATTCACAGGTATGGATTTCCTTGGTGTGGTTGCCAAGTGAATCTTTTCCCTGCTATGTCAGAAACAAGAGGATCTCCTACTTCCCAAAAGCCACTTTATTCCGTATTGGATCTGTGGGTTTTAGCACCTTAGAAACAAGGGCAAAATGTTGCTCTTAGAGATTACTGGAGTTCAGCTTTCACACTAAGAACAACTGTATGTTATCCAGTGTTTCTTCTGTACTTTGAATTTTCTTTTGCACAAGTAAATGCATCCAAACACAATGTTATGCCAGTCACAAAATACTGAGCTTGAAAATTAATAGCAGTGGGAGCCTATGTATTACCTCCCTTTCTTACTTAAATATTATTATCTTGTATTTATGACCCCTCAGAATCTGTAAGACCTGAGGGACAGTTTTTTGCTGTTTATTCTACATGCTCTGTGTGTTGTTTTTAAAATTCTGTCATGTCCCATTTAATTATAAGCTGTCTCTTGAGAATATGTGGTCTGTTTTCATACAATCTCCCATTATTTTTGGTCACTGTATGTATTTATACTTTTTTCTTTTTCTTGAAAAACTAACACCAGAAACAAAATAAACTCTGCCATGTGAGGCATTTAGCTGGCATCTTCTCTGAAATTCACATTAGGTGTAAATTTCTTTTTCATGCCAGAATAAAGCACCTAAAAACTTTCTCATAAAGTAATGAATTAGCACATTATATTTTTGGTTTCATGCATGACTTTCTCCTAAATTAATGATAGCCCTGTTCAGAGGATAGATAGCTTTGCTCTATTTTTCAGAATTTTCGGGTTGTGATTTAGTTTCTTGGACTAAGGTGTCTGCTGTTATTTGAAGTGGCTGAGAGTATTTTGCCTTGTTCCACTGAAGACAGGTCTGTTGATCCTATGCCATATTTGCCGTCCTTCAGTGGATGCCAAATACCCTGTTACGCCTCAAATTATATTAAATCTTAAATTAAATGACTCTCACCCCCAGCAAATAACAGAGAGGGTAACTATACTCCGCTGCAGGTTCTTCAAGCACCATCAGCTATGCCTCATCGATGTCACTGATTCATAAATGTCACAGGTTCATAGAATCATAGGATATCTCGAGTTGGAGAGGACCCACAAGGATCATTCAGTCCAACCCCCGGCCCCACGCAGCACCACCCAGCCCCTGTGGCTCAGAGCGGTGCCCAAACGCTCCCTGAGCTCCGGCAGCTCGGGGCCGTGCCCCCTGCCCTGGGGACCCTGCACCCTGCCCACCGCCCCCTGGGGCAGAGCCTTTCCCTCACACCCCCCGACCCTCCCCTGACAGCTCCGTGCTGTGCCCTCGGGCCCTGTCGCTGTCCCCAGGGAGCAGAGCTCAGCGCCTGCCCCTGCGCTGCCCTGGCAGGGAGCTGTGGGCCGCCGTGAGGCCTCCTCCCCTCAGCCCCCTCTGCCCCGGGCCCAGCCGGCCAAGGGCCCTCAGCCGCTCCCCACATGTCGTCCACATTAGACCTTCACCATCTTCGCTGCCCTTCTTTGTACACTCTCCAATATTTCAGGTCCTACATAAGCATTTAAAAGCGGAAGTAGAGTGAGATAAATTTTACATCAAGGGAATGGTTTAGATTTAATAAGCAACTGCTAAACTATGGATTTTATTTCGGGACTTGAGTGGCTATTTTGGCTTCCAGTAGTTGTTTGCATACACTTGAGCCAGCTCCTCTTCTAGTGTAAAGGAGTAATATTGTATTAGTTGTAACTAGGTTCTGAATAAAAAGATCCAATCCCTTACCTGATTTTCCTTATGAAAAATTTTGAGTAGAGGCTTTGTTTTATTCTGTTTTGTGTAGCACCAAGGACAGTAAAATAATCCCTAACACTGACAGTATTCAATTATAGGAGAGCTAACAGCAGATGTATTAGGAGGGTTGGAAACAAGCGTACCTCCTCATTTGTATGTGGAATTTCCTTCCTAAAATTGTGTTCTTTTTTAATCTTCATGACTAGGTTACAAATTTGACAGTACATTTAAGCTTAAAATGTGTATGATTTGGTAAAGGAAATGGTGACCAAAGACCTTAACAGGTAAGAACAAAAAGCCAATACAACCCTTAATGTTTCTTGGGAGCCACACCATAAAATAAAATAAAATAAAATAAAATAAAATAAAATAAAATAAAATAAAATAAAATAAAATAAAATAAAATAAAATAAAATAAAATGAAATCTAAATCTCAAGTTAATTCAGGACTATATCTTCATAGCCTTTTGAAGAAGACTGAAAATACAGTCAAAAAGACAGATTAGTTGCCTTGTTCAAGGTTGCCCAGGAAACATGTAGACCAGCTGGAATTTGAACAAGTCCAGTTTCTCCTAGTCCAGTAACCACAGAGCTTTCAGCAGCGTTAGCCACAACAGCTATTGGACTTGGCTCTGTAATTGTGGGACTTTACAGATAGAAGAAGGGAGAGAGAAAACAAAAATATAAAGGGGATGTAAACAGAAAGAAAATACAGGTAATTTTTTTTAACTGAGGGAGAAATCTGTAGTTTGCAGAACATTACATGCTGGGTCATTAAATGCAGCCAAGGCTGATGTTGTCAGGCACTGTGGTCGTTTACGAAGTCAGAGCCAGAATACAATGCTGGCACAAGGTTTTATTGTTTCCTGTACTTGCTGGGTTTGCTCTCGTAAACATGCCATTCAAGTCAGCGTGGTAGTTACGTATTATTAAGTGGCAGGTCTGTGTTTATGAGCATGGTCAGACTCAGAGCAAAGATACAATTTAGAGGAGTTTGTGGTTTCTCTGGCTTATCTTCTAGTAGGATGAGGCTTGCTTCAGATGCCTTGATAACTCACTGTCATGCTCCCCCCTCCTCAGCCTCATGCTGCTGAGCCTAAGCTTTTTTGAAGGAACTTTGGAGTTCACATACCTGTTTCCTGATGGGTGGTAATTCACTTGCGCTACTAGGATTGGAGCCAGTATTCCCTTTCTGAAGAGGTATAAGTTGTTCATTGCTGGAAGAAGAAAAGTGTCCATCCCTTCCATCATCCTATCTATCTCCAACTGGGATAAATGTTTTGCTTACCAGACAATGTGCAAATGCAACACTTAGAGACACTTTGAGATAGCATTTTTCTCTCCAGTGCATTAGAGTCTAGAACAACAACAAAAATTACTGTCAACAATTCTTTGGGGAAAGTAGGTCCCAGATGGTAATGAGATAGTGATTACTTGATGTGTGATTTATGAAGTCTGTTCCAGAAAAAAAAAAAAAAAAAACATCTGTAGGTTTAGGGAAGAATGGATCTCACCTTATTTTAAAGTTAGATCGTAAAGCCTGGACAATACCTTAGATTGTCCTCTCCAATCACTGCAGAACTCAATAAAATAATTCATTACATTCCAAAAGAAGTGTCCAAAACAGCTCAAATGAATTGTCTACTCTAGGCATATTTTTCCTCAGGTAGTATAAATGCAGTCTATAGTTGCTAGCTTATACATTATGATCTTTCTTTCAGGCATCTAAAGTTAGGTGAGATTCATCCCACCAATACTTACAGATTTCATTGGAGTTCAGTCTTCCACATGCCTTTGTGAGGCTGGACCTTGTAAGTTATGTATTTATCCCATTTGTGCCATGCACAGCCACAGAAGTTGGCTTAAACTTACAAGAGCTGTCAGCAAAGCTGTTCCTCCATAGCTGCTGGCAGCAAATGGCTCTGGCAGTTTCTTTGGCTGTGGTGGAGGTACCAAATTATATAGTGCCATTGGAAGAGGGCATGGATCTATGCTGCTTCCCAAAAAAAAAGAAGTGTCACTCTACTGTCTTCACCCTACTCATTTTCAACTCAGTTCAAATCCAGTTCATAATAAATTCTTCTTTCCCAAGATAATAAACCTCACACAAGGAGTTATTTCTTCAAACTATCCACGTACCTTTCCTAGATGATTAAGTAGGAAATTCTAATTCAAATTCATGTCTTTCTTGATGTTTACAACTTTAGCTCAGGGTCAGCATCTTATTCTTACCACAGAAAATCCATACAGCTGGTCATCCTAGCCAGAGCCGAGGCAACCTGACTCCTTAATGAAAACATCATCCAATCTCAGAGAAATGTGCTTAAGATTCTGAAAAATGTGTTGTTGGTGGTGGTTTTTTTGTTTGTTTGTTTTCAATATAATAACAACAAATTGATAGTTTTTATTTCTGGCCAGAATAGGAAACAGAATTGCCAAGATAGCTTGAAGCAAGGGAATTTCCAGCCTGAGCAGATGTATGAGGTCCAGGAAATGCCATCAGAGAGAGCATATTCTCACAAGATCTCCAGCTCAGTTTCACAGTGTCATGAAATCTGGAGACATCATCTTGGCTTTTTTTGTATTTATTAATGATCAGCCATAAATTAGGTTTTAACCCCCAAAAAAACTTCACATCTTAGGTGGCTCCTATGAGGTGCCATGCAAGAAAGCTTGCCAAAGACCTAAACAGCATATTCCAGAAACAGGCTCCTTATTCACTAAACCATGCCTCCAGACACAAAGATTTAAATATTTGTTGAAATCTAAAAAAGATATAAAATATGGAAGGGCATAGTCCAGAATCCGTTATACAAGTCTGTAGAAAACCTTTTATTTCCTGGTAGTTGGCTTGGGCCCCCATGATGGGATGAAAAAGTTGTGGGTCAGATGTCTAAAACAACAAATTAGGAGGTGAAACAGAGTTTTGCAATGCTAAGGATTTAGGAACACCAGCCAAGTGGCTCTCCAAACATTTCTCAGGCTTTGCACTCAACTCCAAAGACTGGTAGAAATGTTTTTTGCATTACTGAAAATGAGGAAAAAAAATTCCCTTTGATAACTCAAATTAGCAAAAATGCAAACAAAAAGGGTCAGTTTCTGCCACCAATGCCCCCACTGCCATCTGCCTTCTAGGATAGTGCTGCCATTTAGGGATCTTCTCAATCACGTGGTTCTGTGCAAAATAACTGTAGAGAGATTTAACCAGGGGTTTGAACTAAGAACTGTAGTTGATGCAGGGCAGAAAAATATGCTGACACAAGGTCCATGTGTAAGGGCAAGATGTGAACCATGGGTTGCTGAGGTCTCTTATCTGAACCAGACCAGACCGATTAACTGCAGATTAAAGGCCATTCATCAAGAGAGTCTCACAGCATTCAGTGAATAAAGAAATAGCAGAAGGCACAGGAAAGCATCAGCATTTAAAGGGTAACTAACTGCTTCCTTTACCTATGCTGCAGAGGAAGAGGAGGGGAATTGGACTGAGACAGCCATTCCCACCTCTTTTTACCATGTCTCCATTGCTGTTATTACAAGAGGGGTGATAACCTGGTCCTTTCTAATGCTTACCCCCCACCCAAGACCCAAGTGAAATTAAACGGCAGACCACTGCCTCCATGCAGCATCCTGATAGATCCCTGCCTTGCTTCTTGTCTCCTGCATCTACACACAGCCATTCTGACCCCACCCCAGACACCCCCTTCTCCAGACCCTCTTAGCCACTGCTGAAAACTGTCTTTGCTGTGTTTGCCTGTGTCTGACTCTGAACAGTCACAGCTGATGCAATTAGCATCAGGGCCTGTGAAAGAGTAGAGATGGTCTGTGCATTAAGAGCAGCCTGACAACAGCCCAGTCACCTTTAAAGCACAATGACTTTTAGTAAGGTGACAGCTAGGTAAGATCCAGAGGCCATTGAAGTCACCAGGAAAAGACCTTTTGATTTCCATGTGCTTTGGATGAGTCCCAAAAAAGCAATGAGTGAAGTCAGGGACACTCTCTTTCTCACACAGCTGAAGCTGCGAACTCAAAATTGCCTGTATTTACTGAGCAGAAGTGAGTGTGGGTCAGGAAGACATTTGAGCTTTTCTTTCCTCTACAATTGTTTGCCTTGCTTTGGAGCCTAAAGCAATAGAGTAATTCCATGACAAAACTCAGGGTCAGAAAAGCTGACAAAGCAAAAATTGTGACTGACTGAAAATCTTCTATCGTTTCCTCCAAGCTGTAATAATTTCATTTATATTGTCTGGATTTAATTCAGAGTCTCTGCCATTCATCTGTTTGAAACGCTGTATAAAGTTTTTGCTGGGTGGATATTTGTTGTTTTTCTTATCAGCAGATTTATAAAGAGGTAAAGGGTCTGGCACTCTACACCCTCAGCCCTGCATGCATCCAGGGGAAAGCAGTGATGACCACAGAGCTCAGAAACCTCAGAGCAGGATCTGGGCTTCATTACTCTGGATTCCTGAGAGTGAGGTAAGCAGGAAGGATGGTTATGGGGACCAATCAAGTATAATGGCCTTGTGGTTACATCTGAGTATATGTTCCTCTGCCTTTGCATTTAAGGAAGGTTTGTTAATGTCCTGCTGTCTCAGATCCCCAGCAAGCCTTTGGTGCACTAAAACAGGGCATGAGCTCCCAGTTCCCACCCCAGCCCAGAGCTGAGCTTCTCCATAGACCCACTCAGCTCCCGTCCAAAGTCAGAGATGGTTTGTGACACAGTCGTCTCGCTCCTCCTCCAGGTTTGTATGTGATGTTTTGAGATATTACGTGAAATACCATATGGGCTGAATGGATCTCACAGCTTCCTACTCCCGCTCAGAAGCCACCAAGGATTGAATAAAGAAAGGATTTCTTCTTTTAAGAAGGTGAGAAATTAATCATCCTGCTGTCTCCCTAGATCCTAAGAGACAGCATCACAACTCAAAGGGTGTGACATAAGGAAGGTGTGAAATGCTTACAGGTCTATAGAACACATGAAATATTGTAACATTGACTGCATCATTTGTGCAAGTAATTAAAATGGCCACCTTCCCTGCACCCACTCCCCCACACCAACAGACAGACATAAACACAAGACTTTCCCGATTCAAACTGATTAATTTTCTCTTCTGTCTCTTGACAACAGTAAAACCCTTAGGAGAATAGCCTGTGAGAGCCCATCTCTCTGAGACAGATAGTGTTGACGTCAGGAGGGAGGCAGGAAATAGCAAAATATTTTGTCAATATGGCTTGTTTATCCCTTACATAGGAAGTGTAAGAAACTGAGGAAGCCTGATCTTCTGAGGTTTCCAGCCCTAGCTCCAGACCCCAGGTCCAGGTCTAGCCTCGTTTGGAGACCATCTGGGATGAGCAACTTAGCACGCAGAAATGTTACAAGCCACCCCCAAATTTCCAGAGCAGTAGCATTCTGCTGGTTCTGGTGCTGCCTTCCTTCATAAGCCTGTCCTTACGAACCAGGCAGATCAGGGTGCATTAAGACTGACTGCTTGTTTTTTCTGCAGATTGACATGTTTTCAAAAAAGTAAGATATAACACAATTCTTCTGGGCAAGGTTTGCTTGGCAATTAGTTTGAGATTAATCTACTGCTTGTTTCAGATGTGGATGTGCAGGATTGTAACTAGGAAACAGAGCTCCTAAGAAAATGCGTATGTGTGTATATACATATGTGCATGTGTGTTTTTATATTTGCATTAGAAAAAAAAAAAAA
>VXAV01001228.1:74129-91498 GCA_013399715.1 Alectura lathami
TGTTAGTCATTAGGATAAAATTCTCATGGACAGCGGAACAGACCACATTTGTCTGTCCATCTGATAACTTCCATCTTGCCCAGTGTCATATATACTCAGATAAGAACTTACATTAGAAAGTATGAATTGGTGCCACCAGAACTCAAATCAGAAAAATTCTAACAGCTGTTATGACAAGCATTTTCCATAGACCAGTCATAGAGGGAGAGCTTCCACATACCCTCAGGAAATAAAATAAAATAAAATATAAAATAAAATAGAACTGTACTTTCCCATGAATCCAGTATCACTTACTGTTGGAAACAAGTATTGGGCCAAACGGGCTATGGGTCTGATGCACTCTGACAGTTCTCTGGGCACTTATGAAGCATCTTAGGCCAGTAAATTCTGTGTAAAACTCTGAGCGCCTGCTCAAGCACTAGGCCTTTATTAAAAGTTCGTGTTGAATTCTTCCTAATCTTAATGTGAATGAGGTGCTAATTAGGCAGAGAGTACTGTGTCAGGAATAAAGTTTCATTTAGCACAAAGGTGGTAACTAAGTATTTAGAAACTAATGTGACATTTATCTTGCCATTCCAGTCAATAGGAATTTTCTTCCTAATTAACTTTTGTGAAAACATGGCAGAAAACTGATGCTGGTATAAGAAAGGGACAGACCAGCTGGCAACTCCATACATATTTGCAACACCTTAAGGCTGGTTGTCATCTGGTTTCCCTCCTTCCCAAAGCAGGGAGAGCAGCTTGCTATTTGCTTTTCTCTATTATTCTTTTTTTTTTTTTTTTTTTTTTTTTTTTTGGAGTTTTACAATTAACAAAGTTAGAATGTGCGATTCTGTCCTGACCTACAAGGAGCAGGAGTTCCCTCTGTATATATTAGAGAGCCCAGGTTTCTGTGAAACTGCTGGTTGAGCAACAGAATATATCAGGGTTTCCCCAGTCTCTACCAACCAAAATTCAGCTCTGACATGGGTAGTAATCAGCATCTTTGGTTGTCTAGGGCTCCATTAAGTGGTCCTGCTCAACCTAAAATTCATTGAATTCACAGCTGGGCTGTGGACTGCATGACAAAAGATCCAAACCAGCAGTGGCTGTGACCAAAGGAAATGCTCTTGTTTCCTCAAGAACATCATTCTGGGCAAAGCTTAGCTCAGAAAACAAACAAGAACTAGCAGCCAAACCTTCTTTATTCCATTATTAACTGTTAGGAGTTACGATAAACTTTGGTATCTTGAATAAAATTTTGATATGTCATTATTAAGGGAAAGCTTTCCTCCTTCCAAGAACCATCAATTTCAATAGTAAAGAGTTTGAAGAGCAAGGTCCAAGGCTGATAGTCAGACTGATCGTTGCTATTACAGATCAGGCCACATTGACAGGCAGTGGCAAAAAACTCTCTAAATCGTCTTAGTCTGTTTTCAATTTATGTAAATGGATGTATTCCACAGGAATCACCTGAGAGAAATCTTCTGCTAGTTAAATGAGAATTATTTCACTGAAATATCAGAACCTAGATCTTAGCTGCCGTAAACTACAACCCTCCACCCTGCCCCAGCTCATGAAGCCAAGGATGCTCTCCTGTTTTAAATCAATTTTATTTCTATTTGGCTAAGGCCTCAAAACATGCATATATATGTAAGAGGTGTTTCCTAGCTCTACTATCTCTAGTGGGCACATACATTTTTTCAAGTGTCTGATCTGCAGACTCCTAGAAGCCTGGAGGAGGTCTACAGAGGGCTGTTTAGGTACCTGTGTAAGATAGTCAGAAGAAGAGACCAATGCTGTCAGTTAGTGTAAATGTGCTACACAGGGATCTGCATCTCCACTGCAAACTGTTAGGATGTTTGCAAATTGATAACTGACATAAATCTCTTTTATATCCTACAGCACCATCCCCTGAAGAGAGTTATGTTGGACTTTAACAGTGAGTTTATCCTCAAGACCTGGCCAAGTAAGGTGAGGGAAAAAGCTGCTCCAACCCACAATTGACATGCAGGAAGGAGAATGAGGCAATGAGCTTTGGGCTTGGTGTGCTTCTCCTTGTCGCTTATCTCACCTTGATTTACCTATTCATCACTCCTCCATCACTTGCCAGAGACCTTGGCTGGTCTCCAAAACTCATTCCATGTCTTGGGTTCCAGCACAAATTGGCTGGTAACACTTTCCAGATGTTTTGTTGTCCTCCAGGTGATGGGGAAAATATTTTGTGTAAAATTCCTTTCTCTTGTAGAGCATTCTTGTCTTCCCAGTTTTTCCCAGTTTAAGTGAACATAGTCACCAGCATCTCTCCTTTACCCCAGGTTTAGACCAAACCCAGAGTTTTTTCCTGAAGTTCAGACTGCATCTCTCTTCTTGATCTTTGCTGCTATCACACAGAACTCCCCTAACTGGCTAGCTGATAACCAGAGAAAGCAGAATTTCTTTGCTACAGTTAGTTATGTCATTACAGTTCCTTCAAGATCAGTGATGTACCAATTTAGGTACTAGTGTTTGGTCATATGTTGGTCAAGAGACTATTTTCAGGGTACTATGCTGCTCTGCTGCCTTCAGCTGAAATAATTTCCCCACAAGCGGCTGTTTCTTTTTAGTCACAAGCACATGGCAAAACCATTTGGATTGTTCTTAGTATGGTAGAACAGTGTGCTTGGTTTTCAGCAGTCCTTCTGAAACTTTTTGAACCAAACTTTCCAAGACTGCCTTAATACACTAGTCAGTAGGCAATGCATAATGGCATCAGCTCTTCTGACTTTATAAGGCACTAGGAGGTGCTTCGAGTGACAATCTCCCTTCTTATTTCTGGTCTCTGTTGCTTCTGTGCATTAGTTCCACCCTGAATCCCTGAGCTTCACATTTCCCATACCAGCAAAGAATTCTCTTGAAAGGAGTATCCACCTGCGGAAGGCACTAGCAGGCTTTGGAGAAGTGGCACCTAGTGATCCACACGCCACGAGAGTCTGCGTATTGCCCAAGCAACAGAGACCCTCTGCTGTGGCAACCCTGCTAGTGGGAAGTTGTTGGGGATCTTTTCCAGGAAAAGTAGCTTGTTGTTTGTCAGGGAGCAGAGGCTGGAATATGCTGAACTTCAGAGCTTTCTCCTCCACCTCAAGGAGACTGTCTGTTACAGCAGCTTAATTTATGCGGTTTTCTGTATGTGCATGTGGGATTATTTTACTTGCACCATCAGAAGAAAACTAATGTAAGCCTTTGGAGGCCTATTCGAAGCTCAGCAAAGCCAATCACATTTAGGAACTAAGTCAAACTTGAGAGGTAAAATACGTATTATAAATCAGTAGTATTTTTACAATTTTGATCGGATAAGACCACAAGAATGGCAAGAATTGTAGTGGTAAATAATATGTTTTATTACACTCACTGAATATTATCCCTTCTTAGAAACATGTTATATGTCAGGCAGTACCTCCTCTCTATGAAGAAAGCCTAAGAGAAAAATCTCTTTCCCACATAATTACAAAGTCATAAATTGTCATGTCTGTGATTCGGAAATTACTCCTTCATGTCTAAGGAGAGCTTACCTGAAAGACAAAATTCATTCAGTCTTTCTGTTAGGTGAAGTGATCTTATTCTTCTTTGAGCCTTTGATTCAGGTAGGTGTATTTGCACATGAAAAAATTATTTTCAGAGTAACCACATGGACTTCAACACAGCATCAGCTGAAGAACAAAATGGTTTTGTGTTTTTATACTGTTGTGTGATGCTAGGTGAATCAATCTAACTTTGTTCCCCAGAGAATTCATTCACTATTCACTGAGTCACAAATTACCTCATTACTTCAGACCAAGGTTATTTCTGCTGTGGAAGTTTCTATTTTTTATTGGTTTTAAGTGGAAACTTAAAGCACTGTGAAGGCAATCTGCTAAGGTTGGACATTTGAGCTGCAGCTCACACACTTAGACTGCTAATTGTGTAAGGCTGTGTATGTTATTTCTGTCTCTTTATGGACAATGTGACATCAATTTTCTCCCAAAAGACAGTTATGATATATAGCCTTTGCCTATTTCACTTCTCACACTAGTGTGCATTTGAGATTTTATGCTCAACTAAGCTCATTTCAACATGCAGATATCTTGCCCAAATGAAAACCAGGCAGCTCTAATATTTATTTATTAAATAATTTTTAAAATCTCAAAAAGTAGATAGCTGCATCTTGGTTCAAGTCATCTCGTTATGAAATGGGCTTTCATTAAAGGCTTAGTAGCTGCTAGCTGGTCCCCTGTCTTATAATATTTTGTTTTTCAAAATAAATGGTACAACCTGGCCTAATAATATCAATAAAATAAGAGAAATAAAATGTTGTCAGGGATCCAAACATATGAACTTTATGTTGTGAAAAGCTTTTATTCTGGTTCCTATTCTCACTCGTGCACAGATTTATTGAAAAAAAGTTTGACATTTATTCATTTTCCACTTAGATTATTGCGGTTAAATCAAAAAGAAGTGTCAGGGCTTAGGGAGCTGAAAGCAGCTACACATTTTCCATTGTGACAGGTCACATGGTTTCCATTTGTTCCATGAAAAACCTCATGGTTTTGGTTATTTTCACTGTCTGGAATGAGATATAATTCCACTCCTGCTGCCAAATCTCCTGTATCACGTAGGAAACTCCTGTATTTTGGGCCATCTCCCCTGGTTCATCTGGGAGACCTGTTTCACAAGGAACCTTTCTTACTATTATTTATTATTTCCAGTGGTCTGAGGAGAGTCTTCAAATGATCCTCTGACATGCTTCTTGAGATGCTAAGAGAGAAAGAGAGGTCTCGAGGACGGTACAGGGCTGTGACTGAGAGCTGTTTTCAAATCCAGTTCCCATCACATATGGGAGCCATTTCAGTCTGGGTCAAAAGCCTGTTGAAATCCATAGAAAGAATTCAGTGCATGTGAATCAGACCTGTCAGGACTATGTCAGATTGTTAGGAGGGGGGAAGTGAAGGAAGAGAATGATTCATCCACGTTTTATTTATTGGGGTTCTCCCAATAAATACAAAAGATGTAGTCATATATAGCAAGCAAGATAAAAATGAATGGAGATTGATCTGGTTTCATTATCTCTTATCTGTCTGTCTGTCCCTCTGTCTGTCTGTCTATCTATCTATAATAGAAACTGCCAATGCATAGAAATAGGGAATTTCACATTAGATTTACCGGGCAAGCTAGAAGATTTTAGAGATTATATCAATTCAACCGGGAATTTAAATTCTACTAACTACACAGAGCAGGTCTCCATTGCCTACAGGTTTGGATGGAGATGTCCTCATCAGGTGAGAGGGGTCTCACTCCAAATCCCAAGAGCTGTTATTAAACCAGGAATGAACATGAAAATTCCAAGATATCATATGAAAACAATATTAATTTAGGGAAAATACTCTTCAAGACTAGAGAAATATTTCACTTCATTAATGTGGAATTGTTAAATTCTGACATTACCAGCACAAAACATTTATTAGAAGAAAAACATCTTGTTTCAATCGAGAAAAATGTTTTCTTTCTCTTTTCCCTGTTGAACACATTACAGTGTTATGTTACTGTTACATGTGTATGACACTAAATGTAAAATTAAGAATAACAAAATCACAAAGTCTGAGTGAGAGGTTTGAAAGGATTTATTTCAAGATTTTTTTTCAACTTAAAATTTGCTAAGAGCAAATACTATAACCATTTTTCTGAAATATCCTCTGGCCTTAATTCAAAGAAGAGCTGTGCTCCTGCAAGTTCACAACTCTACCAAAATGAGTAGGAGAAGATCTGACCTTGATCTGTCATCTAGAAACCTTGCCCTGCTTATATCCATAGACTGTCCTAACCAATCAACTGAATGATGGCAATATTTGCTGTTTTAAAAGGAAAGAAGAAGAAGAAGAACCAACTTCTCTAAACAACGAAATGTGATAAAGAGAGTTGTGATCATACTGCATTTCTTAAACATTTTCTTGGATGCTTTTGGCTCACGGAAGCTAGGAGGATCACAAAGCACCCCTGGATTGTTAATGCTACTAGCCAAGGAACATTCCCAATAAGTGGCAAAGATCTAGCCACCCACTTCTGGAAGATATGAGAGTTTAAAATCTGTGACAATTGGCCATATTACCAGAATGTGGATCCTGGCACAGTCTTTTTACCAGCATAGTTATTGCTTGTGAGCAAAGGGCTTTGGCACTGGTTTTGCTGCAGTCAGAGGAAGGATCTTCATATATAATCTCTGAACATGACAAATAGCCTTTTGGAGCTCAATCCTGGGAACTGCTGAGCAAAGCAGCCCTTTTCACCTCAGAAAAGAATTTGAGGTTTCCAAATGCATTTTCATTCTGATGCAGAACGAAACAAAGTCTAGCAAAACCTTTCCATTAAAGCATAGTGAGGTTGCTCAGGATAATCTGCAGCATCCCAGTTGATGCTGCTCATTTTAAATGTGAGAAATCCATGGGCAAACTATGGTTTTGAACTGTTTTTATTGGTGCTCAAGTGAATGCGTTTACCATTACCTACTTCTTTCTACTCCCCATCTCCCCAGATTTATAGTTTTTAGAAAAAATCTAAATTCTCTCAGTTAAAGTGTAATTTCATAATTTAAATATTTTTTTCACTGCAACTTCTCAGTCAACTCTGGCACTGGATACAGTCTTCTACCATGTGTAAACCATACTTAAGAAAACGTTTTTCATCAAGTATTAAACTTGTTTATGCATGCTTATATGTTTATTTGATTTTTACTCTTGCCACATTGCAAATCAGAGAGAAAAATTCTGTGACACCAGAAGCTGTAACATTTATTGGAAGTCAGATTGTCATTCTGTTTCTACTTCTTTTCTTTTAAATCTCTTAAAAGACTGACTATAAACTTGGAAAGAGCAGAGAGATTTGTTTTGGTTTTGCCTTAGTAGAATATTCAAGACAATATAGAGAACCACTCAGGAAATACTTTGCAATTTCCAGCGAAAAATCAAAGGAAACTAATATAAAGATATGAAACATTTTGCATAGCATAAATTTTGAATAATACATTCTCTACTTTTTAAAGTGAAAAAAAAAATTATTTTTTCAGAATATTCGCAACTATTTTTATAGAAACTCTCTTTAGAAAAAATTGAATAACTTTGCTTCCTACTTGCTTTATTTTGATGAATTCCACAAGCAACAAATTCACTTGGAGGAATATCAATCTTTTGAATTTTTTTTCCTGCTATCATTCTGGCTGTGGCCTGGGACTTTGCACATTCATACTACTATATCCCCTTGGAATAATTCCTTTACACATAATCTGGACTAATGGGTGTTAATAGACTCAGTTTAATTCTATTTATTATTTATTATTATTATTACTTACTTTGTTGATGGTGTTATTTGCTGTATTAACAGTGAGTAATATCAAGCAGAACTTCCTTCTTCAAGGAATTCTGAAGCATTTTAGAGAAGTAACTCCGATTCACAGAGTTGTCTTAACCTACTTCCTCCATTGCAACGACCCTGAACTGCCCCTTATAAATATAACCCAGTTGGAGTCTCACCCTGAACATTATCGGCATCGGTATTCTGCTTTCCCTCTGTGGTACCAATGAAAGGAATCTTCTCTCAGTCTTTTCCCATAACAGAAGAATGAATCTTGCTCTTGAAACCCACAGCCGCCAGCTCCTTACCCGCAGCCGAAATCAGAAGGAGCTGGAAGAGCAGGTCTTATGAACTGGTGTTGAGAGTTACTTGGCAGTCACACTGTTGGACTGCAGAGCCCGTGGATTCAAACGTATATCATGCGTACAAGCACAGCCATATACTGCCTTCCTGTATGCTCACACGTGGGCTGATAAGCAGAAACATGATCACACACTGCAGCAATAGTCCAGAACCATCCATGCTCCAACACATCATCCAATCTACAAAGAACCCCAAGGCATGCTCTGACAATGACCACTCTTCCCTCCCTCCCTCCCTCCGTCCCTNTCCCTTCCTTCCTTCCTTCCTTCCTTCCTTCCTTCCTTCCCATTTCAAAACATTTACATAGTTTCTGTGATTACCATTTTTTTCGTGTGTGTTAATGTAATTTTGAATTCAAAATTTCCTCTCCATACTTATGTTACTAGAAGTGCCTATAGCCTGACATAAAATCTTTCTCTTTTCCTACTTCAGGCAGTTTCTAACCCAAGCCTTTTGTGTAATTTTTTCGTAGAATCGTAGAATCGTTCGAGTTGGAAGGGACCTTTTAAGGCCACCTATTTCAACTCCTCTGCAGTGCGCAGGGACACCTACAGCTGGATCAGGGAGCTCACAGCCCTGTCCAGCCTGACCTTGAAGGTCTCCAGGGACGGGGTATCCACCACCTCTCTGGGCAACCTGTGCCAGTGCCTCACCACCCTTATTGTAAAAAACGTTTTCCTCATATCCAGCCTAAATCTCCCCTCTCTCAAACTGAAACCATTTCCCCTAGTCCTATCACAACAGACCCTGCTTAAGAGTCTGTCCCCTTCTTTCTTGTAGCCCTGCTTTAAATATTGAAAGTCCGCTGTCAGGTCTCCCTGGAGCCTTTTCTCCTCCAGGCCGAACAGCCCCAACTCTCTCAGCCTGTCCTCATAGGGGAGGTGTTTCATCTCATGTACCATTTCTTTGGCCCTCTTCTGGACATTCTCCAACAGCCCTCCTGTACTGAGGACTCCAGGTGGGGTCTCACCAGTGCAGAGTAGAAGGACGCTATTGACATCCCCAAAACCCTCCAAAATGTGAATTAAGCCACTCTTTGTTTTTTCACAGAACTTTGATCTGGCAACCCCAGTCTGGCAAACTACAGTTTCACAAGGCACAAAAGAGGGATAGGCTGTTGAGAGGTGATGGCTTTCCCTGCAGTCTTTCAGGTGCAAACCCAGATTTCCTTATCCAGGCAGTCATTGTATTGCTTCCCTGTTTGTTCTTCCCAGTGCGCCGCTGCATTGTTTCATTCATGCAGCAAGGTTTATGACCCCAGTAAACAACAGCCTTCCCTCACTCCTCAGAACACAAAATAATTGTTTCTCATGATTCAAACCTTTACCAAGTTACAGTGATACAGCTGCTGTGTGGACACCAATCCTGTGGTGTCCACCACCCCCACCAGCATTCTGCTCCAGCACTGAGTGGCTGTTGCTCCAGCAGCTTGGTTTTCATAATTTCCCTGTCTGAATATCAGTCCCTTGCTCCTTGCTGAACAAGTTATCTCTTTCCTTTCTGGTACTGTTTGTAGGCTGTTACTAAGTTCCCTACTCTGCGATTTCAGAGCCAAACTATTAGTCTTTGCACATGACTCATAGGTTGTTTTCTTCAGCCATTTAATCATGAAATTGGGTCCCCCCCAACACACCTTCTCTGGCTCATCTGTATCTTTCTGGGAACGAGGTGCCCAGAATTGAGTGTGGTCTCCCTAGGCCCATCAAAGTTCATCTTCCTGCTCTCTGACATCACTCCTCTGGGTCTCCAGCCCAACCTCGCAACGATGGTTCATTTTCCTGAGTGCCCTGCAATAGCACATCTCTGCTTGCTCCCCATGTTGTCCCCAGTATCTTTGCCAGTATAACTGCTTCTACCTGCCAGTAGGGAGGTTTGGTTTAGATTATTTCCATGCCCAGGGGAGTTTTATAAACTACCTTCTCCAACTCAGCTCTCAGGTGGTTCCCCCTCTGTGTTTCCAATTTGTCTTCACTCCTGTGTTAGTCTCATCCTCACTAGGCTGTGCTGTTCTTGTTGGCTCCTCTACCCTGATGATGATATATCCCCACACCACATTAGTCTTAGCCTATTCTCTTTAACACAACCAGACTCATTCCTCACAGCCATCGGGGATGAACCAGAGGAATGGGGAGCCCAAGCATGACTTTCCACAACCCCTAATCTCCAGTCTGACCTGTTCTAGTTACAGTCTCCCAGCATAAATTATGGCAGCAAGTAGTCCCTGGAAGGCTGGTGCACATTCCTAGAGCAGAGCTGCTCTGCTGGAGAAGAACTTCATCTCTTCATGTCCAGGGGAGTTAATCCTTAGTGACAGCAGCAGCAGGACCAGACCTCAAGCCTACACCTACTCTGCTAAATTAAGCAGCACCAGGGAATGGTGTCAGCCTCTGGAACATGGCCACTTTAACATGGTGTTACTAGCAAAGTTCTTGGCACAGTTTTGGTCCAGAATTGCTAGAATTCTCCCAAATGATTAAGTGTGAAGGTAAGCATAGGACAGGGATGCTTCCAGCCCACAAGCCCTACCCTGGTCTGTGTGTAGCGGTACGGGCATGGGCCACTTCAGACAGGTTGGCTGTGGGGATGGGGAATGTGCTTGTTCAATTGACTACAGGAGATGCAATCAAAGTCTTCCTTAACCCTGATGACAGAGCAGCTGTTGCCCATTGCACATTCACTTGTACCACTCAACAAATGCAATTCACTGAGCAAATGCAGATAAACAGCATGAAATTCTGCCCTGTTTTCTTTTATCTATTTATTCCAGCTGAGAGGGTCATAGCTGTCAAAGAGCAGAGAATGCATCTTATGCAAGCTTCCTCTGAGGTGTGACATGCAGAGTAACTGCTAGAAGGGCAGAGATGAGGGTGAGGACAGCCAGAGGCCTGGGAAAGGTGACAGAACAAAACCAGGAAGAGGACATGTCCTCATCAGGTTTTCCCCCATTTAATATAATTGCCTAATTAAATGTCACACCCATCTTCAAAACTGGAGATCACTTGTTTTCTTTAGGATTAATTTATTTCTGCCCCTTCCATCCATTGAATTTTGCAGAAGGTATGAAAAATGTAAGCAGTCATCCGTCTCTGGGAAGCATATAACCACCTACAATCACTTCTTGCAGGTCATATGATGTGAATCAGCCGGCAGTTTTCTCTTCTTACTCTTTTTCCTCCTGCTCCTTTCTGTTGGCCATCTACCCCAAAATACACTGTTATTTATCTTTAATGGGAGTGTTTATAGAGGATAATACCATTCCAGGCACTTCCTACAACCATGTGTTCTTCATTTGGAAGTATTTCATAGAAGCATTGCTTCTTGTGGCATTTCCAAATACAAACCTCATGGTCCTAACTCTGAAACTCTGCATAAAGGTCTACCCTTATGGCATTTGGGGAAAGAATTGATTTTTCTTTTTTTTTTCATTCTCTTTCTAAGAAGACCAGAGAAAATACTTTTTTGGCACAGGAACAAAACTCTGCTCTGGATTATATTATCTGAATCCCCTAAGGAAAATCTTCCAAGCAGTTGCCTCTACCTGAACATAATGCATCAAATCTGGGTCTATTTGTAGTTTAGGTTAGAGTTCTGCTCTGCACTCTCCCCTCCAGCTTCATTTGACTTTTCTCTTTCCTCTCCAGATGACACTGGTTAGTTGTTTATCAATAAGATCAACACAAATGGGAAATCAAAGTCAATGGTAATTTCATCTCCAACTCAACCACATAGTACCACATGTAAACACCATCCTGAGCCCCCGCCACAACCAGTGCACGTTGTCCTTTAACAGTCAAGGAGAACAGAAGAGCCTCAAAGCTAAAGAAATCTGAGTTTCTTGGTGTCGTGAGTTGCAAAACTCTTCATTCTGACAGTAAAGAAAACAAAAGAATTACAACCATTTGACACAAAGTAGCCCCTAAAACTGATTCACATAGTAAGATAAACTGCCCTGCAACATGGCATGACACCGGTATAGTTTTTCAGCTCACTTCGTAGTATCTGCACTTTTTCTATGCTTATTAATATTCTTAATTTGTAACTAATTCAATTTATCTGACTGATAATCAGGGATTGCTTAGGAGATTCTGTTTCACGTTTTGTTTTTCCTTTTTGTGTTTCTTTCTCCCTCTATATCTTCAAAACATTTCTATGTGATTCCAGCTATGCAATTGTTACGTAGAGATAACCCAAATTACTGATATATTCCAGGAAAACATTGAGAACAAGAAGGTTTCATGATTTTTTTTTTCTTCTTGTCAAATGAAAAAAGGTTGCAAAAAAGATTAGTAATTCTTTTTGTTTATTTTGAAAAGAGATAAACTCTGGGCCTCCAGGATCAGCCAAGTACCTTTCAGAAACAAGGGACACTTGTTATTATGATAAGATCATTATTAGAAAGTATATCTAATTAAATGTTTTATTTCTTGGATTCTGTTGGCAAAATCCTCAGTAGGACAAATGAGAACCTGAGATGAATCCTGTTGCATTACCTCAGGTTTCTGTGCCACAGGTGAGTGGGAATCCTTATGTAACTGGCAACACAAGGAAAAGAAGTCTTCTGAACATATCCTTTGAATTTTCGGCTGGACATTTGGGCAAGTTTAACAGGATTTTAAATGAATCTGAATTTATCTGATTACAGTCTTCAACCAGGACTCTGATCCAAAAAGTTGTACATGAATTTTGCAATGCAGAGAAACCTGTGGGAACATTGGGCACTGCTAAGCCCTCAAGTGCCCCCAGCACTCAAAACTCGTTCATCAAAAGTTGCTGAAAATGAAAGGGCTGGCCAACAAATCCAGAAGACCTCGTTTCTGAAAATAATGAAAGTGATACTGGTTTTGACTGTTCTATGTCATGCCTACAGCTTGCTCATTTTGCCTACAACTGCAAAAGATGCAGCGATGTTTAGTGTGATTTAGTTAATAATCTAAAGTTTACAAACTCCCATGATTCCAGCACCTTGAGCTTAAAAGAGAAAAAAAGTCACAAAACTCATGGTACAGTCACTACTGCTGGCATCTCTGCAGGAGGCAGACTGGCTTTTCCATTCAACATCATCATTTAGTACATAGTATTTTAACACATGAGGATCTGAGTAAATCTTCAAATACCCATGGAAAATCTCTGATGTAATAGCAGACCTCTTGGAGTCACTGACTCCTCCAATGAGAGCTCCAGGGAATTCGTGTTTTGAAATAGACAAGATAGCAGCGAAGGTGAGCAAAGAGAAAATAAAAAGGGTGTAAAGTCCAGGACTTCGCTCCTCACAATGAGCCGCCCGTTGGAGATATGGATGTACCCCTTCCTCACTCTCTCCTCTATGATCATAAGTCTGTATTCCTGGAAGTATTTTTTAATATTCTCTTCAAAATTATGAACATAGGGTGGGAATAAAAATTTATCATAGCAAATTCCTTGCAATTGCAGGGGTCTAGCCTCAGTGCTGTCTGTTGTCTCTCCCTCCTTCCCTATTTGAATCTTGCAGCCTTTCGGTCTCTGTAGCAAAAATTGTCACAGGCTGCATTTTGTGGCTTGTGGTATGTACTTGGTATAACATGGATTTTCTACCTTTTAGAGGTTTGAGAGGGACTTAAGGACCCGGAGGAGTCCTACTTGTCCTATGCTCTGATTTTAATTTCTGTCCAGAATATCCAAAAGGGAAAAGCTGCTCATTCTCTATTTTTGGAATTAAATTCTATTTACAGTTCTATTTACTCTGGAGTCTAGAGTCAATCCAAAGTCTTTTAGCAGATGCTTTAAGTGGTCTTTGAACTCTTGCAAGACACAAGGGAAGAAAAAAAGAAGGGGATTTCTTCATTTTAAGACCGTTTTAAGGGTTTTTTGGATTATTTGGAATCATCTCCAATATAAACCAATCACATGATTTCCATCCAGTTACTTTTCTCCAGAGCTCAGCTGCACGTCTCAAAGATGCCAAGCACTTGGAGACGATGACAGGTAAGGAAAAGAGCTGCATATGGTTAAAACATAGCCAGTAGCATCCGGGTGCTCCATACGAAACAGGACATGGGATGCTGTAATGGAAGAGTGGCACTGGTTTCCTGGCTGCAGCGCGTTGGTGGTCCTTCCAGCTGCTCCTTGGAAGACTTGTCTGGCATTTTCAGACTCAGACTTGATAACAAGAGTCCCTGGTGTCCTTGGAGAAATACAGAAGGACTTCAGTATTTTGTTGTCCACAGAAGGTTGGGAATCACAGATTTTGTCCAAGAATCAGATCTGTAGGAGAGTGACATTCCCCAGGGGCCGCTGATGACAGCACAGCTAAAGTGCAACTTCATCTTTTCCAACTTGCCTGTGGTCTACCACACAATTTGTTGCTGAGCACTCAGAGACAGCAGCTTTGGCTCAAGGTACAAAGTAGGCCACTCAGGCAGCAGACTGCAGGGGACAGTAAAAGGGATATGACCCCACTGCCTGTGACAGCCCACTGGAAACTCTTCTGCCACCGTGTGAGACAGCAGCCAGCCTGGGCCAAGGTCTGGCTCTTCTTGAAGCACACACCTCCATACCTTACTGCAACAGTAAGGGCAGCAATTCTGGCTCTCAGAGACTCTTCTCACAAGTTTTTCCTTCCCTTCTCTTATCAGGGGACACTGGAACTGGCCCCTCATCCTTACTTTTACTCACCACCTCCATGCAGAAGCAAGTGACTGTTGTGTTTGCAACCCCCCTTTGCTCCTCTCCAGTGAAAAGCCCAATGAGACAACCTGTGCTGGAAAAGAAAGTCACCAAGGGACCGTTCTGGTTTAGGTGAATACTTGTTCACTGCTTTTTATGTCTGCCGGACAGACCCAGCAGTGATGAAACAGTGTGACAGGGAACCTCTCAAGGCCCACTCAAGGCTGGTCAATATGATGCTATTAGCCAAACATCGCAGAAATCCAATGGGCGGTAGAGAGTCATCTCACCTGGCTGGCAGTGACCCAGTCACTCTTGGATCGCCATGTTCTCAATGAAAAGAAATAAGCTTCTCGGGCACAGACTCTCTGACCTACTGTACCACGTATTTCAGGAGGAGATGATGATCTCCAGTGTGTGGGTTCACTTTACCTCCACTGATTATGAAAGAAGAAGCCAATTTAGAAACAGATGCTATAACTACTAAAGTTGTGTGAAAGGAGCCCCAGACCTGGTCTTCATCTGGAGACCATTAAGCAGTGCGTGACCCAAGATTTCCTTATTTGCATGAGTTCAGTTGCTCCTTTGCTACTGGTAAGTATTTATATATGGCTGTTCAACAAAGTAGAAGCCATTTGATGAATGAAGTTTTGCAGAAAAAGCTCCAGTGGTCCATCTTAGCAAATTTAAGTAGAGCTGTTGAAAGGTGAGAAAGTACTTGTGCTGTAAACATGGGAACATACTACTAAATGACATGCCCACCCACTTCTTGGTCTCTTTCCACTGCCAAAGCAGTAAAAAGGGACCTTAGTGTAAGTGTGAATCCAGCTCTTGGAATGTTTTTCCATTTCCTTGTATTTACGTTAATGAACACTGACACTACAGACTCACATTCCCAGCTCAGTACTTCACCAGACTGACCAGCAACAAAACCAAGGAGATGAGACTAAACAGATGATTTGACTAGGTTTTTATTATTCTTTTTTTATTCCTCTGGGCTATGGAAAGAAGAGAGAGGTCATATCTCTGATTTCAAAAAGATAACATTTCAGTTCAGAGGCAGGTTTACAGGCAAAAAAAAAATCAAGAAAACCAGGGAAAATTATTGTCTGCACACTAATTTCATACTATTAACTGGCAATGCTTTCCACTTGGTAAAATGTTCCTCCTGAAAAAGGTCAGTTTGCCTGGACAAAGTCCTAGTGCCTGACAGCAAATTGCTTTACCTTAAGGTTAACTAGGAATAAAAAGATGGTGTAAAAACATTTATTGTCATAAAAGGAAACTTTACACAAATGTGGATGACTACGTAAGATGGAATGCAAGTATGAAGCAACTCCTTTTGGTCGATACATAGATCCATTTCACCCTGTCTCCCTCACTGATACACTGCTACATCCCAAAACCATAGCACCACTTGACAGTAAAGCACATAGACATGCCCATGGGTTGATCAGGCATGGCTTTACTAGAAAAGGAAAGTTGTCATGGGAGACTTGTTATGAGGATTGTGCTTGATCCCCAGGCTCAGCCTCCCTGTGGAGTAAACTGGCATATTTCTTTTGAAGTCAAAGGGCTGACATGACTTTCTGTTGATACACTCTAGCATCTGATTGAGAACGGCTTTTGCTTCCACCTTGGCCTCTCATTAAATTGCTTCAGTGGTGCTTGTGAAGCTCATTTGCTGCTGCTCCACAAATGCAGTGTTCATTTTAACTTCTGGGCCAAATCAAAATCTCTGACCCACAGGCAGAACCACCACAAATGTGTGAATTAGGACTCTTCAGCAGGAAACATGGCAGAGAAGCAGGTGAGATTTGAGTTGATTCCTTGGGTAGTCATCTTCTGTCATAAAATTATCATGTATTTCAGAATATTCCAGATGTTTAAATTAAGTAAAAAACACAGCAGTAAAGTATTCCAAGACTTAACACACTACAGAACCTCCTCTTTCCTTATTCCTGCTTAAAACACATATGCATATATTCATATATATAATACATAATCCATTTTCCACTCTCATACTCAACATCCAGCTGTATCCATTTGACCCCAGTTGTGTAACTAGAGGCTTTAGTTTCATTCATATTTATAAACTGAACAGGAATAGGGCAAGGGCCCAGGTACTGGAGCCCGATGATCTACCTGGACCTAATAACAGAGCAGGTGCATTCTTCTCGTTCCAAGTTGTCTGCAGTTATACGAGAATTGGATCCATCTACATCCAGGCTTTTCCTGGCTCTCCCACAGACATATCTGTAATTCTTCAGAACATGGGTTTATTTATTCTTTTTTCTTTTTTTTTTTTTTTTTNGCATTTTCCAGCTGAAGAAGAAAGGACACTTCCCCATGACATCTCATGACTCTCCATACATTTCTCAGAACCAGCTGGTTAAATAGATTGGTGCAGTAATTTAAGGTAATCGATTTAACTCTTTTTGCATTATTTCCCATCCCTGGGTACATACAGCAGAATCAAATTCTGGTCAAACGGTGTGGTAAGGTCACTCAGCTCCTGCTGCCATACATCGATGATGCAGTGCCTTTGACATCATCTGTAGGAAGGTTTGGATTCCCAGTCTTTGATCCAAGTGAAGGGAATATAATGCAGTTTTCTTTTGTAATCAAAGCAATGCCCCCCAAATTATTGAAAATGCATGGTACAGCAAATACTTGCAGTGGATGAGGTTGGTTACCAGAATTAGGAGTGATTTCATAAATGCTGATGAAAGAGAACAAAATATAGTGGATGAATGTGTTATGGTGAATAAGTCTGAAAGTGGAAAACACATTTGAACCATTTGAATTACTCAAAACGTAGTAGGAGAAAAATGAATGTTTCTGGGATTTTATTTTGAGAATCATGAATTCTTTTTACTGAATGTACTAAGCTTGTGCATACAACTTTGGAAAACATACCCCTTAGGGACTCTTAGGTCATGAGATCCAGACCTGTGAGTTGCCTGGGGAACCATATTTTTACATTTTGCTTAAGAAACATGTAATGTGGAATGCTGCATTTTCTT
>VXAV01001228.1:91557-107560 GCA_013399715.1 Alectura lathami
TTTTTTTTTTTTTTTTTTCTCCCAAGTGCAGCCAAACCTAAAGTGAACTTAAACTGAGAAAGTGATAGGAAATAATTGCTGTGTAACCTGGCGTGTCCCATACTGGTTTCACCTTGATTTGCATATGTCTACACAGCTTTTCTCCAAGAAAGACAGCTCAGCTAACCCACTTCAGAAAAAAACATCTCTCCTTTGCAATAACATGACTAGACTGAAGAGTTAGGGGACAATCTGGGAAACATGCAGGCTGTATCACCTGTATTGTCTACAGAGTGTACTGCAGGAAGTCTTTTATCCTCAGATAAACATTAAAAAATGCACATTTTTATAAACAACTTCTAAAACCAACCACAGGTCACTGTACTGTAGGTATCCAGAATATATTATATCCCATGTGTGACCTATGATTCTGGGTGTTAAGTGAAGACTGGAGATAACATGATGCCCTTCCACTTCCAAGGAAGTGTAGGATCATTTTGAATGCCCATATTGGGTGGACATTTGACAATACCATGAAAAGCAGCAGATACAAAATGTCTATTGTTGTACTATTGAAGGGAACAATCATAACGTAGCACATACGTGTAGAAAAAGCACTAAAAGAGATCTCTTTATCAGCTTAAATAACTCCAGGCTTCAGCTGCCTGAAGTTAACTAGCCAAAGCCTATCTGACACTGAGCTAATTGCCATAGGCTGCCTTTTCAATCAAGGTAAAGAAAATGGCTCACGTGAAGTGTGAGACCAATGCCAGTGCAAGGTAAAACAGGATAGTCTGGATCAGCATGAGCATACACTCCTACCTGTTAGGTTCTGTTCCCTTCTCGAGAGAAACCCTCCCACTCTGTATTCAGTTTTGTCAGTGGAATATGTTCTCACAAGTGAAAAGCTGCAATAACAGACTCTTGTACTGAGGTTTCTTAGGCTCTGAGTTCAACCCCTTTAGAAATGTAACTGCAGGACTAGACTTCATTCACTTTTGATGCTTGACAATTTACAGTGGAAGACCTTTCCCACTCTAGGATGTTGAGTCAATTTATGAAACATCTTAGCATTATTGTGCTGCTTAGGTGACTCAACAGCGTCATGGTTTCCAAGGCAGATGCAACCCAGAGGAGCTTACACTACAGCCAGGCATAAGATGGAGGGACATGTCCCAGGCTCATGAGCTGTACTAGGTGTAGAAGTGAGAACAGAATCCTGACATCCTTCATGCCACACTTCTACCTTAACCACACATGCTTTTCCCTTTCCATACATCATCCTGATGCTCCCAGGATTAATCATTTTATATCTCATTTTTCCGCTGGGAGTGAGTCAAGCACAGATGACTGAAGTGACTTAGACACGTTCCTAGGACAGTGCCAAGAGGAGAAACCAGCTTTCCCAGAGGCAGGAGGGAGACACCAACTTGTGCAAATCAAAGATTCTCTTAACCATGGTCAATGAGGAAACGGAAAGTGTTCTGCTATTGCAGAATTTAGGGAAGGTCAGAAACATTTTATTTATTGGGGAGAAATTTTTCCTCAAAACATTCCCTTTAGCTCTGTCTCATCCTTAAAAAATATCTACCAGGTTATTCAGTGATGAGCTTGGTAAGTATCATTCATTATTCTTCTTTGTACTAAAAATCATAGATTCTAGATACAGATTTTGTAGCACAGCTCTATTTTCCTCACTTGACCTCATACTTACCTTTCACTGTTTCACAAGGGATAATTAACAATTTCAACTCTTCTCTGACCCTAAGGAACTAATGACCTTATCCCCTCTTCCTCACTGACACTTTCTCCTGCTCCTCATATATCCATTCGGCAACTGATTAACACAATTAAGTTACACTTGGAAAAATTGTTCCCAAAAAGTACTTAGCTTGAGGCTTACTCTTATTTCAGACCTGAAGAAAGGTTTGCCAGACACTAAGCTTTTCTGTTCTCTGTCCTTGACTTCATAAAAGATTGCCAAGCGTCTGTATCTCACATCTATAGATCAAATATTGAGGTACACCAAAAGTTACATCCGTGGTTGACCCAGTTTCCATATGAAGGGGGAAAAAGATTAAGCCCACCTTAAACCTGTAGCAATCACCTGATGAGGAAAATAAATTGTGAATCAAGGTGGCCTTGCTATGGAGTAGTGTGATCAGAGCAAGACATGTCTTTGGAACAAGCTCTGGAACTATCCGACAAGGTGCAGCACCATATATGTAAAAGAGCAGAGCTCACTGGGATGTTCACAAACATTTCTTGACACTGGTGATTGACCTGGTTGCTAGAAGTCATTGCGTTCTGTAGACCATTGCATTCAGTTTGCAATAAAATGTGTGAGATAGCAAATGGCTTTGAGGTTCCCAGGCTGGGAGCAGGGAAGGTCATGCTGTTTGAGATCTGACAGCTGGATATAAACCTATTAAATTACAAATACAGGCTGAACACAGATCCAGTGCAGAACTGCTTTTCTCCTGCATGATGTAGTGAAACATCTTCCTTTCTACAATTTTTTTCACTTGAGCATGTGCAGCTAGCAGCTATCGCTGGACTCTGACCAGAACAAGATACCTGAGAGTTATATATCTACCCACTTTGGGCCGGAATAACTGATTTCTGACATCACTTTGTAAAGAGAAAGAAGGCATGATGCTCTGGGGTCCACAAAATTTTGTGTGGATTGGTAAACTCCATCTTCCATTGCATTTGATGGAGATAAATCAAAGCTTCTAAGGGGTGAATTGTCCACTAAAATCTAATGGCAAAATTGAATGAAATATTCTTCAGGATTTCCAGTGGCGTTTATCTCCACTGGTGACACAGCATGCCAAGTCCTTTAAATTACGTAGTGTCCACAGGTCTCCAGGTGAAAAAACGCCAAGGTGTAGATTTGCCACTGTCCCACTGAGAACGGATCTGCCTTCTGGAGCTGGAATTTGAAGAGCATTTGGGGCCTCTATTCTTCACCTTCACGCGCTGAGGGACCTATGTTTTACATGGTGGGGTCCCACAGGTACATACCACTTCCTCTACCATGACGCACGAATAAGATCACCCACTGCAAGGCAGTGAAATGTGGACTTTAGGCCCCTGCTTATCCTATGGGGACATGAGGTAGGCCCTAAAGCAGGCCTGCCTCCCCTTCCCCTTCCTGTTCTATTACTTTTCTGCTGAACTAATCAGCTCCTGTGGGAGGACGAGAGGGAGGATTGTATGACACCTCCCTCAAAAGTTGTTTGTTCACATGTAAATTTATTTCAAAAGAAATTAAAACAGAAGAGGGAGAAATTGCTCATAGGCCGTAGGGTGAGGGAAGGAGGGAGAAGAAAGCATAGATGGTGCAAAAAGAAAGGAAAAATTTGACTTGACTTGAGAAAACACAGATTCAATGTCTTCTCCTTTCTGGAGGCTTGGATCTAAGGGTGACATCATCGCCTCTGTTCCCCACACAGAGACTGGTGTCTCTTCCAAAGCAATCACAGGCGCTTCCCCCTCCTTGCATGGATCAGACCCAAGTCATCCATGGCCAGAGCAAATTCCTGATTCCTCCTCACTCCTCTGCCTCCCTGGTGGGTCAGAGATGTGCTTTCAGGAGACGAGAGCTGCAGACACACGTACGCACCCGGCTGCCCTTTTGCTCTGACAGGCCGTTTCCACTGTCTTGTGGAAATCGGACCTACCCGCCAAGAACAATAACAAGGCGGACACGGGAATGTCTTAGCCGCTTACAGCACAAGAAAAAGCTCTCTGCATTCAGGGAGTGAATATCTAACATCTTTTTTGTCCTGTAGCTTGCGTACATTCTTCTCTTGGGACCATTTATGCCATGCAAACTTTACGTCTTTCAGAATAAAGTATGGTATTTTTGTGTTGCTTTCTCCACAAGGTTTGTTTCAGCTGCCATCAAATTGTACAGAAAAGAACAACTCCCAGACTTCAGTGATCTTTGGAACGTCAGGTTTCATGTGAAATGCAGTGTGTAGTGGAACATTTATCCTACTGTGGAGTGCTGAAAAAGAGATAAGGACACCTATCTGACACAGGCCTGTTCAAATGTTCTTGTAGGCTAATGTACATCTCAACTTAGCCTCCTCACTTGATTTAGAGTAAAATTCAATCTGCCCCATCACATTGTATGCACTGAACAATTTCTACTTCTGAACTCTAACAGCTTTATTAACAATCAAATTGAGCTTTTCTCTATGAATACTTTTTCCAGGAGTGACTGAGGTTAGTGGGGTCTGTTGGGTTAATCCTTACACCTCTCCCATCTCAGAAGGGAAATTGGTGTCCTAAGTTATGTGACATGGACAAATACATGGAGCACTCAAGCTGCCCTACAAAAATAGTGGTATTAGTAAGAGCTCTGCCAGAAACTGGTATGTGGTGTTGGACAAGTAAACTAACCCAATACTGCAAGACAGAAAGCAACCTTCCCTTCCTCCTGCTGACTTTGCAGAGTGTTGAAGGAGTCCAACTTCAATGGGGATATCCTACGAAGAAAAAAAAAAAAAAAAAAAAAAAAAAAAAAAGAAAGAAAGAAAGAAAGAAAGAAAAAGAAAAAGAAGAAAAGGGAAAATCCTGGTTCAGGGGAAAGAGTGCTCACTGTCAGTCAGTTTTACTTCTCATTACCATCAAGCTTTCAGGATTTTCTTATGGTCTTTCAGGCTTTCTTTTCAAGAGTTAGTGTCTGCGTGGTCCCAGCTGGAGAAAGGGGTAGAGAAATACCACCTGCAATGTCTAGAATGTTCACTGCATATACTGTCCTCTCTCCCACGAACAAACCCAACTCACTAATCTTATAGAAAATTAGCATAGAAAAAGAAGGAAGGAAGGAAGGAAGGAAGGAAGGGAAAGAAAGAAAGAAAGAAAGAAAGAAAGAAAGAAAGAAAGAAAGAAAGAAAGAAAGAAAGAAAGAAAGAAAGAATGAGAAAGAACAAGAAAGAAAGAGAAAGAAAGAAAAAGAAAGAAAGAAAGAAAGAAAGAAAAAAGATGGTACAGGAGATATTTTTCTGTTCGATTAGTGTACCAAATTGCTCCACTGAAGTCCTCACCAACCACCAGAGTCAGCCCAGGGGACGACGTGGGTCAGAGAAGGACCTCTCGCTTAGGGTTGCAATAAATCTTTAGATTATTTCAGCTGCTCAGGAAACCGCAGCCACTGAGCTTTTACAGCCAGCTAACCCGTGTTTCTTCTAAGGACCAGCCTGCATGTGCTGTTCATCTGCACATTTCATTGATCTCGATGTCTATAATTTACCATCTCTAACTATACAAATCCTTTTACAGGTCACTGGATCCATAAGTCACTACAACACATGCTAAAAGTACTTGAAGACTGAAATGGGTTTATGCATTGCTTTTCCTGTCATTACTTTCTGATTATTACCAGTAGCTGAGCAAGATTTTTAGATTTTTTTTTGTGTGTCATTTCTTGAGATATTAAAAGGAGAAAGGCAACAGTCACCTGTTCCTAGTAACTTTTTGGAGGAAAGTGCTTAAAAATCAGGAATTCCCAGTTACATGAAACAAAAATCACTTTCATCCAGAAATCTCAGAGACAACACTGTGTTCATTTTCTGATTTAACTGAACTTTTAATACAAATATTTCTGCTTTATTTCCTGTGTAACATTCATACAAAAGTTTATAATAATTTTTAAAATATAAAAAATTCATTTATAAAGAAATTATATCTGTTTTTGTATATATAAAATTGATTCGTAAAATGTGAATTTGCCAACCAAATACGAATGAAACAACTAGAAAACATCTACGTGGAAAAATATACTTCTCCCTGTGAAAGGCACAATTCAACAAAAATTCTTCCTTGTTTAGTTTAATTCTGTCACTTTTTATCTTCACTGCGATGTAAACAGAGAATAGATTGTTCACTTCCTTCCTGAGTAGATACTTCCAGTTTTAAATATACCCACTACTAATTAAGAAAACACCAAGAAGACCTGAAAGCACTTTTTAGAAGAAGCAGTTCTGCAGACCTGTGTAAAGCTTTCACAACTGGTAGGCATTTTTCCCACAGATGCTTCACACACATATAAACCAAAATGGCCACATAAATCAGAAGAATGAGCACACACTGCTCTTTGTCACAGACCGTTATCAATGCCACAGGGTGACGTTTCTTTGACAAAAGTCTCTTAGTGAAAAAAACAAAAGCATATTTGGCAACATCAAAATAGTTTATGAATTCATATTGTTTTTACCAAACAACTCATTGAACTCTAATAAGAGAATTTAGAAGTCAGGTTATGTTGACATTTTTAAAGTAAAACTGTTTAGAAAGCCTGAGATAATTTCAGACTCAGTAAATTTTGTCATAGCATTATTAAAAAAAAAAAAAAATCTTGTCTTGTCATGTGCTCTGCAGAGTCACACTGGCAAAGACGGACATACATTCATTTTGCAGGGCTCTGTCCATACTTCCATTTTCAGCTTCTTTTTTTCTTTTTTTTTCTTTTTTTTTCCTTTTGAGTGATTTGGATATCTTTAAAAGGATCTGATATAAAGAAAATGCATGAGACTGAAATGTTGTTGTTGTTGTTGTTGTTGTTGTTGTTGTTTTTTTCAGCAGCAGCAGCAGCAGAGGATTAGGCACACCAGTCAAAACAGATTTTCATCTCATCTCTATTGATTCTCAGGGATCTATTAGCTTTTATTAACTTTCCTCATACACCCAGACATCCTCATTTTCTACACTTCCAGTGTCCACATCCTTTAAATTACATTATCTCTGGGGAAACAGTTTTCACCTCTTTTTGCCCAATTCCCATCATGGATGGGTCTCAACCACTGAAGGAATGAGGCTGTCAGAGGTTTCCTCTGTGTGAAATCATTGCTTGTTTGGGAGGCAATGCTATCAGTGGAACTGCACCCCCTAATTTGTATCCTGATTTAAAAAAACGTCATTTAATGTGTTCTGCACAGGGTTATTGTACATCAGTTCCCAAGGTTTGCAAAGATGTTGTTGAAGCAGATCAGTACTAAAAAGCAAAGTAATGGAAATAAAATGTGAGATACGAACCTCACTAAACAGAGAGAGAAACTGCTTTTTGGCAGGTAGGGAAGGAGGAGAAGATCAGGGAAAGAAAAGAAGGGACTGTTTTCCATCGATCTTCTCTCCCTTTCCTCGTACAAATTGACTTGATTTATAGCTCTGTGAAGCACTTGTTCTGCAGTGCTGACACTCAAGAAGCTGTATGAAGAATGATTTCCACTACAGACAAATTCAGTTCAGTTTTCTCTGGCACTGCTGAGGAACTATCCCATGGCTGCTCATGAGCCTTGGACACTGTGGATCAAATCTCAGCTGTGATGTTGGGTACTTGCACCACACTGTTGCACTAGTTGTTCATTTCTACCATGTTGGAGAATTAAGCTTGCAGATTAAGACATCTTCATTTAGCTGTCTAGGTGAGAGAAAGGCCTTCAGATCTTTGCTCATGCAGTGGACATCAAAGTCTTGATTCAGTTGCCCACAGAATCATTCAGCGATATTTGAAAGGCTTCAGAGTATCAGTGATATCTGCAGCAGGCTAGAAGATACAATGAAGAATCTGCACTTTTGCAACAGCAGAGTACTCAAAGGTATCTTAGATGTTTTTCAATGTCTGTGTTTAAGCAATTGAATACCATCCTAGCATCATGTGTCTGTGTGGATATGCCCCTGTGCATAACCTGGTGTTTAGACTTCTGTTACAACCAATGGATGTCAGTAAACGCAGTCATAGAATCATAGAATCCTGGAGTGGTTGGGGCTGGAAGGGACCTTAAAGGTCATATAGCTCCCATATAATAATGAAATCATTTCCAGAAGGCTGAAGTTCTAAAAATGTCATCTATGACTGTCAGCATCAGTTGATTTACTGACATCATCTGTAGCAATGGCTCACTGAAGGTAATACAAGGACTTGGAGATGTGGATTCAACTGCTTAGATTATCGTGGACCTCTTTTCTATGTCAGAACATGCCCCACATCTCTGAAATGACCTAGTAGCCCACAGAAAAACAGTTCCTTCCTCCAAATGCATCATCTGAAACTGCTGATGTACCTAGCTACATTATACGTCCTAATAGTTACGTGAAATGTTACAGTCTGCACCGTGGTCTCTCTCTTTATGTTCAGTAAAATTCTCTAGTTGGTTTAGGAGGTAGAGGCCTCAGTTGCCTAGGAGGCAAAAGTTATTTTGTCCCACCATCAGATGAAGTTTGCCACACCCATGGGATCCTGTTAAGCAATTGAAGTGGCTCAGAGTGATGACGAACCATCAGAGAAATTGCTCAAGTATGTGAGTTTAAGAGCTAAAGTTTAAGGAAAGCTAATGCTAAAGAGTCTCTTGGGACTTAGCAAGGAATGTATTAGAAAGCAGGACAAGTTTGGTGACTCATGTAGCAAATTCGGTGCACACGATGCAAGGAGCTCTTTCACCAGGACTTCGGGGAGAGCCCTGCGCCTTCGATGAGCAGCTGGAGGCCGGCTGAGATGCCCTGCAGTGCTGCAAATGGCACTCAGTGCCTACATATAGGCAATAAAACCCATTCCTTTGAGAGGAATAAGTTTCCTAAGCTCCTAAACTGAGAAGTCTGCAAGATGCTGTGGCACATCTCACTCAGCCTCTAGTCACGCTTGTTTGTCCCATGTCTTATGTGCCAGCCCTGTGCAGATGTTACAGGCACCCAGAGGTATCACAAATGGCACTGTATACCTGAGACTTGGCAACCGCATCCAATCATAAGTTTCTAATAAAAGTTTGTAGGCTTTTTGCATAGTGGAGAAAAGCAATCCATCACTCTTGTCTAAAGCACTTAGAATTGAACGTACCAGCCTCTGGATGTACCAGGTTTTCTTCTTTTGTATTAACAGCAGCCTAGATAAGTAGAGCACTATCCGGTTGCCTAGGGATAGATACCTCATCCCAAATAAGATGCCTGAGGGTGTATGAGAATACGCACATGGCTGGCAGATACAGCTCAGGACCCACGGGAGATACAGATCCTTCTGCAATGGCAGATGGAGACCAGATGAGTCTGCTAAGGACTCAGGTGCCTACAGATGAACCCCTAGTTTGGGATAATGCATTATTTCAAGCAGCAAAAATGAGGTGGAACAAACCTATCCTAAAGAGATTGAGCAGTTTTCCTCATCCCCATTTTATTATCCCTTCACTTCCAAACCAGAGCAGCACGGACACTTCAGTCTGTGCGCAGTCTGCTGCCAGTGATTCATTGCAGCACCACCACCACACCCAACATGCAGGGTGCATTGTGTTCCATGGGCTTTTTCGACAGTTTTACCACCCAGCCAACAGTGTCCCTTGCCGCTGTAGCACCAGTGCTTCCATTTTGCACAGGGGTTAGATGATGCACACAGCAAGGCTATGGGCTGCCTGCTTGCTGTGCAAAACACAGCTGTGACAGAGGCTAAAATAAGAAGTCTTCTGGTATTAGATTTTTTTCACCATTTCAAGCCTGAAATTTAGCACTGTTTTTTGTATTAAGCCTGTTTGGGGGTTTTGTTTTTTCTGTAGAGTCAATCATACAGCAGGTTATGTGCTTACAAGGAGTTTATGTTTAAAAGGCCATAAAAATGAAAAATTAGCATTGTCTTCACAGACTCTACACAAATAGCAAAAAAAAAAATAATAAAAAGAACGAAAGAATGAGTGATTTAGCTGCCTGTGTTCTAGCAGAGGATAATTTGGCTTCTTCTTAATGTCTACGTTATGCATTGATTTGTATCTGAATTTTGCACAGAAGTTATGCAACTCCCTGGATAGTGCTTAAAGCTTAAAGTATGAGGTGGTGACAAATGCTGGAAATGACATAGGAGGAAAAAATGGACTTTAGTACGTGAGCCATCAGGTTGTCCTGAGAGCAATACATTTTGGAAAGAAATGACGCAGACAGGAATGACCATCTTACATTCTGGTTTAGCTCCCTGTGGAAGCATGTCCCACATATTGCATATAAAAAGGAGGAGGAGGGAGGAATACAAATTATTGCTGACGTCTACTCAAAAAATGTGAGATCCCAAACTAATTGTGGCCAGATGTTGTAGTATAGAAGAAGAAGGAAAATCTTTTTTATTCTCACTAAAGGTAGCAAAACATGTAAGAGTTTCACATTAGCTGCAGCTGAGTGGGAAAACTAAGGTTTTTCCAGAGGCTGTGGAATAATTTGAATGAACACATGGGCTTTTCAATTCTACTTCTGCTAAAGGACTCAGGATTCCTGACAAAAATAAATCAAGTATGAATTAAGTTAAACTTCCAGGAATCCTGAGACTCAAGTTGGATATTTTAGGCGGTATTTTATTTTATTTTTTTTTTCAAATTGGTAGATTTTTTTTCATTGAAATCAGGTTTTCTTTGTATGTTTGATTATTAGAGAAGGAATATCTTAATTTCAATTTACTTTTGGTAAAGGATGCTTACTCATCACTTTGAAAAACATAGTCCACAGGGGTACAAAATTTGGCAATAAAACATAGCCTTGAACAAAATGGTTTTCAAATAGCTAGTTCACAACACCATTTATCTTTGGCCACGTTATTTCTCCCTGCTTTTCCCTGCTTTTAAGGCAGTTTTTAAACTACTTTGACATCTATTGTAAATCTTGTATCAGTACCCAGGACAGATAGTTTAGAGCTTGCCTGAGTTGCTGAAACCAATACAATATAGTTTCAACCTGTCATCTGAAACAGAGATTCACTCCGTTCTCTGCCCAGCCTGTATTTCTGCTTGAGATTGCCCCGACCCGTGTGCAGGACCTTGCACTTGGCCTTGCTGAACTTGAGGTTCACAGAGGCCCATCTTCCGAGCCTGTCCTGACATCCCTTCCCTGCACCACATGTTCCTCTTTCCTTGTCCACGTCACCAGCAAATATGTTAATACCAGTCCCAGTACCAATCCCCTGGACCACAGAGTGGTTCATCCATCAAATCCATGTCTCCTCATGTGAGAGAAAAGAATGTTGTGTGGGATGGGATCAAAAGATTTACACAATGACCAGTAACAAGCTAGTTAGGCTCCCACATCACTTACACTACTTCCAGAAAATATCACCCCAAAAGCATTGTTTCATATGGTAGCAGATTCTTACTTATGCTGTAGAGTACCCACCTGAGAGGAACAAAACTATCCTCTATCCCTGATCTGTTTCCATGTTATCTTACCCCTCCAAAACCATCCTCAGAGAGTCTACTCCCACAAATTCTGTCAGCAGTGTTACCATCTCTCAATTCTCAATACACTTCATCTCCATTCCTGTTTCATATCTCAGCAGCAGAAGTTGTCACCTGTATTTCAGTATCGACCCTATACTGAGACATTAATATGAGTAGAACAAGGCACATACTTTATGGATGTCTATAGGCAGATTTTTCTACCTGTATACCTACTCAGACATCCAGCTATATCATCATATTTGAGTGAAGTTAAGGTCCCAGTTCTACAGATCTTCAGTGGTACTGCAGTGTTGATGACAAGTCAAAGTGTGTATGGTTGGAGCTTTTCTGTGGTCAAGACTAAGGTTTGCAGATACTAACAGCAATCTGAAAGCAAAGTTTCATTTAAAAAAAAAAAAAGCTTAATTTCAGTGCCCTTTCAGTCTTATCATGTTTTGATTATTAAGGGAATGTAATTAAGGGAAGGAAAGATAAGAATGACTCAAAAGTCATCTGAGATAAGAGAGTTCAGAAGATCACAAACTTCAGTCTGTGCTAGCACTTGGTTCCATCTTTTTGCTACCTAGCATTTTCCATCTAATCCCCTTCCCATGAAGTACCATAAAGCAATAATACCTAGGGGAGTTGCACTGACAAAGTAGAGCAACCATTTCCACAAAATGCTGCTGACATTCAGCCTAACAAAGGAACTTCTGTAGGCAACATCCAATAGCTTCCAGGTGGCACTGATGTGGTAAAGACTAGCGGTATTCACAGTTTTCTGCAGCTCCAAGAAAAACCTGAACCAGGCCTATTCCCTTACAATTTTGTGTATATGGTGTGGTCACAGCCTGGGCAAAGAGCATCTGTAATGTATACATTACATAACAGACTATAGAAACTCAGCCTTATCTGTAAGCAGGTAAATAATTTCAGCCGGGTGCCACACAAGTGTGTTCTCATGTGCACCAGAGACCTACAAGCTCCCATTGACACTGCCAGCTACGACAAGTGCACTCCCAGTCAAATGGTGTGGTATTTTGTAAAGATGTGAAGTAGGGAACAGTACTCAGTTTTACAGATATTGGAATTTCTTTTTGCAGGATCTTTGACCAATGACCCCTGCATTATCAGAACATACATAAATCAGACAGATCATCTCTTTTAGCTACTGAATATTATCATTTGACTTCAGTAAGTGTTTACTTTCTAGCAGCAAAGTATCAACATCAACATTGAAAACTCTTTTTCATGTGACATTCCTGGCCAGAATTTTTAAATCCAAGATGTCATACCTGAGCAACAGCATCTTAATAAAACAGTGACTTTAGAAAAACCAAAGCTCCACAGTATTTCAGGTGCAAGAAGGATGGCAAATCACATCCAATGAAATAGGTAGGGGTGAGACAAGCAAAAAACTGTCAGAGTAAAAGCAATACAGTTATAACTGGGGAAAAATCAATGTTTTCTCATTGACTAGAGATATAACAAATCTATTTTATGAATGAAAATTTCCCTAGACATTTCAGAGCATTCTCTGTGTTCAGCAGAAGAACTGGAGATTTTCACCCTGATGGTCTTGGGTGGTGGGTAGTTCTGTGTGCTGCTGTCTGAGATTTCTTCATATTTCATAGAAAACTTTCAATTTACCATTTTAGTTCCTGTGTTTCACCTCCCTCTTTGCAGAACTGCGACAGAAGATCAGCCTTCTTGTGGGGGATGTTATAAAGGTAAAGATTACCGAAGGCTAGTGATGCCTAGACACCCAGACACTGCCTAGTGCTAATTGATTGATAGGCTGCAGAAGTGGAGACCTTCATCTCTCATATATGAGACAGACCTCAAGAAAGTAGAAGAATACTGTATTTTAAATCATAGAATCATAGAATAATTTCAGTTGGAAGGCACCTTTAAAGGCCATCCAGTCCAACTCCCTGCAGTGCACAGGGACACCTACAGCTGGATCAGGGTGCTCAGAGCCCTGTCCAGCCTGACCTTGAAGCTCTCCAGGGATGGGGCATCCACCACCTCTCTGGGCAACCTGTGCCAGTTCTGTCTTATGTAGGACAATTTATAGTTCAAGAAAGAATGGCTTAGGCCCGCCACCATTTTTCATGAGACCATTCCCATTTCCTGAAAGTCTCCAGCCCTCAAGACTGAGAAAAGCGAGCTCAGAGGTATTACCTAGGTGCTTCATGCTACAGGTAGAAGTCTATTTAGATCTGCAGACCTCCTGAAGAAACAGGTGTATGAGTTACCAGCTATGTCACTCACTTCAGAGAGGTGCCATACCTACTACACCTGCCATGAGGATGTGCTCCAGCAGTGGAGTGGCAAACTGCAAGAGTGCAAAAGCGTGGATGTATACCCTAGAAGAATGCTAACAAGCACGTAGGCTGGAAGTTGGTGGCATTTATCAAGAGAAAAAAAAAGTCATATCCCAATGTATGACCTTATCTTTATTAGCAGTTTATCAATTTGTGGTGTGCTTGGTGACTTCATAGTCTTTATCCTGCCCTGAGCTTTAGTGCGTGACAGGAAAAAAATCTAAAAGTACTTATTAGGCCTAAATGTGCAGCAAAATCAAGAAATAAATTTATTATGAAAAAGGCGCAATGCTGGTGATAAGCAGAATGAAGCTCAGCCACCATTTTCTTTGTTTTAGCATTTCACACATTTCCGTTGGAAACATATGCCACTTTCAAACAGCTGGATCCAAATTAAAGCACCCTGACAGTACCCCAAGTCTTTTATATAATGGAGCTCTCCTCTCTTTGCCTTCTGTCTTGCTTCTACCTCCACCACCTGCATTCAGTGGAAGACACATATGGGTAGCAAGGGAGCAAATTCAAACAGCTGCGAAGTTGTTTGAAAATACCATTGAGTGTATGATGTTTTACAACAGGTCATAATTTTTTTCCTTTTTATTTTTTCAGTGAAATATCTCCGCTCCAGGTTGGCTTTATGACTGTCTGCCGCTTCTTCTAAGGGAATTTATTGCAGAGATAGGCACGCTACGATCCCCTCAGATCAAACAAATCAGAGCATGTTAAAGCACCATAGTACTTTGCCCACTGCTTCTAAAGCTAAGGAACAACCTAGTTGGCTGCGTTCCTAGCTTACTTTAGAAAGGAAGGAGGAATGCATCTATGTTTTCTTTCTGTCCAGGCAACTCTCTCATTAAGACACTCTTCCACATTTAAAATTTTCTTTTGCACCCTTATGAAACACATTTTTAGAAGTCTTTCAAAGAACTTAGTATATATTTTTTTCTGCATTAATTTGAAAGAAGGTCTGGCTTGACTAACTAAGGAAGTAGACACTCCAATTGAATTTGTATAAGATGATTCCTACATAACCAATCAAAATTCCTACATTAAACAGGTGAAATTCCTGGCAATACGTTAAAACTATGAACAACCAAAATCTGCAGCTTCAAGCTGCTGCACTCTTTCCTGAATTTAGAAGCCAGAGCAGGCACCTTGGCTAAACTGGCATGCAGTATTGATCAGAAAACAGCCTTTAGTCTTTTATTCCTACTGAAAATCAGGAAGACCTGGGTGTATGGTGTCCTCAGACACCGACAGTTCCATTTGTTTAGTGCTTGTTACTAACGGAGGAGAGTTTTAAAGGGACTTGTGTTCAGCGTTCTCACTCTTAACTAGTGATGAGAGAATGGGTTTGACCTAAAATAAATAAATAAATAAGTAAATAAAGAAGTGAAAAGCCTTAAAACACTGCTCATTCTTCAGTTCTTGAAAGAATTTAATTTTATTTTTGTATGTCAGTTTTCTTCGCCTTCCCTTGTCTTCAAGACTGAAGAATTTTCTGACGAAGTTACTGACAATCGTAACTGAAAGGTACCGGAAACTGCATCCTTCTGAAATTTCCAAGCAATTTTGAATGTGAATGGTAATCAGATAATGTCTCACCCTTTAGGAACTTAGGATAAAGGGATAAATTCTCATTCAGCGAAATATGCTATGCACTATTGTGGGTTTCAGTTAAAGTCATCTGAACAGCTCTAGCCATTTGAAAGTCAGATGGTAAATACAAGCTATCTACAGTCAATACAGTGTCAGAGCAGCTCCATTCATGGGCCATCTACCTCTGGTAACACACTTACCTCCATCTTAGAGACTCCCATCTATGATATATGCTCTTTATTAGACAAAGTGGATGGCTTTATTTTAAGTCTGATCCATAATTATGATACAACAAAGAACTGAATCCAATTTGCAGATGAAGACAGTTAGGGTGGGTGAAGGGTCATAGCTACACTGTAATATTTTCAAATCTGAAACTAAAGAATTCAGTTCTTACCATATAACAAGTACTTCAAAATTCTTTTTAAAACTGTATTTCCCTTTGAAAAATGTATAAATTTTTGAAAGAATTTCATGGAAAAATCTGCTGTGATTTCTTTTTTTGTTTTTTCCACCACTGATCTTTCTTCGGGTAAAAATTCTAACATTAAATTCTAACTGATTTTAAGCATCTCCATCTTGGATTTTTCAGCAGTTGAGTCCCAGATCCTGAATACTTATGAAGAATATCAGTCAAAACCACAGAAAACACAGGTTCCTTTTCTATTTTTTTTTTTCTTCAAAATGTGAAGGTGATCCACTTGCTAGATTTCAGCTATTTATTTGCTTCTAATTTATTAGCTTATTTATTAGCTATTTATTTTGCTGTGTGTGGCCAGTTCTATATCCACACACTTGATCTGCAGAAAGATTTACAATGTGAAGTGGATGCTGTACAATAAATGGTCTAAATTGCTGTAAAGCTCTGTGAAAAGGTCATAGAAATGATACATCTGCCTGTGATATTGC
>VXAV01001228.1:111541-124107 GCA_013399715.1 Alectura lathami
GGTCTTCTTGTTCTTCTGTCCTACAACCCACATGCTCACATGCAAGCTCTCTCCTTTTTACTGTATACTCATCCAAGTAAGTCAGGCAAAGCTGGAGACTAAGGAGCTCAGAGGGAGGTGATGAGCAGCCCACAAAACATCCAAAAGTTAGTCTAGCCACAAACCAATAAAAACATGTGGCAGATTGTTAGCCCAGGAAAGTCATTGCTACAATCTGTGGTAGAAGGATCTTTTAGCAAAGGTCAGCAATGTCAAAATGCATATGTGTGGGTGGGTGAATGCAAACAAAAGACACATCACACAAATTCAGAGCAACATGGACTGTATTGAAGCAATGTTAAGATGAAAGACTAAGGAAAATTGGCCTGTGCTTATGGAAATCTAAGGCTGCATCATGCATTTCATGGAACCCAGGAACATTGCTAGATATGAAGGTTGATAAAACCATCTTCCTTCTCCAAGTAGACAAGAGAAATTATGTCAAACTGTGATGCAGAAGACTTGTTGTTTGGGCAAATAGTACTGGACTAGCTTCAAGAAGAGATCCTGCCCTGTGGAGCTGAGAGTTACAGTCATCACCCAGTTTGCAGGCATTTTTCCATTCCAGCATGTATTCACTGTAGGTGTTCTCATTTCTATCTGGTGTAAACATTGCTCTGAATTTTGCTAATGGTTCAGGTGGTAGACATGAGTCACTTTTTGGCTTGCTCTATCCTGAGGTCAGAAACAAAAGCAGAGTTGCCCTGGGTAAGGTAATCCCAGATACATCATGATAAAATCTATTCTCATTTTTTTTAGTCAGAGGGCTTTGAGAGTACAAGGTCTATTTTAATTCCCTCTACCTTTTGTATTTCCCTCGAAAACATGCAATGAGATCTCAATCACTCTATAATTTCTGTACAGCCAGGTCTTAGTGAGACAAACGCCCTCTAGAACCATCCTCTTTCTGTATTGGTTATAAAAAATACTTAGGGTACTTGTTTTTTTTTTGGTTGGTTGGTTGGTTGGTTTTTTTAGATTGCTTTCAAGGTTTTTGTAGTGCAAGAACCAGCTGTTAAAACTTCTATCTAAATCACTATAGAGCTACTCCATACTGTCAATATTGTCTGTAGATTTACTAACAATTCAGCCCACAGGACCACGAGGACACTGGAAGTCCTTTACTATTACTGTCACTATAATTGCATTTGTCTGTGATGTCACCTGAAGGAACACTGGATGCCCTTGTTTAGACAAATGGTGTTACTTACAGTGTTAAAGATCTCAATATTGTCAATTGATATATAGCCAGCAGAGTCTAGGGAGGTGTTTACCTGGCCAAGTAAGTGGGCTTAATTGATTTTCCTATGGTAGAAACATCTATGGCCATTTCAGAGGCGTGAGGGTAGCTGGGATATCTGATTCAAGTTGCTAGATTTGTCCCAGGACCTGTAGGAAACCTGTGCTTTTCCAGAGAAATGGCTGGACTTCTTTCCAGAAGTCATATGCCAACCCAAAAGGCAGAAGATAACCGTGCGCGGGCATATGAATGAACTTCGTACAACCTGAACTGAAGAATTCTCCAGACTTTATGTTTGTTTTTAGATATTCACATTTCTCTCTTAATCTGCAAGCTGAATCCAAGCTGAGGCAGCGAACCCTAGCACTCCTTTTAAACAAACTTCCCACGAACAACCACCAGCAACCTCCAGATGCAGTTGATCTTTGTAGCTACACCCGCACACTTTTCCAAAAGCCTTCAGTGCATTACCCGTGAACGAAATGTCAATTCAACTAAAAGCAGTTTGTTTTCTGCACTTCATCATGTGCACAGCCTGATGCCAGTCTGATTAACAATCTCAGAGGAGGATATGAATTCAGAAAAGAGGTTTTCCTCATGGCATGGGATGGGATGTCATTTCAAACTGTCTTTTTTACTTCTAGTCAACTGTCTGCTATCTCTGCTGCAAATTCCACTTGCACCATCACTGGCACCTCAGACACTAGCGCTTTAAACTCTCTGTGCCTTCATTTTTATTCTTTCATCCTTACTAATTTAAGGGTAACCCTACTTCTTTAAGATCTGATCTACCAACTCACTTAAGCAAGCACTAAATACTCAAAAAGTCCTTATGTCTGCATACTTTGTTTAATAGAGATAGATTTAGGCATATAAGAGAAAGGAAAACTCATGCTTAAAAATTTTATTTAACTCATGACTGAGAAAGGAAATTATTCAGGGTCAAGAATGCCTTTTAGTCTGTGAGCACAGCACCATCATTCTTAAGTCTGTAGACTTGCAGCAACTTAAATGATAACACATTGTTCTTACATTCCAGTCACTAGAAAATGCCACTCAGAAGGATCTATGTCTGCTAACGAAGGATGTACAGCATGTTCTCTACTGTGTGGTTTCGGGCTAAATAACCCATCTTAGTGGGTTGATTTTTCTGGAAATTCAGTTCCACAGGCTAATGACTCTCATTCTTAGTAGGGCTTATCCCAGACTAACTGCAGCTCATATTCATCATGTTACATTCCTCTCTTGTGTGATCCTTTTTCTCCATGCTCTTTTAAACACCCTCAGCAAGTACAGAGATGTATGCATTTCTGCAGCAATATAAATGTCGTCCACAGATGCTTTCTTACTTCTACAAATAACTGAATATAACAATGAAAGTTCTGACACGTATTGATGCTTGGAGTGTTTTATGCTTTTATTTTTGCACTGAGTAGTGAGAAGTATCATGAATGAAAAGACAGCTAGTAGCATTGTTGACTTTTTGCTTTCATTTTTGGACTCTTCAGTAATGTTTTTGGCATCTATTTTGATCAAAAACACCAAAGTCAGTTTGGTTCAAATCCCCTTCGGGAATGCCCAGATCCCCATATTAACTTAGATTTGCTTATTAGTTCATACCTCTGCACAGTGAGAGCTCAGGCTTTCATCTCAGCTGTTCCACTTCCTCATTATAGTGGGATTAGTCAAATCACATCAGCAAATGGATCTGCATTTCTGGCCCTCAACAGTGTGAAACCTTCATAAGGAAGAATTTTAGGATATAACTCTGAGTCAGAAGACTTGCTTCTTGAACAGGAATTAACAAGATCTATGTGAAACTTGGCAGATCAAAATCTCGGAGGCTGTGCAAAGTTTAAAAAATACTAATAAGAGTAAAAGTAATGATAATAATAAAACAAATCTTTTTTTTTTTTTTTTTTTTCCGTTTGCACAGTTTGAGTTTCTCAGAGATTCTGTCTTTGGAGAACTGCAAAAGGCTGTTGGCTTTGAACTGTAGTTCTCAGGTCATATGTGTGTTTCTAGAAGAAATAACCTTCATCATCAACGTATTGACCGGGGCTTGTACAGGTTAAGGAATTTCCAGATGTGTCAACGATTCTTGGACAAATGCATTCATGCTTGTGCCTTAGCACCAACAAAATGAGGGACAAGTATTCTTTCTCATTTATTTTGATTGCAGGCTCCTTCAAGCTTTAAGAGCTAACTCTGAGTTATTGCACTGCTGAACAGTGAGAAATCTGTATATCTGAGATGTGGCACTGAACGTAGGTTATTGAACAGGTAACTGACAAAATTAACCCTTTGAAACAAACACAATTGCAGTTTTGCTCCATTTGAAAATTCCCGAGCTATTCATTGTCAAATGAGGCCAGGTTTAAATTTAGTGATAATGCCTGTATCCAGGTCACCTCTCTATGTGGAGACTAAAATAAATGTAATATCAACCCTTGAAATTCTGGCTTGCTAGAAGAGGAAATGACTCCATGGAATGGGACAAGGAAAATCCCTTCTGATGAAATCAACACTGCATCCGTAGTCACATTGAAATTTCCATTAGTTTTGAAAGTCTAAAAATTAGTACACAAACTACTAGATGTGGCTTGAGCCTGTACTTTTACCTATCCTTTTTCAGCATTACTAAAAGGGGGAAAAAAAGAGGGAGGGAAAGAAAAACAGGGATTAGGAAGAAGTAGTTTTATTACTTTCAGAAAGCCTCACGAGGCTCCTTCAGCTTGGAGAGCTTTCAAACAATTTTCTGTAGTTCTTATGGAGCTGTAGCAACCCGTTGGAGATGCGGAGTGCTGGTGAAGGCTGAGATGCTTGTATTTTTCCCACCTATTGGCTCGAGATGAGGTAACTCACCCTATTAAGAACAACATTCGCTTTTCTAGGTGGCCTCTGTCAAGTGCGACTGCAGCTCTCCCCCGTACCTCACGCTGAGTTTTATGTCCAAAGAATTAAAATGGGGAGCCTGACTCATTCCTCCAAGCTACCACCAGGTCTGGGGAGAACAAAACCCCATCAGTCTCAGTGCTGGGTGCTGATAGCATAGCAGGGCCAACTGCCTCTGCCCTGTTTGTGAGACCTCACTTTTTCTCCATGCTGTTGTGTTTCTGTTAGCATCCCCCACACTCCCGTTCCCCCTTCACAGCTCTGTGTTTAAAGGACTCCTTCTTTGACGAAGAGAGAGACTCCTGTTCACTGCTTGGACAGGCACCATGAGTTTCACTAAGTCATTCACGAGTGTCACTTACCCCATGTGGGTGGCCTTGAAGTAAGCAACCAGCAGCACCAGGCAATGTGCGTTATGCAGCAGCTTTGATAATCCCCCCTTTTTCCTTCATCTCCTTCCCTCTCTGTCACTCTGGGCCCCTTCTGCTGGCCCAAGCCCTAGCAAAATTAACGTGTTTCTGTGGACCATACCTCTCAGCACAGTAACCACATTCTCTTGCTCTCTCGTTTCATCTGCATCTCTCTTCTGGCTGCAGCTATAATCCATTGGGTAGGAATGGGAGAGACTGTGGCTTTGAATTCTTTGGCTCATTTACCCTACTGCCTGGAAACCTCTTGCCAGCGCATCTCATGTCTGTCTTTCACGCTGTAAAATGACAACCCCAAAGGCTGGCAGTCTGCTCAGCCAAAGGAGGAAGGCAGCACATGAATCAGCATCTCTGTAAAATCTCCTGAGAAAGAAGATACCACACACGGCCCTGCTTATGGCTCACAGTAACAGCTTGTTATCTCTGCTGTAATTGAGTGTGTGGCAGCTGGCTCCTGAAAGTCATATTAATTTCCAGCTGCAGTGGTCTTTCTCTTGAAGCATGTCTTCTCTGATTAGGAGTCAATGCCGACCCTCAAATCATTTCATTAAGGCAGGAAGCAAGATGGTTTTGAGGGATATGAAGGAAAGACAAGACCAACAATGTGCAATTTGAAAAAAAAATATATAAAAAATGATCCAGCTTCTTGCGGGCTGGTGGAAAATGACAAACTTGGTTCAACACATGTACCTCATACCTCAGCTTCTCCAGTCACTCTTTATCAGGAGTCTCTGAAGAAAATCGTAGAATCATGGAATAAGAGAATGACTTGGAGTGGAAGAGACCTTAAAGTTATCTATTTCCACCCCCTGCCATGGGCTGGCTGCCATCCCCTGGATCAGGCTGCCCAGGGCCCAGCCAGCCTGGTCTTGAGCACCTCCAGGGATGGGTTACCCACAGCTGCTCTGGGCAGCCTGGGCCAGTGCCAGAAGAAAATCAAATGTTAGTCCGTTAGAGCAGGGATGGGCTTAGAAGTCCACACCAAACTTAGGTACTCTAAGCACTGTCATAATTCAGTGCAAATAATAGACCTCTGGCCTTCTACATCAGACAGGAACACTAGTGAAGTTTATCCTGCCTGAAGGAAAGCATACATCTTCCCTTACAAGGAACTGGAACGTCTGCTGGGCATCATCGCTCTGATGGAAGAGACAGAGAGGGAGGTGGCAAGAAAGGAGCAGGAAAGGCAGCCAGCTTCAACTGATGGGAAGGATGAGCTTCATGGGAGCGTGTTTTAGCTTTAGACCTTAGGTATGCTTATCTGAATTCATTACCCAGCTTCCCATTATGTCCATTACACAGGAGTAAGCATTTTAAGGATTCATTCATCTGACACGTTTTAATATGGAGCATATTCCCAGGTAGTACACTGCATTAATAATGGAAAAGTAGTTATTTTGAGGAATTCTTAACGCTTTGCCAAAAGCCTTTTTTTTTCTCCTCAGATTTTACTGATCAAAACTACTGTTATGCTTCATATTTCATAGATGCTTAGAGGATGTCCTGTTTTATGGCATCACTGAAACACCTGAACACCACAGCCTCCCTAAGACTCATTTAGAATAATATGAAAACAATTGAATCAGCCTCAACATACCAGTACTCTCATCAGAGAGAGAAATCTGTGCTGACAGCTGTCAAGAAGTTCTAAATTCAAAATATAGTTAAACTTCTACAATCAGTCCCAAATTCCTCTCGTCCTTAGTTGTTGGTTTTTGTTTTGCTTTGTTTTGTTTTTTGTCAAGGAAGTAATCAGTAGGCAACATTAAGACATAGATTGATGAAGAAGAGATATAAAACACATAAATAGTAAGTCTTGCTTAGTTGTTAGCCCAGGAATATTATAGACACAGTGCTCTGGAGAACGTACAATGGAGAAACTAACATAACCTACACCCTGAAACTAAAGAACATTAAAAAGCCATGAGAACTATTAGGCTGTATGTAAAAGAGATGAGGCAGGATTGATTCCTTCTTCTGAGGGGCAAACACATGCATATTATTATTCAATATCAGTCACTATGCTAAGTGCTCTTTATACAAGTGGAAGAGATAGTTGCAGCCCATGAATCTTCTTATATAACTGGCAAACCTGGTCAGACACAGGGGAAAAGAATACTATGTTCATCTAAGAGAGAAGAAAAGAGGCAGAAAGAAATTAGATAGGAGTTTACAAAGAAAGTGGATGAGATTAGGCAATATGACTGAAGTCATAGAGTCCATCTCTAGCCTGGCTGCTATCTGAAGCCTTACTCCCTAATCTCCAAGTCTGAACAACCGTATATCCTTCCCTGAAAATTCTGTGACCATTGCTCTTTGTGGCAGTATAGAGACGTGGAAAGTTCTGGAAGTCATGACATGTTTCAAAGCTATGTAATAATGAAGAAGAAAAGGACCCTTAATATTCCATGGAGCTGAATTCTTTTTTGCAACAAAATTAATGATATTCCATGGTATAAACATTTTCAGTTCCCTGAGTGCTGTGCATATACATATATAAGCACGTACACATACCCATAACAAAGAGCACCATCCCCCCTCTTCAGTAATTGCCTCCTACTACTTTAGGATCATCTGGTCCCTTACACAAGCAAAATTTTTGTTAACAGATGAACAGCAAGGTTTTACTTTCTTCATTTGTATAGGTACTATGGCACTAGGTGTCCTCTATGTACTTTAACAAGACCCATAATATCAAATGTATTTATTTAAATATATGTGAACACAAAATTTATGTTCATGTATTTAATCAGAAAACAATAATAATAATAATAATTGTAATTATAAATCTATGGTTCTTTGGGACTAGTTTCAGGTCTATAACTTGCCTCAAAAATTATCCTAATGGTTTAATATCAACAAAAATAATGTCATCCTCAAATGTTTTAATCACTCAGAAGCTTATGAGGCAATCAAATTAACTGCACAAGCTCTGTAATTGTAAGTGTGTAACTGGGATTTAAGTGCATGCATAATGATAACTTTATGTTTATGTTCTTGAAAAAAAGAGTTCTGATCGACAGAGATGTGAACCTGCTATATCTCAGGGTCTCTTTGATTTCTGTGTTAGATTCCCATTGTCACCATCCCATGGCAGAGATGAAGGAGGAGAATTGTCTTCAGTCTCTCAAGGTTTCCAGCACCTCAAAAAGAAGCTCAGATCTGAGGGATCACCTGGCACAATTTTCACTCTCCAACCTAGGACTGTATAAGAGCACAAATGTTTCTTCAGTTGATACATTTGAAGATTCATCTTGATCCTAAATTATTTTCCATATACACATTTTTCCCATAATGCCTTAGGGTCAGCTGGTGTCCATGATCTGCACCTTACCCAGTGTCGTTACCCACTAGTACAAGCAGAGGAAGTGCAAAGACACCTTACAGCACACACTGCCAGAAACTAATTTCCTCACCCACAGGGACCAGCTGGTTCCCCACAAGAGGAAAAGATGTTCCTATCTAAGCCTAATGCAGGCACCAACGTGTATTCATAAATGTGGAGTATATCCTTGTGTATATCCTTGTGTACAATTTCCAGGACAGGAGAAGTGAATACGTTTCCCCTGTCATCTCCACTACATTAAATATTAATATACATTTCACTTTATTTTCCACTGAGGTAGAGCTTACCTCTGGATTCCTTTACCACCACTTTATTATTTTGCTTAATTCTTAATATACTGCTAGTAATGATTTGCTCATGGTGCCCTCACAAAGAATTACATACTATCAACTTCCAGGAAAAGAGGTTTGGAAAGAGGTATTTTTTCCAGTGGAAGAATTTATCCTACTTTGTTCCAAGTACTTTCATCTCCTCTTGTCTTTGATGGATTCTCCTTAGTATACAACCCTTAATATATTTTCTTGACTTTCCCAGTAGCTAAGCTTTGTTAAAATTATCATTAATCTTTCATCTTTGAGGATTTAATTTTTCTGACTTTTTTTCCCCTTTCTTTCTCCTTTTTGCTCTTTCTCTTCTTCTTTTTCCACTTTCTACTTTCTACTTTCCACTATTCCTTCCCTTCCCATCCCTTCCTTTCCCTTCCTTTTCAGCTGGGAAAAGATATCATGAACACCAGGACTCAGAATTAGTGATAAAATTCTAGTTCTAAAAGGTAGAAAACTGACAGGGTGGTGGCTGATATCAGTGTTAAAACTAGCTGGATCAGAATGAGTAAATAAATAAATATTAGAAATAAATTACTAAAATCTGAGACAAGAAACAGGAGTTGGTGTGTTAAGAGATGCGGATTGGAATGGAAAGCTGAGCAGCGACACATAGGTAGGATGTATTCAATCAAGCTGACAAGGATGGGCATTGTCTATGGGCACAAGGACAGACAGAATAATTGACATCTGCTGAAAAACATGGCACTCACATTGTCTCCTCTGTCTGCTGTCAGCTACTATCTCTGCAACTTGCTGAGAAAGGGTTACTTCACCTGAACGGAGGATGACAGTACTACTCTCCAGGAATTCCTCTGTTACGTAGCAAATCCCAGGGTGATCTATGGGGCTGCTCATTCGAGGAAAAATGCTAAAATTTATTATTTATTCCACCATCTTCCTCTTTTTGAAATCACAGAAAATTACATTGGAGAGGCACAGAAAGAACATTCTAATGGTTATAAGATCAATTTGTTACACATTAGGATTTTACAAGATGAATACAGTCTGCAAACTCTTCCATTAACTTCTTTAGACATGTGCCTGATGCAAGCTTTATTGCATGACCTTGTGATATTTTTCCCATGAGACCTTTTCCTCAGGGAGAACAGCGATGCAAGTCTACAGCTGAAAGTGAGCAAGTAGAACATGAGGTTGCCAGCTTCATGGCTTTTGTCTTGTTCGTTGCAGAAATAGGGAGGCACCAGAACCGGACGCAGCACTCCAGGTGGGGTCTCACAAGAGCAGAGCAGAGGGGCAGGATCCCTTCCCTCGCCCTGCTGGTCACGCTTCTCTTGATGCAGCCCAGGATGAGGTTGGTCTTCTGGGCTGCAAGCGCACATTGTCGGCTCCTGTTGAGTTTTTCATCAACCGACACCCCCAAATCCTTCTCCTCAGAGCTGCTCTCCAGCCATTCTCCGTCCAACGTCTATTTGTGGTTGGATGATGGACTTCTGAATATGCTTGCTTTTTCCCACTGAAAATAGCTCAGACAAGGATAAAAAGAAAAAAAAAAAAAAAAAAAAAAAAAAAAAAAAAGAAAAAAAAAAAAAAACAGACTGGGACAAATAAATTTGGCTGAGAGTAATAGTGCTCCAACCTTTGCCAAAGCAGGCACTCAAAGCTCAACCTGTACACCAAAATAAGTGGATACTTTTTATCTTTATCTTAATCTACATATCAGGTTTCCATTAGTAAAATAAGGATAACGTTCCCTTCCCAGAGGGATAGTTTGGAGATGATGAACATTAGAAAAGCACTCAGGAATGCCAAAAAAAAAAGCCCAGAAGGACATGAACAGTTCTGTCTTCAGAACAGCCTTTGAACTCTGGATATAAAACACATTGTGGAAGCAACTACTGCATACAAAGTTAAAACTCTCTAACAAATTACTGCCTGCTATCTAAGAATGGTTATCACCATGGGAGGTTCCCATTTAAAAAAAAATGGAAGGCTACCATATCAGTAAGTTGCAAGATAACATGTAGTAAAAGGGAGAAAGGTAAGATTTCACAAGGATCTTTTATTTTGGCTTATCTTAATTGCTGAGAAGTTCACTTTGCAACTGTGCTCCCATTGATTCTCTTTCATATAGGTTTGTGTGTGTATGTTGGTTTGTGTGTACAATATATATCAATGCATTAATATGTACATGAAGAGAGAAAGCAAAAACTGTTCTGAACTCTTTCACCTTCTGGATACTTTTCCATCTTTTCAGAGAATAAGATGTTAAAATATATCATTTTACAAAATGAGTAAATAACCTTACAAATTCAGTAATGGTTAAAATATCCCCAAAAGTACAGTTTAAAATCCTGTTAGTAAAAGATGGTTAGTATAACCCAAATGTTTCGGTCAGTTCTAAAAATCTCTATCATTGTCCGTATAGAGATTTGTGACTGACTACCTTGTTTTCTTATGTATATATTTACACACACACACATATATATATGCTGACAATAAGTTCAAGTTTAAATACATAAAGTTTGGAATTCCAATATGTATGTGAATATCCCCCCTCCCCCAAATACTAGGAATAAAGACGAGTAATAAACTAGAGAATTAATAGCAAGTGCACTTATTGCCAAGGAAACCAAGCCAAAACAAATACTATGAGGTTCTGATTCCCAGAATTCACACATGCCAATACAATTATTCTGCAGAGCTACCCATGGCCCCGGTGATCCTATACACGCAGCATGCCTATACAACAATGATATTCCTCTCCCTGTGAGCGCTGTGAACTCTTTCCTGCTTTTCAGCCTCTGCTGAGGTAATATCAACGGGAGTATTAATAACAGTGGTTGTCTAAATTTGGAGTTGAAGGGCCAGGGTATAAGGCTGGGTGGGAACAGGGTGATTTCAGTTTGTTTTGTCCTGTTTCTATGCTCATATGCGTATTTGTCTCAGACTGCCTGGATGTTGCCATAGTGACCTTTGATAAATCTACGTTATGGATGCTGTGAAATATAAAGCCATGCCACTTTTCAGGGAGTGTAGGTTCATGGAATGAAGCAGGGGGCTGGGAGCTTCAAAGGTATGTCTGTCAGATTCAACACTCCCATCCGTTCAAGGGATAAATGCTTTTCTCTTAATTAAAAATGTATGCATGCTAGCCTAGAAATTCATTCAGCTTTTGAGAAGGCTGTATGAGAAAATTCATAAACTGGCCAAAGTAGTAAGCGGCTCTTGATCACTGCATAGCATTCACATGTATTTAGTGTAGGTAAAAAGGCCAACTTCGCTCCACAGTCACCATACTTTGTGAGTGAGGGGAGAAAAGAGAACAGATGCAGACCATTCTTGCTTCCACCGCACTAACCTTCACTACTGAAACCAAAATAAACTTCCTACTGCATGCTTCAGTCATACGGCAACACCTCTACAAGCTCTACCTCCACCTGGCAGGTATCAGATATGCACCTCAATATCTTGGAAGAGAAAAACTTCATGTTTACTGGTGGTGCTTACATTGGATGCTTAATTCAAGCTAAACCAACCATGGGTAGAAACGGGTACTTCCAGAGCTGACTTACTCTACCTTATGTCTTAGACACTTCATCAGGTGTTATGGGCAAGCATGGACACTTGGTCTTTAAAATTTCTGTCCTTCTGCTGCAAAAACGTCTGTGTTCATCCTGCCTGAGCTTTCTCATTCCCCTCTATAGTCAGTGCAGAGAAACTGCCACGTTGGAGGATGGTTTATCCTAGCTATCATAAACCGCTACCCAAGGATGGGATGAATGCTCCGCATGTTTTTCCAGAGATGACAGGCTGAGCCTTGATGATTAACCTAGATTAAGTGCTGAGGGTAGAATTAATCTCCCTTAACTGTAGCCATTTAAAACTTAATCCCCTGCTTTAAGTCAGGTTTCCTGCTTTTATCAGTGAAAGGTCACTCGAGAGGGCATCTCTTGGTGTCTGTTTTAGACAATTATCTAAGGACAGATGAATCCAACAGAGCGGTCTGTGACAACAGGGTAAGTATTGAGTGATGGATGCCCTTACAGAACATACCACTAGTATAAGTTTCTTCCTCTTTATTAATGTTATTAGTCATGCTTATTGAAAGAGTAAACATCTAGTGCTTCCAAGATACAGTGAAATTGCCAGAAAGTGTATCTGTAGCAAACTTTTTCTCCTCCAGCACTGTAAGCCTCCACTCCTTTGTTAATTTCTGACTCTTTCCAGCTTGTTTTAATGCGTGTGCGTCCTCTGTCATGGACCTTCTGTTCCAATGATGACTGCATCAGCAAAGGTGCTCAGACAGAAGACCAGCCTCTTTGGAGGGCTCT
>VXAV01001228.1:144450-155218 GCA_013399715.1 Alectura lathami
GAGAGAAAAAAATAGGAGGAAAGATTTACAGCTCCTCCAAAAGATGGAATTGAAATATGTAAAATAGGCCGTGCTGATTGCCAAAATGCTAGAGGTTTTCTGTTCCTTCCATCGTGCTGTATTGTGAGCAGTGTTTAGAGGGGGGGAGTGGGGAAGCACTGGCATCTCAGGGTTTTTATTTCACCATGAAACTTTAGCACAAGAAATTTTAATTGTAGATCCTTGTGGACAAGGCCTTGAAATCTTACCCAGCTAGAGCTCTCTGGTCCCGGAGTGTTCTTGGAACTGGTTATGGCTCCCTGTCACTTGGTTGCTTTATCCAAGTTCGTTCTCTGTCCTTCAGTGAGGTGGGGAACAGGTTAGAGGGTTAACTGTTTGTTAGCAGTCCTGGACAAGAGATCAACATGAGGCTGTTGCATAGCTAGTTGTGCAGGCGGTGTGCTTATATCTGTTTTAGAGGATATTACTGTGGGACTGTTCTTTTTTTTTTTTCTTGCTTTGGAAAGTGATAGTCCTTTAAAGCAGTTGGCACCTAATCAAGAAACTTTGGAGAAGAAACTTGAGTGCAGCTTCTCTGAGTAATTGATTGTGGCTACTGGTTGACTGCATCAGTGTTTGTGGTAGAGTGAAATACTATATGTTAGAGGCCCTCAAAATTATCAGGGTATTTAATCATGGACTGGGCATTTCTCTGATGTATTTATGTGTATTACCATTGAAGGGTCACTTGGGTGACACACTGAGATTTTGGAAAGAAAGAGGACTTGGAACTTAAGAAAATACTTCTTCTTTTTCAATTTCTAAATTTACTGGAATCATGGGAAACACTAGTAGCCAACTAATGAACCACTGGATGATTAATCTCCATTTTAGAGTGTGAATATTTTGATTCAGGTCCTCAGTGGTATAAGGTGGAGGTACCTCTTGTGACATTGATACAGACCAGATGAAATTTGGCTTAGTTGCACCAAAAGGTGGGTCAGGAATCCACATGAGAAATCCGTATGAGCTCAGATTATTTGGAGACTTCTATTTCCCAAGTCTAAATATACTATAAAAACAGCTCCTCCTGCAGAATTTTCCTGTTTCCAGATCCCCCAGAAAACCTGCAGTGGTGAAGGTTTGAGAAGTCTGAAATCAAATGGTGATTTAGTTAAACCTTTAACAAAATCTTATTTGTGTTCTAGGGAGTTTTTCAAAAGGATCCTTGAAGCAACACTGACATTTCCCCATTGTTTTGGTCTCAATATAGATTATTTTTTCTTTTTTTTTCTAAATTTTCAGATAATTCTCCCCTTCATTTTTTCAAAGTAAACATACTGATTATTTTTACTTTTCAAAATTGTTTTTGTGGCAAAATCTCAACAAATCCAAAATTCGGGAAGTTAAATACCTTGATAACTACGTGCAGAACATTTTTAATAATAATACTATTAGGTTATAACATTTTTATTAAAATCAGTTTTTCCTGCAGTCCCTCAAACACCATCCTTCTGCCAATAGCTACACTTATTTGCCTCGAAATCAACCTGACAACTGGGTTAAGAATCCTCCAATCAAGTTGCCACCATGAAGAAGACAAAAAGCAGATGGCACATTTCATAAGCTTACTAATCCCCACGCACATATCAGACATATGCTGGCATTCATCTGCCCTATTTTTATACACCTAAAAGTTAGACATCTGAATCTGAACTAGTCAATCTCAGTCAATATGATAGCTGGTAAAGAGAAATTGCACTCTAAAACAGGTTTGAAGTTTACAAGAAAGTGACCAGAGGAAGTGATCCTGGTATACCAAACAGCAGTTTTTGGATCTGCCAGAGGAAAATAAAGAGAGCTGGCTTCAGCTCCCACACCAATATGGAAGATTAAAAGGTGAAGTCCAAGCACAAGGTTTGCATAAAAAGAAGCTAGAGAAACCATTTCTCTGTCCCTTCACTTCAGGTTATAGTTGGACAGCGAAAAGAAGGAAAGGTTTACTTGGAGCAGGAAAAAGGAGGCTGAAGCCATAGCCTAATGCTGAGAGAATTCACCTGAAAATCTGCATCAAGGACTTGCCTTTCCTTGGCTTCCATGGTAGACAGTTCATCAGTGTCAGCTTGTCATGTTCATGTCATACTGACCAAAAACTGACTGATTTAAGACAGAGAAAAGTTCCAACATACAATCAACCAAAGCCGATCTATCTTCTTTCAGCCATATTTTCTATCTGTGTGTCTGTCTGCCTATAAGATGCTGAATCATTACTTTTTCATAGGAAGTAGCTTGTTCTTCTCCTTTGAAACTTGCAGTCTCTGCTTAAAAAAAAAAAAAAAAAATCAAAAAATCAAAAAATCATGGAAAATGTAGCTGTAGTACTAGGTACTGCTGTGCCAGATTCTCACTTGGCCTGGATCAGTATACCTCTGTTGACCTCAATAATAATTTAACTTGAGGGCAAGCAAAGAAGAACTTGGTGTTCAGTCATAGAGTGACTGTGGCTAACCTGCTGAATAAATCAGACCAGACCAACCAGATTCTTCATAAATTCACAGTGCCCCATGGCCAATGACTTACTGTCAATCGGTGGCACTGCAATTTAAGTGGAAGCTTGCATTATTCTTGTTATTGTTATTTTTGAAGGCTTTGGCTTTTTTCCATGAGCCTTTGCCAGCTTGTTCCATACAGTCACTGGCATCTAACTGAAGATATTAAATTTTTTCCCAACGCTAGCATGAGTTAGAAATTTAGCTAATCTCAGGAAAAAAAAAATGAAAAAAAAAAAGAAAAAGAAAAAAAGAAATCTCACTCCTTTAAAGGTATCTTATTTTCAGCAGAGACAGCCTAGCATTCATCTTATCAATGAGAAGTGCACAAGTCTTATCAACATCCCATATTTATGTCCCCAAATATATGTCTCTGGCTGTGAGCACAATGCTGTTGCACAACACAAAATGAGGTTTGCGCAGTTTTGCCCTCTCTCATTACTCAGTGGCTGTTTGTCAAGGTACTTGTTGAACCCTCGGAATCTTCATTAATTTGTTGATATCCATCTGTGATTTTCCATACCCAGATGCCACTTCCAACAAGGGAAATGGTATTCATATTTGTAGCTACGCACCTTCACTGCACCTTTGCAGTGTTGCCTTTTGATACACGCAAAAAAGAACCAACATCACTCCTTAACCCTACCCAGCCTTGCCATGGTTTCCACCTCTCCCAGGAGGACTGCTGACTCTGTAGGAGAGCAATGGTGTACAGACTGCTCAGGAAAGTATTAGTAAGCATTACACTTAAAACCTGCAATTTTCTGCTTTTTGCCTAATAATTAAATATTTAATCTTCTGTTGTTTGGTAGAAGTGGAATTTGGGGTGGAGGGCCAGGCAGGGAGACAGTGGAGGTCTGCTACTTTCCGTACTGTGGCTGCTTTTTCATTTTCCTGTGTTGTTATTACAGCTCTGGAAGACAGAAGAAGAACAAACAGGGAGCAAGGCAGTGAAAAGGAAAGAAAGGAAGAGAAATATTTCTGTACAGATGTTGATTAACTGATATGCAGAGGAAAGAGAGAGAAAGTGAGAGGAGCACATTAACAAACCTCTATTTAAATCCTAACTTACAAGTGAAAATGTGTTGGCTCCTTCTAAATCCCTGCAGAGATTTTGAGGCATTGAAGCCAGCAGACACCCTATGATCATCTAACCTGACCTTTCTTTACTCAGTCTAGAAACTTTACCCAGCGATTCCTGGAATGGAAGGAATTATCCCCACTATGTGAGTACATTTCTAAGATGCAGCTTAATAAACTGATTATAGGTATCATATTGCCTGTGATAGCAGAGCACTGGATGTCATGGACTGGTTCCTGTGTTCCTCTGGAGGAATGTTACCAATGACTTGCGGTTGAGCTAATGCACATTTATCCCTTCTTCCTGCAACTGCTACTAATTCTGACATTGCTGACAGAGCTGCCTCGTCCTAGCATGCATAGGGAGATTCATAGTCGTATGAATCATAGCACAGAGGGAGAGCTATATTGCAAAAAAATTTTCTGTTCATTCCTGAACTGATTGGGTCAAGATGGACTGATTTTTCTGCTGTCAGAGTTAAAGCTGCAGCCACAGGAATGTAGCATTGTGTGCTGCAGACCCCTTAGACACCATGCTGCCATACCTTGGCTAACAGTATTTGCATTGCTGGCCATTCTGGTGCGTTTTAAAGGGGGTAACCCCTTTGCTTCATGGTCTAAAGGCATGGGTAGTCAGACACATATCCTGAAAGGACACCAACCTGCATAGCCAACAGGGAGTGTCACAAGGCATAACCTTCATCCCTTACAGCACTTTTACAGCTGGAGAAGAGGCAACCCAGTATCTCATATATTCCACCCCATGATCCCTGGTAACCAAGGCAATTCTGTAACACTATGACAGCTCCACTTTCCATGTTGATTTCTTCTGCTGCTGCTCCAAAATTTCATCTGGAGGGGAAAAGGAGAATTCAACCATGTAGCCAGGACTTCCCACCAGAACAGCAGCTTCGGATAGTTCAGTCTCAGGGCAAATAAGCACCAGCTCTGCTGCTTGGGAAAGGGAAGCTTAATGCAGCCTGGATGTGGTGGTTTTGTGGTACAGATGTTGTACAGATGACTTGCATGTGCACAGAATCTCACTTACCATGAATGGGTTGAACTGGAATTCAAAGGACAGGCTCTGATTCTGTCACCTTGAGGTAAAATTTTCACCTCTTAGCTTCCATGTGTTCTTTTTGTTCCCTTGTTGAAAGCTGAAAGATAACACAAAGTTAGATGATCCTACAGAGAGTGGCTGCAGTTAGAAAATGTAGCTGGTCATACCTGGGCAAGGAAAATAAGGAACATATTTAGATTGTGACTGCCTGAAAATAGCTGTCCAAGCTACTGGCATTAGGGCATTTACTGGTAGGGAAATATCACAAGCTTCATACTGTTAACAGCAATGGGCCACCATGGGAAAGCAAAGGCTATAATTCATGTTTTGGTCTCCAGAGAATTCAGTGGTCCAAACAAAACTCATAGAGCTGCAAAAGCTTGGAATATCATGAACATACAATCATCTGTAAATGTTCTAAGAATCTTCCATGGTGGCTACTGGCACCACTTGAAGAACCTAGGAAGATAGGTCTCTCCTTCACCGGATGCAGGAAGCATTGTCGAGATGGCCTTTCCCAAAGTATTTTGCTTCTGCATTTCCCTTCACAATCTGTAACAAAGCCACATCCTGCAAACAATGGACATGGAACAGGAGGTTGGAATCTGACACTGGAAGTTCTGAACACTTGACACTAAAAATGTTAGTGTCCCACCCCTGTGCTAACAGAAACTCACTGCAACTGCTCCTAGTGAGAGTATTCAGACATTTGAGAACAGGAAAAGCATGGAGGTTGGGGCTGGAACAGTTGCTGCCTAGGAGTGAGGAACCTGAAATCAAGTCCTCCATGGGGGTACAGACACTCAGCAGGACAAGAATAGTTTCAACATAGTATAAAGTTTGGCTTTGAATGGGGTATTAAGTTCTACAAAACACAATTATCTGTCCTCAGGGGAGGGAGAAATGGGCCTTGGTGGATTCAGTGGGGTTCTTTCGGATTTAAGAGCTGAGGGCTTGAGCTGAATGTTTCTGAACCTCAGCAAGATAAAGCAACTCACAGCAGCTCTAGGACAAACAAGAACTCCCCATTGCCTAGAGTTCATTCCCTGTCAACACAAACCGTGTGTACTGTGCGTTGGTTGCCATACACAAGTCTTACCTTAGCAATGCAGCAGACACATCTGGAGAGCTCGTAATTACATTTGGTTCGTAAGGGTGCACTGTAAGTCCTCTCTGAGGGCTCACTTTACGCCTTGCAAAATGAGGTTGTTGCAATTGGGTGGTCTCTGACCACAGGTGCACTTCTAATTAAAATGTAATGTGAAAAATCAGGGGAAAGACCTGTAACAGGGAGCAAGGGGATTGCTAAAAGGCCATGTTTATGGCAGCCTTGCAGAATTAAGGCAGGTAAGAGCTTGGAGCAGGTGGTGCTCATAGAAATGGAGTTATTTGGGCTCCTTGCTAGTGTACAAGATGCTCATTCATTAAAGACTTCCTATTGCAATTTTGTTGATTACTCCTCACTCAGCTGCTTCCTTCTGTGATATTTCAAAGCACATGACACAGAAAATTAATAACGGATAAGGCAGTCCTCTTAACTTCCTTAAAACTTTGTCAGAGAGCTCACTTCAAATTCACCTGCTTAATTAAATGTGTGTCCTGATTCCTTTATTTGGTATGTTCAAGGAGCTTCTTCAGCATAAGTCCTCTCCATATCTCATTGCATGACACAGGATGTCCCTGGCAATATTACCAAAAAAAAAAAAAGAGAGACTGGGGATATACCTTGCTATACCATGCACACCTCACTGCAGCGATATGGTTTATGTGCCACAACACAGGCATTTAGTGTTATTCTGGCTACCGCACGTTAACCCAACCAACATCTAATTGTCACTCCAGAAGCTGCATGACTCCCAGTAGTACTTTGCCATGTCTGAGACACTTCAGGGCATCTCAGTAGGTATGAAATGCCTGTAAGTGAGCAGCTGAACTGAGAGACATGACTTTACACACTTTTTTGATACTTCACTCAAGATGTAGCATACATTACCATTAAACACCAACACTGTGTCGTCAGCGTGTCCTAGAAACCTGAATACTGTTGGGACAAGGAACGACTTGCTTTGCAACAAGATCTTGATTACTTGCAACTGCATGCCAGACACTTGCTTATCTATTCACCAGATTATCTCCACTGTTTGACACAAAAATACTACTGTCCCACCATTCCTAGTGGAACTTGCATGGGATATTAATCATGTAATCGTTTACATTTTAGCTAGTCACTCTTGGCTTTCTTCTTAGTCCTTGGAAAGAAACAAGAATCTCCAAAAAGAAAGAAGCACACAGAGGTGTGTCTTCCATCCCATTGACTATCAAATGAGCCTATAGCCCAGCTAAGACAAATTGTTGTCAGATGAGATGAATCTCACGTTTAGGATCCAAGTCCCAGAAGAAATTGAGGATCTGTTTAATTTTAAATGTTATCCACATATTAAGATGAATATCTGTAGAAATACTGGCTGTTGACTATTTTGTACTTTAAGCAAAAATGTTTTTCATCATTCTTCTACAACAACTTCTTAAGTCTCCCAAAACAGGAAAAGTTTTAGACTCATATTTCTTCCCAGGTTACCAGTTTTAACTGGCTAGCGAAGGAAAATTGTTTTTCATTGATTTGCTTTCTTACCACTTACAAGTTTCATGTCAGGATTGGCAACTGCCAGTCTCACCTCTACTTGATGCCAGGCCTGTCCTAGGAAAGCTGTTTCCCTCTAATTCTAATCAGTGACATACATACTGTGAAAAAGAATATCTGAGAATATCCTAAGAGCTTATTGCTCAGAGAGGCATTAACTGAGAACTGATAGTGCACACTATGTTTTTTTTTCAATCATATTTCTCCTTTGAGTGTTCTTCATAAGCTATGGTTAAAAGAAGTTTTTCTAGAGGAAGGAGATGATGCCACCTCCATCCTGGGCTGCATCCAAAGCAGCGTGGCCAGCAGGGCAAGGGAGGTGATCCTGCCCCTCTGCTCTGTGCTGGTGAGACCCCACCTGGAGCACTGCCTCCAGATGGGGAGTGCTCAGCACAGCAGGGACATGGAGCTGTTGGAGCACGTCCAGAAGAAGGCCACAGAAATGATCCAAGGGATGGAACACCTCCCCTGTGAGGACAGACTGAGAGAGTTTGGGCTGTTCAGCCTGGAGAAGAGAAGGCTCCAGGGAGACCTGACAGCAGCCTTTCAGTATCTAAATGGGGGCTACAAGGAAGAAGGGGGCAGACTCTTTAGCAGGGTCTGTTGTCATAGGACTTGGGTAAATGGTTTCAAATTGAGAGTGGGGAGATTTAGACTAGATACATGGAAAGTTTTTTACGGTAAGGGCAGCAAAGCACTGGCACAGGTTGCCCAGAGAGGTGGTAGATGCCTCATCCTTGGAAACCTTCAAGGTCAGGCTGGACAGGGCTCTGAGCACCCTGATCCAGCTGTAGGTGTCCATGTACACTGCAGGGGAGTTGGACAAGATGGTCTTTAAATGTCCCTTCCAACTCAGATGATTCTACGATTCTATGACATTTTCATATTCCCTCCAATACTAGGATTCTAGCTCTGTAAGTCTCATGGAAGAAGAAGGAAAAAAAAAAATACATGTAGAAGTTTATAACATTTTTAGAGTAAGAAGAAAAAGTATTTCAAACACAGATGGAATCTTATTATATTTTTGTGCTGTTTTTGTGAAATGCTATTATATATGTGCAAATGAAGTCCAGTATGCTGATGCTTACTATTTAAAGACATTCTAATTCCAGCAAGGAATACATGTGTGGACTCACAGCAGCATCCACATGGTCTGTGTAGGTGGGGTCCCTCACAGATAATATTCAGTAGAAACTTCCCCGGATCAAATCCTCAGCTGGTGGAAAACAGTTCTCCCACCTTTTTAGAACAGGAGGTACTGTTTGTTCAAATAATCGCAATATTTTATCTTTGCCTCAAAAGACGTTTATCCCCTAAAGAAAACGTAACCCTTTTCAGTGCTACCTGTGTGGTGCAGCCATTACTTGCACGTGAATATCATTTGAGCAAAGACTCTGGGTCCTGTCCTGAGCTTCAGGTGACTCTTCGGAGGAAAAGGTGGAGAGGGCTTTATCTGGGAAAGCTGAGAAGGAAGAGCAGTAACATTTCCCTAGCTGACGTGCTGTTCAGAGTCTAAGATGTTAGAGGGTCTGTCAGTGTAGAGAAGATGGATTAGTGAGCTCATGCAGGTGAAGCTGCATAATAAATGCAATTTATCCCTGGATCCACAATTTGCATGGGGCTGACCCTCCAGGACTGCCTGTCTCTCTGCACCGTTCATCGATGCACGCACATACCACTGTAGATAATGCATTTAGGTGTCAAGGGGTTCTGGTCAATCAATCAGTCCTTTGGCCACCACTTCTCTTCCCCTTCCCTCAGGGGGAAACATTCTGGGCTTTATTCTTTCTGGCCATCATTTATTTCTTTTGAAAGAACAAGCCTTCTTTGTTTGGGGCTCCTACAAGTTGCACTAGATGGGAGGGGTGGGCGATTCTCTCACAGGGCCTCTAAGGCAAACCCCACAGCTGATTTCTGAGTACACCACGTACCATGGTGTCACAAAGATACCACAAACAGAGAAAAGTCATGCAGCCGGGTGTTATGGGAGCTGGCCCCAGATTCATGCCAAGATTCTGGATTTCCTGGCGCTCTAAAGATCGTTGGACCATGGGGATTATACATTGCACAAGGTATCAGATGCCAAACACTGACTTTAAAAAGAGCACATGGGAAACAAATCAAATGATCTCTTTAAAAAAAAAAAAATAAGGATACTATAGATAAGTTTTAAACAATAACAGAGCAGGAAATTTTGCCTTATTAGACATTTACCCAGCTTATCCGCCTGCTGGCATTCCTCAAGTGCACTTGAACACATGCTGGGCCACCTAGGTCTGGGATCCTCTCCGATTTCACAAACTGAGTAAGGTCAGCCCAGGGCAGAGGTGGGATAGGATTCCTCTTAGTGAAACCCCCCACTGTCCATCAAAAAAAAAAATGTTTCTATTCCATCAATTGGCAGTGAATTTCTTTTTCCGTCAAAGATTACTGTAGTGCTGGAAACAGCTGGAGGTGCTCCTCTGAGCATAGGGTCAAACCCATGGCCTTCTGACTGCCTGTCTGTTAAAGGCTCGGTACACTATGGGCTACCCTGGGAGTATTCAAAACAAATGGCCTGGCCAGTTATTTTTAATTTACCTGCCACCACTCCACAACGTCCCTGATAAATTATGTGCTACACCCAGTATCCATCGCACTGTTCCCTCTGCCTGGGAAGAGATATAGCATCGAGAGTGTTCCACTGGCCAGTAAAAGTCTTGCATGCTTTCAGCACATGAGTAATGCTATCAAATTCCACAGCAGGGCTTAAACAGGGCATTTGTGGAAATGTCCACACAAACATTTCAGGACTTAAATTGTACTCAGTCGACTTCAAGTCACCTGAACCTATGTGTCTACACTGTAGAAACGTCACTGATTTTGTCATCCTCAGCTCTCCTCAGCTTTCAATGGAAAAAGGACTTCTTAGGACATGTTCCATACAAACTAGTAACTACGTCCACTTTAGGATGAGTAAAACGTGGAAAAGCGTTTGAATGAATTCAGAAGTACATGACAGGTTGATTTTGGGGGTCAGCAAACTGTAGAACTTTTGCTCACCACTAGGAGCCCTGAAATCAGTTGTAGCTTCCCTTCAGCAGAGCCATCAGGCTTTGGATTGATTAATGCTTTTAACCAGCACACCCGTTCACCCTTGTACCATGACATCCTTTCATTCCAAAGTCACTAGAACGACTATCCACGCTGAAAGTTTGGTCTCAGAACATGAAAAAGAATTAACTACTCAATTTAGTCTTAAGCCAGGAAAATTTAGACTTGGTGAGATTAGAAATAAAAACGGTTGTAAACAAGTCTCTCCACCTGCCCTTTCTGGCTCCACTTGCCTAATGAATTCCTACACATGGGCTTGCTTTCAGCCCAGTAACTCTCAGAGGAATCCTGAATGGCAAATATGTCTACACTGTCCCTTTTAACACCCTCAGGAATTTCTATTTGTCAAGCTGGAAAGCTGCACTC
>VXAV01001228.1:155226-168351 GCA_013399715.1 Alectura lathami
TTGTCAAGCTGGAAAGCTGCACTCCTCACAGCTTTTCTCAGCCAGTTCCCAGCTCGTTCTGCAGTCTCCAAACTGTATATCACCCTCTTCCTGTCCTTCACAAATGCTTTTTTCCTAGGGGGCCTTGCTGCTGTCAAGAAGGGTTGTAATTTCTTTTTCATCTATTTGGCCCAAAGGGTAGCATCTGATGCAAGACAAACAAGCAGTCTTGTCTCCTGCTGCTCAGCTCTAGTTTTTGTAAAAAGCATAAGTTATGGCATATCTATAGCTCAATTTCTCCTTATTTTTTCAAAAAAGAAAAAAAAAAAAAAAAGTAATTCTAAGTTAATTCTTCAGCTAGCCTATTGTCTTAAATGTAGGTAGGCTGTTGTCTGCAATTAACACTATAAGAAAGAGAACAGAATCTGCAGTTGATAGGAGATATGATTGCAGGTACTTTGACGTGGTTCAGCCCATAGTGTAGTTGATCTGTATTCCAGGTGACAAATTTGTGATCTTGTTCAAGGCAGAATCTACACAATTTCAAACAGAACACTGAGAGCTGGAAGTGTTTTACAAACAAGATTCAAAATCCTTTTTGAGGAGAGTTATTTCCTTAGCTTGGCACTCTTCAATATCTGATGCCTGATTTCTCATTTTCATGCCTTCCCTGGAAGAATACAGGCTGTGAAATTTAGAGTTCCACTGGAGCATCACCACCAGGAACAGTCAAATCTACAAAGTCAGCTCAAGCCGTCCCAATATAAGCATCGCTCATATAGAAATACTTCACAAAGCTGTAGACAAAATGGATATAAAACCAAGGTCCAGATTCTATTTTACTTGTGGACACAACCAGGAACCCCATGGAACTTGTGCAGAGAAACTCAGGAAGGCAGACTACAAATGGCACCTTTGGCTGGAGTTGGATTAGAAAGAGTGAAATTATGGTGATACCTGCAAATACCTGAATTCTTACAGCAGCAGCAAGTGAGAGGGAGGCTTGATGTGTTTTATGCAAGCCCCTACATCCTTGGTAGAGACTGCAAGGAAAGGCAGGGATTTGGGACAGGGAGGGGATATGGGAAACCAGATGAAAAGTTTTATTAGGTGATTATTAAACTATTCTGCAGTGCCAAGCACAGCATAAGGCTGCCAGCTTGTCTCGTTGCAAAACCAAAATTAAAATAATGAGAGGGGCTGTAATCATGGGATGCCTAATGGTTAGTTTTCTATCTGCTGGCTGACAAGCCTTACCACCTCCATCAGTGGTGGCAGAGAAGCTTCCTCCAAGGGCAATACTCTGTTGGCTCGCTGTGCTTCATAGATACACGCTTCCAATCTGATAAAGAAGAGTGTAATTATAACCCCAACTATCTAATAGTCTACGCTACCACAGGCTGGATCCTCTCCTAAGGAATGAAGAGAAGATAGGGTTATCTTTTGACCATCTGCGTATGGAGCCTGATTCTTTTGTTGTGACTTCTTTATTCCATAGACTTATTTAGGAGTCTTGAGAGTGGGTGGGCTGAGTTATTCATCACTGTCATGTAATGAAATATCTTCTGGGCCATCCTCATCCACCTGAATGGATAGTCTGAGTATAATCCTTTCTTCATTCATGGTATACTGAAGTCTGCCATGGAGAAGAAAGCTTTCTCCTAGAGGGTGGAAGTGGACATTTCCATTATGCCCTAGCTTCAGTCCTCAGGAGAGGCAGTCAGGGTGTTGTCAGGAGCATTGGTTATAATCACGGATTCACAATGTCTGCATCTAGATCTAATGGCAACTGCAAACAGCATGTGGATGTTGAACAAAATATTCATATCCTGATGTGTTGCAAAGTGTTTTATCACAGATTCTGAATCTGGGCCATAAGCATGTGCTTGGCAGTGGCTTGTCAAAACCAGACCTGAGACAGGAAAATGTGCTGTGGTTTAGCAGCAACTCAGTCCAGCAGACAGATCCTGAGACACACACAGGTCCCCTATCATCCATTTGGGCATATCGTATGGATCAGGGTAAAGAATCCTTCAGCAGAAACAGATCTCATCTCTCCAAGGTTCTGGCACAAGGTTCCCTTTCTCTGCCACCATCAAGCTTCTTATTCTGCATGTTGCAAACAATCTCTTTCTAAATAACCCATTCAATACAGCCCTGCATACATCCCATGTCTTCAATTTTAGCTCAACCTTTCTCTCTTGCAGGAATCTTTATTGACGCCTAGCTTTCATTTGCCTCCACCTCCACCTCGTTACTGTGCTTTGAGCTGACAACGCTGCCGTCACCATTCTGGGCTGGCACAGAGAAGGCAACACTGGACTTCCAAGACTTATGATGTTGTCCACCCACCTGAACACAAGTGTCTTGTGGGATGTGTTAGCTGGCTTTAGGATCTGGAAGAAAATTTCCGTGCCTAGAACTGGCGGTTCTGGTAATTCTCCAAGAGACGAAAGGGAGGAATATATAGCGCTGAGCGGAAAGGCAGTGCTGTTCTTAAAGAACAGTGTGGGGCTGACGTAATGTTCTGTGCTATGATATTCCCAGTAGGAACATATGACTTTGGGTCACAGGTTTGCGGGTAGCCATCTTGTTAATGTAATGGCAGCTTGGAGCAATCCAGCCTCTGTTTTTCCACTGCGTGTGCATATATGCGCATCCGTGTGGTTTCGGCTGCAAGTACAGAGTCAACAGGGCTGGTGTTGCCTTTTATAAAATCCATGCTTTGTCTTGGTCCCTTCCCAGTAAACTATTGGCTCACCATTAGTGGATCTGGTAAGCTTCTTCTGCACAATTAATAGCTGGACGACTGTGTGGGGTGGATGTAGAAATAAACCTCAGGGCATCAGCACTTGCAAATCCCACAGTGAGTTCCTATCTACTCCCACTCCTGCAGGAACACCATGGCAACCAGCTCAAACTGTGCAAATTGGCTGCAAAGTGTTTTTTCTGCAGTCAGTAACACAATACTTTGCCTTTCTCCAGACATCCAATATACACTTGTACCCCTCAAACACCCCTTACCATCTCCCAGTGTGATAAGCCAATAATTTGGCTAAGGCTTCCTTTTTTAGGAGCTCAAGCTATTGTTGGTCTTGGAGGAGATGTTAAATGTGGCCCCCTCCCAACAGACCGTTCATGCAAAACACTACAACCTCGCCTCTTGGGCTTTAAGATCTAAGTGATGTCAGGTCAGCTGTTGAGTTTGCAAGGCCTGTTGACCTGTCTACCATGTCCAAGAAGCTTTTTCAGCATTGAAGGCAATTCCTCTGCTGATCTTTAGAGCAGGAAAAGATTGGGGTAGGCAAGTGATTTGGACTCCAACCTATGAGCCCCTGTTCTGCAGAACCATAATGCTGCAGATCCATTTCCATTGCAATTCAAACACTCTTTCTCACCATTAGCTAAAAAGAAAGTGTCAAATATGCTGTGACTCAGTAAAACACATCAGGAGTTTCTAATTTCCTTTCCAGTGCTCCTATTCCATATTGTCTGTGCAAAAGTTGGGCTCCTCTGTTTCAGAATACAAGGTGTTTGGTCTCAAACTAATATTCACACTCCCCTGTACATTCAGGACATACTAATGCTCAGTCCATCTGTTTTCTCCACCAAGAAGCCATTGTGCACTTGGTGGCTGGCATGTCCTCTTTCAGACGTGCTCTTTCCAATCTTTCACAATTCCTCAGCTTGTATTGCAATTAGTAGTACAGAAGTACAGAGAGGTCCTGTGTAAAGTGAGGCTCTGCTTGGCGAAAGAGAGGGAGAAATAAAGAAAGAGAGAAAGAAAGGGAGAAAGAGAGAAAGAGAAAGAGTAGCTAATAAAATACAGTCTCAAAGATGAGAAGCTTCCACAGACCGTGCAAGTACATAGTCTGGGAAAAAGGGAGGTGAATAAATGAGACATACTGGAGTGAAGTGACTGGTTTAAGGACACGATCTCTGTTGCTTCTTCTTGCTCTTGCCTCAAGGTGTCTGAGATGATTTGGCATTCCCAGTGCTTTTTTGGAATTAAAGGAACAGAAAGCCAACATCAGGGCAAATACTAAGAGCACTGTGCAGAGAAGTTCAGGATTTGAATGCAGAAGGAATGACACTGATGAACATACGATCCTGAAAGTCTTTGATTTAGGGTGATGGGAAGGGAGGAGAGAAGGACAGTTCCAGTTATAGCACAGAGTAGGGTGTAAAGTGAAAGGGAACAGCAAGGACACAGGAAAGAAAAAGGGTAAATAGGATTAGTTGGACAGGTCAGCAGCACAGGTGGAGAAATTATTGTCTTAGAACAGAAACAGTGTGCCTACAGGCAAAGCAAAACAAAACATAATCATAAACAATAAAAGTCATGTCAGCTGCAAAAAGTTGGCAGGAAATAGTGCCTGCATGGAGTGGTGCTAGGCTGCACAAGAAAAGCTGCTTATCATGCTGCTTATCAATTGCTCAGCCCTCAGATTTGAGTCACTCACTCCTATGACAGCAACCTTTCTCTCAACTGCAGGGGTGACATTCCCAGGATATTTTTGCCTCCATTGATTCTCCATTTTGAATGCAGAATTGGTGCATCTAGCCATGACTAGGAAGGCCCTGTCACAAATAGATTCACTTATTTCTTTATTATCAAAGTCCTAAAAGAATCAAAACAAACAGGACAAGGAAAACCAAGTGGTTGGAGTGCAAATCCCTGAACTGGGACTCTTGGTAGGACACTGGAAGGTTTATACCACACAGAATGAATTTTATGTGCCTTGCTCCTTGACTTGGACATAAGGGATTTCATATTCATATGGATAGCAGGCTTTGATTGCACTGAGTTCCTCGATGCTCTCTTGGACATAAATTTTGCCCTTCCAAGGGGAAGCATTTGCTTGGTTGTGCTCAGAGATGGAAACCATTTTGTGCTTGGGACAGCCACCCAGCAGAGGAATCTCACACACAGCTCTCCTCCTTGTGCTTTCCCTCATTCTTGTTCATTCCTCTCAGATAAAGTAACGTTTACTTAAGACTGGAAAATCTTACTTTATGAACCTTTTACTTCATGGTTTGGGCTCTGCTCAGCTGAAAAATTAGAGGCCACATCCTCACGTAGTATAAAACGGGAACAGGTCCAGTTTCCACCAGAGGAGAATCCAGGCTCTCCTGGCAAGAACAATGCCGCTCGGACAGACCGGTGAGGGTTAACGGGCTGTCATGCTTCACTTTTAACATCATCTCCAACAAAAGGAGAACACAGGAGACATAGAAAAGGAGCAAGAGATTTTCTGAGGGAGCATAAATATAATTGCAGTCACAGGCCAATATTTTCCATGATTTGCAGCAGAGTCATTCACAAGCCTCAGACATCAATAAATGAACCTTTAACTTGCCTCCTAGCTCTGTTATTCGTCCCACACAGTGCTTTAATTACTTGGTGCCTAAGAAGCATTTTGGACATTGAAGTCTGTCACCCCTTAAGCTGTCTGCCCGACTCTTCATTTCATGAACAAGATATACACAGCCTCGCTTAGCCAATGGCAGGCCGGTCACACAAGTATTATGTTTTTCCTCTCGCTGTCTACTGTTTCACCACTGTAGGAATTACACAGCCAAGAGCACAGTAGGAATAATGGCTCTATTCATTTCCCCCTGGGACTAATTCTTACAGATGGCAAGCACTGCAATGGGGCAAATTAGCTTCTTATTTCATTGGGAGGCTTAAAGTTATAAGCTCATTTTGTTGTTGTTTATGGAGTAGCGGGACGGTGCAAGCCTGTACATTGCTACTAGGAGGAAAGGAGGCAAATCCTGTACCAGTGGTGGTGACGGGATAGGGAAGGGGATGCTAGGAGGACCCTGTCACTGCTGAGTTTGTACCCGTTGTGGGCTAAAGTCTGCAGCCAGAGAAAAGCTTCTGGCTGCCTGGGCTTCTGGTCAGGTGCTGTTATGAACAGGAGACTTAGCAGTGCTGCAGTTTAGGATCACAGCTATGTCAGTTTGAGAAATCAGGACTGGGGCTTTTGTGAGTTCTTCTGGAGAGAAATGGTAGGAAAAAAAAATAAAAACAAATAAATAAATGAAATAAGCAGTTTCAACAAACAGGTTCGACTGCTGTTAAATTACTTGGAAGATTGCTACAGATGAAAAATTTGGAGATCCTTGTTTACCTGAAAAGAACGACAAACAGACATACACATGAATGTTTTCTTTCACAGACATTTTCCTCCTGAGACACGTAAGAGAGTAGCAGTTTCAAACTCAACAGAAGATCCTTACAAAAGGAAGGCCACCTTTTTCCCTTCGGTAATCATTCTGTGGTTGTGATTGACCACTCAGCTATTGCCAGGTGCACCACTGTACCTTTACCAGACAGTGTTCCCAGACAAGGCTGGGCTTTGATGTACGTTGCCATTTATCTAATTTTCCAAGCAGAAAATAGACGGATATATCCTCAGCTTGAGTGAATCTGCACCTCTGGAGATTTCAGTTCATACCAGTCACTAACTTGTCCCATAATGTGGCTTTTTTTATGGGAGGTTTCATGGTCACAGTCTCTTCTCATTAGCAGCAATATACTAGAAGTAGTAATAGAGCATGTTGGATGGGATTCTATTTGCTTGCAAAACCTCTGTATTTGTGTCTTAGAAATTGCCAGTAAAAGAAGTAATCATCATTCAGCAGAGATGTTATTAAGAGATGTTTTCCTGTATCTGCTGGCCAGGATAAAACGGTGAGTTTCTGCACTGTCTCAGTAGATCATAACAGATGTTTAAATTCTGCTTGAGAACTTGAAGGACACTGAGTTTGACCTCATTATCAGTCAGGTTCAAGTAGTGACTTGAGTCATGTTGGTGAGATGGTATCAAATACATGACAGACTTGAGCCCTAACTTCCCTGTCCTTTTTAGTCTTTATCAGCCCTGTAAAGAGCTCTGTGAATTTTCAGCATTTCAGCTGAAGTTGCACTTCAGCAATTACTGAGGCTGGAACACATATGACTATTCAAATTCCTTTCCATGTGGAGGTTTATCAAGCACCTTATTCTGATGTCTTGATTTCTTATTTCTCTTACCTTTCCACCTTTCTAAAGAGTTACCTCTGCTCTGACTTATTCTTCATTAGTTCTTTTGTCTACTGCTACTCAATTATTTTTTTTTTTTTCCCCTCCAGAAGTATTATGAGTCTAAAAGCTTGTCTCCCTCAGTCTTCAGTGTTTATATCTCCATCTGAATTGGCTTTTTCTAGTTTTGGAGAGAATAAGGTCCTTTCACGCCATGAGTCATATGATTTATTTTCAGGGATGAATTACACTCTAGATGCTACCTACTGTATTGACTAGCTCCCCGTCCATTATAAGAGACCTTGTCATATCTTACTCAGACACACACATCTACATTATAAATGATCTTCACCTCCCTACAGTCATCCATATGCATTGTTTTCAGTCCGTTTCTCCCTGCCCAGCATATTCCTTACTCCCTTCCTACCATTCAGCCATGCCTTCTAGACATCTCCCACTGACACTTTTTTTTTTTTTTTCATGGCATGGAATGTCCCCAAAGGCACAAAACAGTATTCAGACATGATCATGTGTAAGTCAGTTTTTCAGTTCCTTCACTTTCCCAGTCTTCACTGAGCTCAAGTCCTTGTTCTGCTGTTCTTCAGCATGAAAACAGGGACATATCTTCACGACACAATGCAGAAGAAGTCCATCTAGGCAGAAGGCCACGTTTAGATAATCATCTTGCCTCTGGTCCCTTAAGTAGCCCAGGATTGCCATATGATCCAGCCTTGTAGGACTCTGCTCCTTCTCCATACCCTTTGACCTTACTGTGCAGGTCACCTCTGGTTAGTATTGCAGCATTAGGTAAAATCTTTGTATTGCATATTTTTCAGTAGAATGAAGTAATCGTTAGCCCTTGACTCTACTACTTCATGCTGCTGAGAGATATAAAGATCTCGTAGCTCAGAGATTTGATACTTGCAGTTTTTCCATAAGACTTTTATTATGCACACCTGGCAAAAGTGCACATTCTTAGGTCATGTGCTGTAATTTCCATCCAACTGTTAATGAGGTTTGACGGTCACCATAAGAAGAAAAGTGGCATATATCATGTCTGCATCTGAGATGTTTACAGTCCTACATGAAAATATGAACTTCTCTGAAACAGTTCATAATATTTGAAGAGAAAACCACTATCATTAATATCAAAATAACCTGAAAAATACTTTTTTTGGGGGGAGAGGACATAACAATTTAGTCAAAATTATTTTTTTTTTAAAGTAAGATATAGACTTCTTATAGTCACTTAAAATTTTATGACTATTACAACACACACACACAAAAATTCAAAATAGAAAGTCATGACAGTGTGAAAACTGTTTGTTCTCTTTTCTAACAAGATTAAGACAGAATGCTTCCATCCCACAAAATGCTACATTTGCATATGCACCAATTCACACATATGTTTGCATATTGCTGTCTGCTAAAAGCTACTTTTTTTTTTTTTTTTTTTTGCCAAAAGTTTTATTTGTGGAAAAAAATGTTTAATTTTCAACACAGAAACAGTCTGTTCAGAAAACTTCCAGACAGGAGTGCACTGGTAGAAAAGCAAACCTGATTGTTCTGTAAAGGCGCCATACCATAAGGTAATGTTCTAGATGGTTTAAACTGTCACAAAACTAAAGTTGCTGTGGAGTAACTATGGAGAGTTAAAGTAATGCGTGGGGCAACTTCTCCTCCATAGCTTTCCTATACAGATGCATCACCAGCACCTTGGCTTTAGAGAAAAGGGAGCCTACCAGTTCTTTAGGCTCATTACTAAACAAGTGGGATGCATTTTTTTTTGAGCAATCCTAAGCTCAGGAGCAGTCATGCTTTAAGGGTCTGAATTGGTTCTTTCCCTGCTGCGGCAGATTGGAGCCTCAGTGCACAGCAATGCTGCCTTCAATTGTAGGATAATCACTTCCATTTTCTTTCTAGACAGGAAAAAAAGAAGAAGAAGAAAAAAAAAAGTGATTGTATTGAATCACAAAACCAACATCAAGCTGAGGTGGAAATTCCTTCCTCACCCTCGTGCCTCCCCCCTGGCTCTCTGTGCTCAGTCGGAGCCAGTGGTTACTGGAACCACAAAGCCCTACGTTTCAGCGGGCCAAGTCTTCGCCCAGGTCCACCACTCATTCCCAAGCCCTTGAGGGGGAAGCCCAGGCTAGTAAAGCCATGCAAACGCACCGATGAAAGCCCATGTCAGCCACGCATGCACACAGACCTCCCTACCGTGCTGAATTAAGGATTTCTGTGGTAGACTCACTGCTGGTTTTACAAGCATAGACTCAAGGCAGGAAAGCAGGGAGGAAGGGAGGGCTGAGAGAGGAGGCATCGAAGTTTAACAACAAAATCGCAGTTGGCTTTGCCAGGGTATTTCATTATATAAGTTGAGCGGTAAGACTGTTTCCTACGCCCCTGTGACCAAAAGAATGCAGGGAGCACGTGGCTCAAAGCAGCCAGTGAAACGGATAGCTTAGCGAATCAAGGAGAAAGCGCAGGCTGCCCCAGCCATGGCAGAGCAGGAGTGCAGCCTTGCCAGTGAGTAAACAAGCTGCTCCAGGGCTTTTCTAACTCCGGTCCAGAAGACTGAATGATTCGCTCCAGAGTTTACAAGGGAAAGCCTGAGCAAGGCAGCCAAAGACAGAATGCAGTAAGCATGCAAGGAGTTCAGCTCAGGATTCCTTGTTAAAGGAATAGAAATGAACATCAATAAAGTAAAACTCTAGCAGATGAGAAGCAAAATGTTCCATGTTTCTGTAGACTCCAGGCTGAAAGTCTTGTAATGCAATACTACTGCTACTTCTATTTTCCAAATCCACTCCCTTACCTTACACACACATACTGACACTCTTCCTACCATTGCATTCTGAGGTCTCTGAATCTAAATTGGCTTTATTACCTATGCCTGCACTGCCTGATGTTCATTAGTTCACCAGATTTATAGCAAGTGCACCAGAAATAGCAAGTGATAACAGCAAATACTAACATTGTGATCAACACCTATTTTCCTCCTTATGGCAAGAAAATAGATGTGTTGGCACTTCTTTCTGCAGCAGTACCCTGCCCCCTAGACAGCATCCAATACACTTGGATCAAACTGGTTTCAAAGACCGCAATGGTGATCAACAAGATCCTATAAGTAATGTCAGACCTTTGAACTAATCGCTGGAGAAGCTTGAAAAGCACCTTAAAATTTAAACAGTAGTCTGGAAGTGAGCTGTAGTCTGGAAGTTTCTCATCTCTCCTGTTAATCATAGAATCATAGAATCACAAAGGTTGGAAAAGACCTTTAAGATCATCTAGTCCAACCATCAACGCATCACCAATGTTGCATCAAGTTTAATTATAGCCCTGAAACAGCACTGACCTCCCAGAATCACTTCCTTTAGTGTTAGTAATTAGAGTAGTTATCACCTGTAATTCCGGCTTTCCGAATTTCATTAATTTCCCCACACCCAATTTAGAGGGAAGCAAGGTGCATCTTGCCCACAATAGTTGCTGATCAACTTCCTGATATCTCATCACAGAGCATTGCAACATCTCTGCCTATCTGTGGAAATACAGCCTTACAGCAACAGTGCAATCAGCAAAGATAGTGGGGCAAGACAGTGATTTTTACTAGACTGGAGACACAGAGCTGGGAAAAATACAAATACAGAAGAAAACAAATAAGACAAGTTCCGTGGTAGGCAAGACCTTCTTTGAGCATAAAAGAGGACTAGCAATTTTGTGCTTGGGTCCAAAACTGTACTTCACTTGAGTGGCTGTTTGGCTTCTAAAATGTTGGAAAGAAGTGTTTGGCATTGTGTCATGAACCACTAGCTGTTCATGGGTGATGGGGCAGGAGCAAGAAAACAGGGATCCTGCTCTTGACATAAAGTTAGGAGTAAATAAACTGNNNNATAATTGAAAGAGTGGTTAACAGAGGTATAAAAAATCATTTCTGAAGTTTGGTGAAGCTTAGATCTCAGTATAAATTCTACCCCCATCTCTCATATCTCACAGTCACAACAGTCCCCATAGTCTTGTAGTCAAGTCTAGGTGTGTTAACTGACTAGATGGGAACCCAGTGTCATTACCTACAGGCTGCCAAAAGTGCTAAAAATAAATCAAGGCTATATATATATATATTTTTCCAATTTATTCTTTGAATACACGGAAGTGTTTACCTTTGTTGGGTTATTAGTATTTCTCCTTGTTTTCGGTGCTTTGTTTGCAAATGCTTCAAACTGTTATCATCTGGAACATACCTACCACTGCAAACAGAGATAGCTGTGCAGAGAAGATAGCACCTGAAATTTGGGATTGTTGAGTGTTCGCCTTGTTTACACATAGGAGACTGGTCTAGACTCCACAGACGTGGACACTTGGATCTGCCTTTGTTGAATAAGGAACTATTGCCCAGAACACAGAAGTGAGAAGCAGGTCTTTTCAAAGTGTTCTCCAATTTTTCTCTCTCCTAAGCTGACCCTGAAGATCGAGAGAGCTTTTTCTGGCAGAACGACCTTTCTGAGGCCTAGCCATGTTCTTGACACCATAAACTCACTCTTGCTTGCTGAACTCTACCTTTCATCCTGCTTCAGTCCAACAGTTATTATCATTATTGGTGGGGAATGGAGTTAAATCCAGCAGGTGACCAGTGTTCCCCAGGGGTCAGTATTGGGTCTGGTCCTGTTTAATATCATTACTGATGATCTGGATGAGGGGACTGAGTGTATCCTCAGTAAGTCTGCAAACAACCACAAGCTGGGAGGAAGTGTTGATTTGCCTGGGGGTAGGAGGGCTCTACAGACAGATCTGGACAGGCTGGACTGATGGCTGATGTCAGCTACATGGGGTTCAACAAAACCAAATGTCAGGTCCTGCACTTTGGTCATCACCCCTGGAGGTGTTCAAGAAACATGTAGATGTGGCACTCAGGGACATGGTTTACAGGGCATGGTGGTGATGGGTAGACAGTTGGATTAGGAGGTCTTAGAGGTCTTCTCCAATCTTAACAATTCTATGATTCTGTGACTGGTCATACTTAATGAAACTGTTAGCATCCTCTGTGCTGCTATTATAACTACTAGTTTGCAACACTTCCTTTAAGCTCAGAATACTTCGAGTTCAAAAGGATAGATGCAATCAGAAAAATGTCTCAAATGTTTGGGGGAACCCCAAAAGGGAATAGAAATGCCTGGATCCTGGAATGACCCTTCAAAGATGATGCAGAGTCCCCACAAACCCAGTCACACACAATTTTCTGCTGCCCCATTCTCTCTGTGTTAGTAAGAGGAGCTGCGCTTTACAACATCAGCTATAAAGAGCTATGCATGAAAAATGTGAATACATCTGTGTGGACTTCCTCCTTCCAAATACGGAGAATATTTTTTCTGAGTTTATATTCTAAAAATTGCATCAAATTCCAGCATATTTCATCCCTCCTAGGAAAGGAAACTCAATGCAGAGTACTTCAGAAGCCCTTATTTTATATTACTGCTTTAATTCCATGGAAAATTGCAGCCAATATTAAAGTCATGCTTTGTCAGCTGTCATATAAATGTTGAAGTTAAGTTCAATGCAGTATTTCTGTCCTTCAAGAAAGTTCTGGCTTTCCTACAGTTGTTTTCACCACAAACTGAAATAGGGGACATTTTGAACCTTTTCACAGAACATTAATTCTAAAACACTTGCTTGTTTTTACTGGAAACAAAATATTTTATTACTACTGAAAATGCAATATTGCATTTCAGTTCAACAAAGCCAGCTGCAATGACAATTTTCAGATGAAATGAGACTCAAACTTTTCTTTTGTTGGTAGATTCTGAAAATCCTAATCCCTCTTTCTCACCTCTGAGTCAAGTTCATGCCCCAGTGATTCATTTACTCACCTGTTTCACTTGGTTTTCAGGTAGAGAAAGCATTTTGCTTTTTAAAGTAAAGGAAAGGGGCCAATGGGGAAACTAATCCCAAGCTGAGGTAAAAACACAGATTAACATGCTGTCAAAAATGATTTGAAACAGAATTCTTTGTGCCAGCAGATAAAATTAAAATGTTCTGCTTTGGGCAGAGCCACCTCAGGTTGGAGGCTGACATTTTAACTTTTTCCCATGAAAATAAAAAAAGGAGAAAAAAAAAAAAAAAAA
>VXAV01001228.1:168397-180055 GCA_013399715.1 Alectura lathami
AGAAAGAAAAAAAGGAAAAGAAAAAAAAAAAGTCAATATTCAAGTCCCACTTTGAAACACTTGTAAAACTGCTGGTATGACGCAGTGGTGTGTGTAACACTGGTGTCAGAACCAAAAGGGCAAAGCGGGGCTCCTGGCTCTGGCTCTGCTGATTTCCCATGGTTTGGGCTCAGTGCTGTAGCTACTGTAACAAACTGCCATGGCATCCCAGCCATGGTTTGCAGAAATTCATCCAAACACATCCTGATACAAGCAAGTATGCAGAGGCAACCTGTGGCCACAACAATGGAGATGGATGTTCAGCTTCTTGTTCTACCCTTTGTGCTGAATGACAAAAAAAAAAAAAAAAAAGATGAGCTGCACGGTAAGCACATTTCCTCGTTAGATTTATCTTAAGCCGATAACTTATTCCACTTATGCTACAGCATGAAGGCTTAAAAAAGAGATGACCCAGCTGACCTCCAGAGACATCCACCCAGCCCCTCTCCCTGTTGGCTCTTGTCAAAGTCCTGCCTGTCAAGCACTTGCAGAGTTTCAGCCTCTGCAATCTCAGTATCACGGGCAGCAAGAGTTTGTATACAAAGCTGTCACCACCCTCATGAGTGGGTGGATTTTCCAGCTCATCTGTAACCTGAGTGGCACTTCAGCCCTGGGATCTTTCTTCCTAGTGTCAACAGCACACAGCGCTGCACTATCCCGTTACACATTATCTTCGATCAAGTTGATGGGCAGGAGGGAACAGGGCCAGGAGTAATTGTGACAGGCTGGGTGTTTTTACAGGCACAATAGTTAATGGGCTGGTTAATGTAGAGGATTAGCCCCTTCATCCCCAGGACATATGAGAGGGGAGGAGGGAGGTGATGCTACTCAATAAGCCCCAGTAGGAAACACCATGATCAGCTTGTAATCAGACTGAAGTAAATCAGAAAACTCCTCATTAGCATCTTCTTGTTGGCACAAGGGCAGGTATTTTGGGGCCCTGATGTTCACAGAGGATACACGGTGCCCGACGTGAGCACCAGAACCTTAACGTGGGTCGTGCTTCAGGGAAGGGATGAGATGGCTAAACAGATGCTCTCTGTCTTCAGGAGATGGAAGCGAGGAGCAAGGGGGAATGTTTCAGCTGTGCTGTGAGGAAGTCAGGGCTCCTCTCACAGAAACCTCCAGGCAGGGACTGCAGAGCATTATGTCTCTGTCGAAGGGTTCAATAAACAGTTGCCCAGAGGTATTGCTGCATTCTGGAGCTGTCTGTGTGTACCATGGACATTTCCCACATTGCCTAAGACAACCAACTACATAGGGCTGACCTTGAGGCTCCAGCCTCTCCCTGTTGAATTCATCTTACATTATAGTATCACTATCCAGAGGAGTCCATCAAGTGCTATTGCATCACTGCTAAGTGCCCAAGCTTATGGGATTTATGACCATGTGCTCATATGGTTTATGCATCGAGAAGTTTAGAAACCCTTCTTCCAAATTCTTCAGTCGGGCTCAAGCCTCCTGCCTGATGGTTGGATCAGCTTACAACAGGACTGTCCTACTGAGACACTCTCCAGAAAAGCTGCTAAGCACCAGAAGAAAAGGGACTGCAGTCAGCAGGAATGTAGGAGGAGTTAGAGCTCACTTGATAACATGCCGGTGAGGAAGGTAAATCACAAGGATTTAGAAAGCTGGAGCACAGACAAGACTGTTTTCCCTTGTGTCATTAACCCAGGGAGATATAAATTTATCTGTGGCCAAATAGTTTTCAAGCCTGCTTTAGCAGACTTATTTGGGTTTTGCATCAGTCTGTTGGGATTTTGACCATATCCACTAGCCAAATTTCTATCATCTGCATAACATAGTGACATTCAGCATCTTCGTTATCACCATAACTTTCAGCTGTGTGACACGGTCCCAACTATTGCAAAAAAAAAGATTCAGTTTGTGTTGGTGGATGGTCATTGAAAAACTTCTCTTTCCTTCCCTTCTCCCCTAAAATGGCATCCTAGTTTCTGCATCAAGAGGTATAAGAAACAAAGATATGATTTCTATTTAGCTGCTTTTCTTTTCTTTAATTTGATACAATTTAGTTACTACTATATATTCTGATATTTAGGTAGAAAGAAAAAAATACAAGAAAAGGGTCTAAAATAAGCTTGTCATTTCTCATCTTTGAGTGACCAATTCCCATTCATTTCAGCCGCATTGTGTTGCTGCCGTTATTCCCAGCACTGAGCCAATTCCAAGATCCAGTCGCTGTGCCATGTTCTGTAAGAACACTGTCTTTCCTTGTGTGAATATTTGCAGTTAGGTTATACCCTAAGATGAGAGTGTCTGTACAGATATTCTAGCCACACCGCCCAAGTTGTGAGGGGTGATGGCTTTAACCTGGAAGTGAGTAGATTTAGGCTAGATATGAGGAAGAAATTCTTTCCTGTGCGGAAAGAATGAGACACTGGCACAGGCTGCCCAGAGAGGCTGTGGATGCCCCCTCCCTGAAGTGTTCAAGGCCAGGCTGGATGGGGCTCTGAGCAACCTGGTCTGGTGGGAGGTGTCCCTGCCCATGGCAGGGGGTTGGAACTAGGCGATCCTGAAGATCCCTTCCAAACCAAACCATTCTATGATTCTACAATGACCCAGAGGAGGACTTGCAAGATGGCTTGTGAATCAACCCCTCACATATTTCTCAGTTAAGCAGGGACAGGGTGATGGGAAATAAAGCCTGGTTTGGAAACCATCTGAGGTCCTTTGAGGCTCAAACTGCTCTGCGGAAGGCACCTCGGGGAATTACATATTCACAAGAGAGGGGTTGTTTGCAACTGGCCCATCACTGCACCAAGCCATTCCCACCAGCTTCACTGAAAGTGGAAGGCACCCAGAACCACACAAGAGATCAGGTCCTCTCTTCTCTGAGGAAAGACAAATTTCACCCCATTAATCTTATTTACAAGAGATGAGTGCAGAAAATTTCATTATTATTATTATTTTAACTCCTGTTTTTTTTAACAATGGTCTGTAGAGTGATAACCTCTAAGAACCAGCCCTTCATTTCTCCACTGGGGATTTTTCTTCCTGTAAATTCTGTAGGAAATCTGGTGCCGTTTCTGTTTTGATTCATGTGCACCAAAAGATCAAAATTAGAGAGAAATTTTCTGCTCAGGATATACTTAGGCTTTAGAATTTCTCTCATGTCCACAAATGTGAAAGGATTGAAAGCAACTGCTTTGCTGTTGTGAAATATGAGTGTCACAGGAATGTCAAAAAAGATAGTAATTGTAATCCTGTCAGTTCAGGGGTTGAACAGCTTTCAGAAAATTAGCCAGAGGCAAAAACCCCAAACCACACCAATGATATATAATATTGAATAGCCAGTTTCTAAGAGAGACCCATTCATTTTTGGACACTGAATGAGACAAGAGTTGTTCTAGTCCTACTTAATAGGCAAGTGCATCGTTTTGCAATGTCACTTACAGTTTGGGCATATGTTGTGTTTGAGTAAATAGTAAATGTTGTAGCAGGTCCAGCAAAGAACAAGGTCCTCTCTCAGCAAAGCCTTCCCAAAAGGCGATGGATTGGGACTGCATCAAAGAGCTTAGGGACAAAGCAAGTATTATCATGGTCCTTACAGATCAAGGCAATGAGAGATTAAAGGCTTGATTATTATATACATACATATAAATGAAAAACTATTCTGGCACTGCAAAGGGACCCTTAAATGACACTCAATTACAGATAGTTACTGTACATTGTATACTAAAACTGCTGTGAAGAATTACTAGTATTGAGAAATAAGACAAAGGGTGTGGTTTAATATTTTGCATCATTTCACAAATAAATAGAGGAAATTTGTGGCCAAACTGTTAATGGAGACCAAACAACCAAGGTTGATTGAAGATCTGTATTTTCAGAGGTTATTTTTGTTATTTTTCTTCTGTAGAAGCCTCTTTAACAAATACATATTTTAGTAAAGACTGGAGCTGTTTCAGCTGGAAGTGGACTTTTAAAATGGCCTTTCTATAGAAGAATAATGGCCCAACTCTCAGCATAAGTGGGAAAAGAAAACAAATATATTCAGGAAATAGTTACAGCAAATCTATCACCAATAAAGCACTCAGTAGTTCAAATTAGACACACCTCATTTACAGATCTATGTTGATTTCATCAGTGAGGGCAAGAAACAAAAGAGGTGAAAAAAAAGAAAAAAAAAATCACATAGCAATTACACAGTTTTCAGCAACCTTAGCAATACCTTGCTTTGCCAAGCAAAACCCACTTCAGTTCTGTGTCAGACCAAAAGCAAAGCTATACTGCATGAATCAAGATTATGTTTTCATTTACCAAAGGAGCTGGAGGTGAGGGAGGTGAACAGAGAAGGAGGAGAACAGTTAAGAAGTACAGTTAATTAATGTAAGAGGTTGACTGGATCAATCCACATGTTTGTTTCAAGCCACTAATCTTCAGGCTTCTGCACCTGGACCATTCAGGTTGCTTTCCATGCTAACAAAACAGCAAACCTGATTCAACATAAACAGTGTTCCATACCACAGACAAATGACGTCAGTTTAGGATTTATTTATACAAGGCAAGCCCAGATTAGAAGCAGCAGATGAGAAAAGGGATGAGAAAGGTTGAGCGGGAAACCAAAAGAGAAAAAATTGAGATCAAAGCTTTTGTTTAGCACAGGATCAGAAAATGTACTGTACATTAAGCAAGTACTAAAGTCAAGTGGGATCCTTAATTACAGAACAAAATTCCACATTTATTGAAAAAAAAAAAAAAAAACCTGAAATAATAGCTGGTATCAATTAAGGATTTTTTTGTTATTTTTTTCCCCCACCTCTCCATCAGCTTCCATGTAGTTGACAGGCATCTGAACATCTAGAAAAATGATCGTAGAATGGCTTGCGTTGAAAGAGATCTTACAGATCATTTAATCCCAACCCCCTGCTGTGGGCAGGTTTGCCATATAACATATATGTTGTTAAGATATGGTGCAGTAGAAAAAAAAGAAATAGGGATATAACTAAGTAACAGCCATACTTGCCCAGCTCAGATATCTGTTTTCCCTGGTATCATCTTCTGCAGAGGCTGACAGCTTCGAGCGATGCATCTCAGCAATGCTCTCCCACTGCACAGGGTTGGTGTCTCCAAGGCTCTGAGACTGCCTGGATGCCCAGACTAAAGGCAATTCACTCTGAGAAACCTGAGTCAGCAGCCTCAACCTCTTGCACAGACAGCTCAGCCTGGACTTGGTAGAGGGTCACAGGGTATCGGTGGTGCTTCTGCTGCTCTCACAACCATGTTATTATTGTAGATTCTGGTCTTTGCTAGTAGCTCTTACATGTATTATTGCACAGTGGGAAGCGTCTTCCAGGTAGGCAGGAGCTCTGGGTAAGTCAAGGCAGCAGAAAATCAGAACCAAGTAATGTAATGAGAAACCACCTTTTATACAAAAGAATTCATATGTTCCTTACAAATTCATTAAAGGAGGATGTGAAGGCAGTATTTAAATACCTCTAAGGGGGAACTGAATTTAAGATGCAACTAAACCAGAGCACTGTCATTAATGTTACATATTGGTAATTGCATCTTCTAACTTTCTTCTACATCAGAAAGTGATCTGGATGCAATATGAGCTATTCCTTGTTGCAATGCAGGTGAGGCTCAACTCCTATACCTGGATTATCTGTGGATCAGATGAGAAATCCATGTCAAGAAGCCCAAGAGAAGTTTGTGTAATAGGCACTATGGAGGCCAGAGTATCATCCACACTCAGATGTTTAAAGCTGGGTTAAGTGGTACATCAGAAGGGATAAAATGTCTTTCAAATCAATCCTTCTAGTTGAAAGGTAGGTGGATGTTGAGCTGGGGTCCCATAAAGACCTTGGAATGGAAGTAAGTTCAGAGGGTCATGTCATCGACCCCCCTGCAATACCTCCAGGACTAGTCATTGAACATATCCTTTCCAGAATTGTTTTCTGAGTAATTTTTCTTCTTTTGCTTCTAATACTTTTTAATACTGTCCTCATCTTTTATCTAAGTTACTTACTAGGTGCTAATGGGACCAGATGCCAAAGAAGTTTGTCTTCAGGTACCACATGGACAAACAGATTCAACAAAGTAAAATGCAGGAACATAAAAACTGGCCCAAACTGTAGACCACAAATTTTCTCCCTCTCTATTACTAGCAGACTCAGAATATTCCAGGGCAAAGTGTAGATGCAAATATTTAGAAGTACCTATCCAGACATAGCTATACTTTCAAACATAACAGAAGACGCACATCACTGCAGAGATGTGAGGATTCACCTGGAGTTACAGGCCCAGCAGAACAAAGATTTAGAAAGTAGATAAACCAATATCTTGGTAGCATGGGATTCACTGATGCTCATCATTGCCTGTGGCTGTTAATGATACCTTTGTGCAACTCTGCATTTAGTGAGGTGGTCAGTTAGCGTGGGTTCTCTGGCCCCATTTTAAGCCCATCTGTGCCAGCTGTTTCCTTCCAAGCAAAACCCATAACCTGACAGACAAGAATATTCTGAGATGTAATGCTTCTCTCTGAAAGTTCAAACAGAGTTGAATCTTGCCAGGTACTGGTCTGATCTGTATTTCATGATAGAGAATCATGATGTACCCTGATGCTCTGTATTTATAAAATAATTCATTGACTTGGAAAAAAAAAATTATATTCCATGATTAAGCATAGTAAATTAAAACTAAATAAAATGAAATGCTAAGTGGTTAATTTTCAACTTTTGCTAGTAATCACCTGAAAACCCACTTTCTGGCTATCCCACATAGTTGTCTAGACAACTAACACCTGCTCTTAATTAATGACTAATATGTCAGACCGGAAACAGTGCTCCCTAGTAACACAGACATGACCTCTGATCATCTCTTTCTACTAGCAAATGTTCAAAACAGCTGAAGGCAGCCAAGCCCAGTTAACGCTGCCCACCTGCTGCTGCTGCAGCTACTGAAGCCTGGACTGCTCCACTGTGCTGAGCTCCCTAGAGTTTTTGTTTTGTTTCTTTTCTGCTCTGCTGTGTGCAGTGACCTGAACTGGCACAAATTTGACAATCACACACCAACAAAGTTGGAAGGAAAGAGAAAAAATATCCAGGATGTTTGCTGCATGTTTTCTTTCCAGAGAAAGGCATCACTCCCGCATGCCAGCAGCACAGCTGACAGTAGCTTGTCTACTAATCCCCTAGGAGTGGTGGGAGCCCTTAATTTGCAGTGGACTTCAGCAAGAGAGATCACTGTCTCCCTCTGGAGATTGTCTCCAAAAAGCCAGCGAAAGTTTATTTTTAGTTCAGCCAGACTCCAGCCCAACAATCCTGAAGAATCCTGATGGTCAAAACCTGGGTGAATCTTGCTGCCATAGTGGGGGGCAATGCACCACCAACAGGAAGCACAAATAACAGCTCTGATCGCCTCCAGCTGAAGTTGTCCTTTCAGCTCTCATCACAGAGACATAGCAGAAGTAGTCCATCTCTGCCTACCTGTTATATGGAGGTGTATAAATCATTTGCATACCTCCACTGAGACACACTTGGAATTGTTTATATTGATGTCTGGGTAGTGTTTCTTAAAGAAGAAGAGAAAATCTTATTTTCTGGAGGTCAAATGCACACAGCGTAGCAAATAGTGACCTTGCTTCTTGAAAAAAAAATGGGCCAAATGTAAGACTTCAGTGTCAGAGAGCCCCATGGACATTTTTTTTTACCTAAGAAACTGACCATTTATTCTCAGTCTAAAGCCTTACATTCAAGTCTGTTTAATTAGCAGTGAATATCGAGAAAGCACAGTTTTCATGGAGGGAGCTACCATTTCCACAAAGCTTTACTTACACTTACTGGTATTTCAGACTTCCCCTACAAGGAAAATAAAGATTCATAGGATTGTCTTTAGGTGCCGGAACTTAATTGTCCACACTACTCATCTTTTTCTTAACTCATGTTTGGACGCTGTTTAGGAGTTAACACAGCAAGGCAAAATTTCCAGGATTTTGTTTCCATGCAGCCAAGTAGTTTTGAAGGGTAAGAGAGTTTACCACTATTTGCAGAGGTTGTTCCATCACAATTTATCTTTATGATCGTGTACAAAACTTAATGTAACCCAAGGATCATAACAAAGCATCTACTGGGTCCATCTAGGGAAGATTTTATTTCTTACTGTGATATCCAAGTTCAAGAAAGCAGTGACTCTGACTCACTGTCCACCACCATCAGATTTTGGCTTCCCATGCTACCCCTACACTGTTGTGATGATCCCTCCATGAGGGCAACAAATATGTGCTTCAAATATGATCCCAACTTCTCCCCTCCAAACTGTTCATCCCAGTTTTGACAGTAGTGACCTTGGCCTTTTCGAACCAGACTATGCTAGGAATCCTCTGGTGGTATGAATAGTGAAGGGGCATGAGATTATCCAAATAATGGTTAGTTTACATGGACCTATGTAACTGTTGATTTCATATCCAGTAGAGATGTGGCCCATAATACGATCTCGTGCTTGTCAAGAGCAGAACTTGGTTCTTTAAAGAGAAAATGCATAGCTGAATGAAGAGAGCTGGGGTAGAGATTGAAATAAAAAATTAAATTAACTGAAAGCTTACAGTTAGCTCCCATTCCCAGATGGATTTCCTCCCAGGTTCTCCACAACTTCTGCAACAAGATGCCAACTTTAGTGCGAAAGCAATATTTCCACATACACACACATGCGTTTGCACATGTATGTGCACATACACATGCCATTTCTAGATGCTTGCTGTGAACAAAGTTTAAGATTTTATGACCAGTTAACAGCCATTGATTTTAGTCTTGCTGTTTGACTTGGGCTGGGAGTGGGAGTGGGGTGGAAGCATGATGGTGCAGGGGAGAAGAAGGGAGCTGAGATGGGAAGGCAAAAAGAGGAAAGCACAGGAATTTGTGGGACTTGTCCAAGTTCATCCACGTATTAACAAAGGGCAAATGAGGAGTGACGGGAGATAACACTGAGCAGGCCTCCACCGTTTTGCAAAACATCGCCTATAATTTCAGGGGGTAGGAACTCAAGCTGACAGATTTTTGGAGCCGGCCGTGGTGCTGTCATTGGTGTGGGGAGAGGAAGAAAAGGGGGGCAAGTGAGAGGGAGCAGAGCTTGTGGAGAGAAGAGAGGCAAGCAACGCTGAGGTCATTGGCGAGGTGTCAGTGGCAGCTCATGTTCTGTGTTCTCTGGTCTCAGGCACAGCAAAAGCTGCTGACCAGTTTGGATGCACTCGGATAAGGAGCATTTCATAAACTCTGTGCTTAGCCACGGCAGACCTGAGAAAATCCAACCAGCTCGTCTCCTCCAGCGTGGTTGCTTACTCTGCATTACCTGACGTTTTCCCCAGCCCAGCTTTACATTACTCAAGTGCCAGAGGTTGCACTAAGGAGGTGTGAACATCATGAGTCTGGAGAGGAGCCAAAGCTCATGAAGGTCAAGAGAGGATTATTTCCAATGACTTCAACTGGACTTTCAAGTCTGCTTCACATGCAGACTGAGACTTTCCCTGCAAATAAGGCAGCATGCCATGTAATGAGTGGGACCACCACAAGGGCTCACCTGGTGTTCCCCTCTAATGGTCAGTTTGCTAAAGTCACCGGGGAACATTCCTGTAGGGTGCACAGAAAATGTGTCTCTTAGCAGGTTTTTGCTGTTGTCTCAGAAGAAACTGCAGCCAAGAGAATCCCACAGGCAGGAAGATGTTCAGAATATGGAGACAACATGCAAAATTAGGGCTGGAAAGGAAATAGGATGGTCAGCAAAACCTGAGATCAGTTCCCTGCTGTGGAGACATTTTCAGCCACCAAGGGCAGACTGCTCAGACAGCCAGGCAGCCAAACCTCTGAGCCACTGCTCCTTCACTTATGAACACAGAACCAGAGCAAGCTTCTAACCCCGCAAGGGGCACTGGAAGGATGAAGGCATTGAAACCAGTGAGGCAATTCAGTGCTGTGACTGAGAAAGAGTTGCTCTATTAGCTTGGTAGGTCCTCATCTGGTTTAACTGCCTTTGCAGATCTTGCCCAATGTGCTGAAATGCATCTTCAGCTTTGCCATCAACCCTCAAATAAATTACCATGGAGAGGTGTTTAGAGACCCCATAGTTAGCAATGTGTTTTGAGAAAAGCACTAAAGAATGATGAAGAGTTGGTGAAATTTTATGTTACAAATATTTTTACAGCTTTAGCCCTATTTTTAGTTAACAAATCATCTATGGACCAATTATAATTTCCTTCACACATATTAAGTACACATAAGAATTTGCCAAACACACTGGTGCTAACCCCAAACATTCAAAAAACATGAGTCAGCCTCTCTGCCTTCCCCCTCCCACCCTTAGGCATATTATCGACTTAAAATTCATCAGACTTTTACAAAAATAAATGTAGGCTCATTTGCCTTCTAGTACTGGAAACTTTTCCATTTTGACTTTTTAAGGTTTCTTCTGAGGATTATTACTTTATTTTCTTTATTAAAACAAACCTGAGATTTCCTCATAATTACTGGTCTTTCAGTGTGTGGTAGATGCATTAAAAAAAACCCTCTAGATAAAGTCTGAGAGAAATGCACATACAGTGCTTGGATTTGCACATTTTGATTGTACCCACTTGGTCTTAGCTGTTTTTTCTTCATTATTTGGAATATGCAAGTAAGTAAATACTGTGATTACTGCTTCCTTTTCCCAGCTGAGATGGCAGTCAGACTGAGGGTATGGTCATACCCTCATAAGTGTATGTTGGAGCAATTTGAAGGCTTTCAGGCTTTCCAGATGGAGAGTCATTCTCCCTCCATCCAAGTTGACCATGGTGTTTATGGGATCTTATTAATTTGACTAAAAATAGGCATCCAATGCTATTTGAGATGCTCTCGGGTATTCCAGCTGGTCTCTTGGATCTGGAGGTTCGTGAGTCTTCTACTGGACCTTTCTGTTATTCACCAGCCTCATGTGGATGTCTCAGCCTCCCAAGAGGATGAATTTCTCCATTGTAGTGAGGTCCATGGAGCAGCTCTGAATATGGATAAACAACTAGTACTCATTATTACAATGTTCTTGTGTTCAAGTCACCACAGTTTAGCTGACAGCAAGACAACATAGTAAACCATTCACAATCCTCTTCCCACTGTCCCCAGGAAAATGAGGTTGCTCAAGTGGTGTTCTGGCCAAACAAATATCTCTAATTAAATCTGTGAAACTTATGCAACAGAGGAAACTTCTGGTACCAGAGGAAATGTCACAGAATCATCAACCAGCATACAGAAAAATGGAGCAAAAGCTTTGCCCATTTTCACCCCACCAGGATCCCAGCCCTCTTTACTAGTGGGCACCCGAACACTTTGGGAAACAGGAGGAGAGAATGGAATAAGTGCTGCTGCATAGCCAGGACCAGAACCATGCACACCTGGATATGGTCCAGACACATTCCAGGGAAAGAAGAGCCTGAAAGGCAGAGGCAGGTGGGATTGCCTCCCAGTCAATCAGAGCTGTTCCAGTCTGACTAAATTTACAAGGATTATGTAGAGGGTTGAGACTGATTTTCAGGTCATGGCTTAAATACATGTTTAACCATCAGTATACAGAGAGAGATGCAGAGATTTGCAGTCTAGCTTTCTGCATGGCCGATGCTTTAAAAAGCATGTCTGG
>VXAV01001228.1:182249-201186 GCA_013399715.1 Alectura lathami
ATTTGTCACAGAATTGGGGAAGAAAACCAAAATGCCATCCCACTTGATTCCTAAAAGATTTTCCTTCATGTGAGATGTTGAAGTTGGTTCATTGTCCCTTCTCAACCATGGAGTGAGAGCTCATCTCAGCCTCCTCGCTAGCAGTGAGTTGTCCTCATCGCTGACCCTACTGTGAACATAAGGGTTGACAAGATCATCTGCAGTCCTCTCTGACCTGAATTTTCCTATGATCTGAAATGGCTTTCAGGGAAAATGTTGTCTTAGAAATAGAGAGGAAAGGGGAACAGAACATTTACACCACCGCAAGAGTCAGAGTCCCACACATGCAATAATTTAGCAGGGAGCTTAACAAACAGCAAGTTCTCATAAGTGCTCCAGGAAAACTCAGCTTCACTAGGCTGAACCCCAAAGGGACAAACCTCGTGCTGATTCCTGCAAGGAACAACTGTGCATGGATGAATCACTCCACTCACTGCACTTGAGTCTTGCTGCTGCAACCGTTCAATCCCATCTCTACCTCCACAACCTTTGTTCAGCCTCAAAACTTTCCAGCTATGTCTGCATCACAATTTCTGACCTTTGCTGCCCCAAATTTTTCTTCTACTCTATCACTCCATATCTGAGATACAAACCTCAACCACAGCATTACCCTCTGCTTAAAATTTATCAAAAGAACATATGGTAGACCTTTATATATATATATTTGGCCATCAGCAATAACCTCAAAACTTTACCACAACTTTACCACATGCTAACATGAAACAGCATTCATTTCCTGAAGCTACCTTTCCTGTCATTATTTAGAGAGAGCTGTATTTTACCATTGGCTTTTTGCTTTCCTGATCAATGCTTGAGTGATCAAGTCACTTAAACATGGTGGACAGCAGAGCTCTTTGTGAACCCATACTTGTAAATGCAGAAAAGTCTCTACCAGCACATCTGAAAATCACCATTCCAGAACCTCATTGTTCCCGTTTAAAGCCCAACAAACCCTGGAAATCAAAACCCTAGAGATCAAATCTCTGGCCAGTTTGGGGTCCCACAGAAACTCCCATCAGAAACTCATCTCTGCCATTCACAGTGATCTCAACAGTATCGCAGCTCTTTACAGACAATACAGAAAACAAACATACCTTCTCACAACAGTGGTTCTCAGTGAATGTTCCCTCTTCACTCCTTGGACAACACAACGGTATTATTTTGCTCAAAGCTCCTTTCCCTCATCCATGAAGGGTTCGGTTAAGGCAACATTTTTCCTTTGTCCACAAAGTGTTTCCTGGCATTTTTGCTGACATTTGTCAATCAGGCAGGAATGATTGCATTTGTTTCACCTTCAAATGTCATCATGTTCTAATAAAAAATAAAAAAAAATCCATTAATCGTCATTCCTACAAATGTGGCATGGTCTTGCAGACAGTTTCCCTTTGTCGCCAGTAAGGACTTCTCTGGCTTCACTGTTACAGTTAAGTAGTGAGCTTGCTACATTTTAATGGTTCAAAGTACAGGAGGAACAGACAGATAGAGAGAAAATCAGATAGAAAGACACTTTATTCACAGCAAGGATCACGGCATTACTGTCTTCTGCCAGAAATTCATGAGGCCAACATATTCCAAATAATGCTGAGCAAGCCCCTACAAAATATGAAGTAAAAATGACCACAAATATCTTGTGTTTAAAATTCTAGATGAGTTGTCACTGCCTGGTTGTTTGCTGGTTGGGAAAGAGCAACCAAATCTATATGATTGCAGCAAGGCACCGTTGTGCCCTCTGCAAGAAGTGAATTTGCCAGACAGTGCCTTGCATCCAAGCCAATGGTGCAGAAAGCCATTTGCAAATGTGATCTTCCTTCTAGACAGTCGCTTTGAAATGGTGTGCATGTCACTTCAAAGAATATAAACTGCTGCTGTTTGACCCAGGCACTTAACCAAAGCAGCTCTCCTGCCAGGATTACTGAACCCTGTATAACCCACCACTCACTAACATATGCTCACAGAACTGTATTGAGAATCACAGGGGCATCAGTTCAAGAAAATCATAACCCCTGATGAGAGAAAGTGATGAAAGACAACTAGTAAAGAAAAACACGTAGTGTTTTCCTAGATCTACTCTGCCATTTTCTTTAAATACAAGGAGGTAGGGTATAGAAAAAAAAAATAAAGGACCACTCGTCTTGAGGATCCAGTTCTGAGATTGACAACAAGGACACCAAGGAGGGCAACTCCATGAAGAGCTGAAGATTGTTCTTTTTCTCAGAGAGGATGTTTGCACATCATCAAAAATTAAAGATCATACACCAGCCCCTAGCTGCAGCATATAAGGTAGACACAGAGATCATAGACTAGGGAGAGTGAGTTCCTTCTCCTTTAGTCCTTCATTATTCCTCAGAGTTTAGATTTTGAGCTGAATACCCGAAAGAATGTCAAAGGCCTTGATCAGATGTCTATTAAGAGATACCATGACTAGGCGAACATATGGTCTGTCTCCAGCCACTGTAACCCTGTAAGAAGCACCCACCTCCCCATTTTCTGGCCAGGGAGTGAAAGGAACAACCAGTGCTTTCTGACTCCAAACTACAAAGTCTACAGCTGGTATTTGCAGTGAGTGGACCGAATTCAGAGAGAGAGTCTTTCTTTCTACATGGGCCTCCACAGTGGTATGACATGGTAGCAATGGTCAGGCTGAGCTTAGGTCTTTGCTTCCACCAGCCCTGAAACACATGAAGATACAGCAGGAATTGGGTGAACTCTTTGAACATTTAATGTCATTCCATGCTCGTGTATTTCCATGAGGTCTGAGAGTGAAACAGTCTTCACCATGGTGGATAGGTCACATATGACTCACTAGATTTGGGAAATGGGAATTTTGGTTGTGACTAATATTTTTATTTATCTTGCTTCCTGTCTCTTAACCTTAAGAGCATCAACCTTTTCATTCACCACTTTCCTGTGAAAAGAGCTGAAAACCCATTTGTGCTAGATAACATACTTTGGATTGTTTGATACTACATAGCTGTGTTTCCAATTAGGTTTCATTGCTTTTATCTTCTTTGTGTAATCTATTTCAGTCCCTCCCACTAATTAGAACCTTATTTGCCTTTTTTCCTCTTTAAACAGTGTTTATCCTTCATATTGTTCCTTGCATCTTTACTTAGCAAGATTGACTTCTGTTATCTTTGTTTTTTAAATATATGTTTAGATTTTATTGGCACAGACGCTTGTTAAAGCGATCCAACTATTCATTACAGACCTCATGATTTGCCATAGTAAATTTTCTAGACAATCAACTCTGATCAACGTTATTTTTTGTCTCATTCTACATTCTTTCAGAGAGTTATGTTTTATGAAAAGCCCAATACTTCAGATTATTACCTTGCATACATAACATTCCCTCAGAACCAGTGGATATCTGATGATATTCTGATGGCTAGACCTCCACATGTTTTATTTTATTTATCATACTTGGCTTGTTTTCTAGGACCTAGTCCAGAACAGTCTCTAATCTCAAAGGTTGCTCAACAAATTTTTTGAGGGGCTGTGGAAAGATATTAAGGGAAAACATGTCTTTCCACAACAAATAATTCTGCAAAGCCTAATGTCATCCTTACATAAACAAAATATATGTTGATCAATAATGATCTTGTAACAGACTTAATAAGGAATTTTAAAATGTACTTTTGGGAGGGCATGGAAAATCCTTATTCTTTAGAGAATAAACTAGTCTCTTACTAATGCAAGTCAAGAGGAAACTTTACAAGGGTAGCTTTTCTTAACTGTTGACAGGAAGATTTTGTGCTTTTTTTTTCTGGAGCAGATGGTGCTTGCCATTGCTTGAGATTCAGAACAAGTTCTGGATCATTAGTTTGAGCCAGAATAGCAGTCGCTGTGACCAGAAATCAAACAGAACCAAGAGGAAAGAAACAAAATGAGTAACATGCCATGATGCCCTCCTGCCCACATGGAGCCTCGCAGGGCTCAGAGCACCTTTCTGGAAGGACAGACCATGGCCACCCAAACTAAGTGGCATTCCTAGAGGTAAACAAAAAAGAAAACAAAGAGAAAGCCAAGGAGCCCAAAAATAGGCCACTTGGGGAGGAATAACCTCATATACCAATATAGGCTGTGGGCTGACCTGATGGAAAGCAGCTCTGTGGAGAAGGACCTGGAGGCTCTGGTAGAGAACAGGGTGACCATGAGCCAGGAAGATGTCCTTGTGGCCAAGAAGGCCAATGGTACCCTGGGGTGCATTACAAGAATCATGGCCAGCAGGGCGAGGGAGGCAATCCTCTCCCTCTACTCAGCCCTGGTGAGGCCTTACCTGGAGTACTGGGTCCAGTGCTGGGCTCCCCAGTACAAGAGAGACATGTGCTCTAGGGGACCCTGCCTGAGCAGCGAGCTTGGACCAGATGAACACCAGAGGCCCCTCCAAAGCTCAACCAGTCTGTGATGCTGAAGTGAAAATTACAAGTCTCCTGTCACAGGCAAATCTGCAGCCACTTGCAGGTATACAGGCTTTCAGCTGAAGTCCTAAAACATGAAGATAATCTGAACTAACCCCATAACTAAGCACACAGCCTAATATTGTCAAGTTGCTCTGAAATTCCTCTCATAAGATATTGCAACTGTGATTTCTTGCAGCCAGGAGCTCCAAAATCAGCAGTGCTCTTGGGAAAGGCAGTAACGTGACAAACTAGAAGGAACAAATCAAAATTTTTTAGAAATTTCAAGGAGGTTTTGAAACTTTTTTTTTTTCTCCTAAGGCTTACTCCAAAAAATGTCATGTAAATCACTTTTATTTCTTTCAAATCATGTTCCAAACTGATATGTTGAAATTCAGAATAAAAAAAAAAAAAAAAAAAAAAAAAAAAAAAAAAGAAAAAAAAAAGGAGGAAATTTGAGAATTTTCCCACCCCACCCCACTTTCAACAGTTTGCAAACCTTTTTACTACGATGGCTTGAGAGGGGTTTTTATTTTTACAGCTGCTGCATACCTAGTTCTCCTCGCTGGACGACATACACGCAGCTCCAGCGATTCTAATCTTTTCATTCCAGGAAAGGAACCAGCTGTAAATCCACTGAAGCAAGATCAGGATACAGCACCAGGCCTGTTGTTCTGGCCTCCCACTGGTTAAGACTTCCCCTGAACCACTCTTGCGTTCAGTCGTTCTGCCATGGCTCCAGGAGCCTCTGTTTTTAGAATCCCTTCCCACTCTGAGATCTCCTAGTTCTGACCTAAGCACACCTCTAAGGGCAGCAATATTACAGCTTTCATCAGCTGGTGAGATACTCCTGCGAAGCTTGGGGGGCTTGTGGGGGCTCAACTCCCCTCTTCTTGAAAGCACCCAGAACAGGTGCTACTTTTGCATCCACTCCTAATTCTGACACTAATAATGGGAGTAAGGTTATCTCATGCGCACTCCCTGTCCCTGGGTGATGCTGTAAATGCATTCGTTATGATGATGTAGCACTTGATGGCATGGGTCCTTCCCTCTTATACTCCAAGCAGGACTGCCACGATCCCTGCTGACATCACATCAGCTTTCCAGTGTATGGTAGGCTCTAAGAACAACAAAGAACTTGGCACTTTTTAAAAAAAAAAAAAAAAAAAAAATTGGATCAGTGATTTCAAAGAGTGACAATTTCCCTGCACCCATGGAAAAATGCTCAGGGAGTCACCATGTGGTGGTGAGAACATCACCTCCAGGATGGGTCTTTCCCAAATCTTCACAGTAACCTGGTGCTGCGTGTATATAAACACTCACAATGACTGCCTAGCAACATCTCCTGCCAATCCAGGCAGTGGCAGAGCAAACAAAAATGTGCGCCGCACTCTCCAGCAATTCTTGCAATGAAAATTTATCATCAAGGAACACTAAAACCTGTGTTGGGTCACTGGGAATGAGGTGGAACAGGATCTCCTGCCCCTCTTACTGCAGCATTACTGCAGTTTCTACAACCCACACAATTTTTCCAGTTTTGTGCTGTCCCCTCGTACTCTATCTCAACCAGGGAAAATGGGAATATGGGCATTTGGATGGAAGAAGGCTATTGCTCTAATGGACAGAGAATTAATAGGTCCTGAAAGCAGAGACCCCACAGCAGCCCTGCGACCTCCTGGAGGGTGTCCCTCCTTGGTGCCCAACCTAAGGAAGGGCAAGCTGCCCTGAGGGTTAGCAATGACTTAGCCCAGGCTTTATCCTTTAGGGACAGCCAGTCATGGTTGACTTTGCTGGCAGATGGAGGTGGGGATGCCTATGCCATCTAGTGAAGAACAGTCCAGAGGGACCTGAGCTAGCACGGGGTGAGCCAGTACACCCATGCTATTCCTTCCTTTGCTTTGCAAAGGTAGGCAAAGGTATTGACTCCAGTATAAAAACCACTTTGTGAGGAGGCTGGATGCTACTAAGCAACCACGCTGAAAGGAAATGAAGCATCTTGTTCCAAATCCTGTTGACATCATTGCTAACTTGAGAGTAACCCTGTGCATTGCTGGGTTTTTCATCCCCATAGGATATTCCACCATTAAAATAAAAGCTGTTTCTTCAGTTTTCTAAGATGTCAGTCAGAAGACTTTCCTCACTGGAGGACAGCTGCAAAAGGTGGGCATGTATGTGAATGGAATAATCTCCATTTGCCACCTGTTCTTTCCCAGACTTTCCTAAATGTACTAAACTGACTTAATATCCAGGCCATGGTATGTGAAACCTTACTGTGTGTTAATAACTCCTAGGCAAAACTCAAAGATAAGGCAGCCTGTAGTTTCCTAACAAGCATTTAATAAGCCTTGTAAATCATGTTTGGAAAAGTGTACATATTTGAGACTTGCAATTAATTTTGAAATGACAACTATAAGGTTGTTCCTCCTACAGACATCCTCCTTTCTATTGCTGTTAAGGATATACAACCGGTTTTCCTTCACAAGTAACTTCTGCCTATCGAGCATGGACTATAGGGCACCCTCAGAGAGTAAGAATGATGTCAGGATCTCAAATGTTCAATGCTGAAAGATGGAAACCTTTGGCAGAGCCCTTTTGTGGAACAGTTTAGCTGAGAACATTTAAATTTACTCCCATCCCCAACAGCATTTCAGTCCTAGGATCAATATCCTCAACTTCAAGTAGATAAAGTGACATAAATCTTTAAGCAGGTGACCTGGACCACACAACACAAATTCCCTGGTCTTGCATCCACCAGTCCTTTATCTGTAATTTGTATTTCCTGCTCCTGCCTGCGCTGTAAGCATTTCAGTTGCACGAATGTCAGCTGGAAGTGACACCAGCTGCTCCACAAGCTTCAGAGGCAGTTTCTTAGCACAGCTCATAAATACCATTTCTTTCATCTGGCTGTGTCTGGGCCTTTCTAGTCATGATACGCTGCCCTACTCTCCATGTCTGCAAGAATTAAAACTTCCTGAAACCCACACCCCTCCCTATGACTTTGATCCTTTTGTCTCGACTAAAGAAATCCATGCTGATACATAAAGCATGTGTGATACATCAGCCTGGTAGAAAGCTCCTTCATGCATTAGCCCTCTTCTGGAGGAATGAGATTTTTGTGGTATGATGCACAGAGCCAAACCTGCCAGCATTCCCTGGAAAGCAGGAATAAGGGGGAAAAAATCTAAGCTCATTATTTGAGACATGATCATATTATTATATACATGTAAATTATTAAATAAAACATACACCCAGTTCATTTCCCCATTGCCACCCTGGCAAAGGGGCCCTGGGAACTGGGCACCGGTGTGGGGGGATATTGATCCGTTTCGAGGGTAGGGAGTGGGTTTGTCCGTGCTGGTGAGCAGAAACATCTGGAGGGGAAGGAGGGTGCGTTCCTGAGTGGAGCAACAGCTGGCTGCCCCATGTGTCCACCCCAGCCACAGCTGGCACAGACACAGCATTGCTGCCGCAGCATTTCAGCCTCCCTCCGCCGGCACCACTTCCACATGCTATTGCTCACGCATCACAGCCTCAGCTTGTCACTTAGACCATCCCCACATTGCAGTGGCACAGCACAGCCCTGGCCTCTGGCCCTACGGGGTGACAGGGAGCCAGGAGCTGTATCATTTGCATCCCAGAGGCATGAGGAAGATCATTTCCAAATGCAGCAGCAAGTTGCTGTCAGGGGTTGCAGGACCATTCATAGCAGCAGCAGATGATCTGTGTATACTGTCATACGACATTACTAATGCTGTTGGGTTCCCTCCCAAGTGGAATACCACCCCCTTTGAGGCAAAGCCCAGCTGGTATTTAACCACACAAAGGATCCCTATCAGCTATCCCTTCCATTAAAGCTCTGATAAATCACCATCCTCTCCCCATGCAAGTCACAACAGCCTTATCAACCTCCCTCCTCCAACACCATCGCAGAAACCCTTTTTCCTCCAGTAAACTGCTGGTGTTCAGAGCCAGACTGTAAAACCAGCTCCCCCAGGACACGCAGATGACTCCTCTCCTAAAGAATCCCCATCCCACTGCCGCACCAGGGATCTGGGGGTCAGGTCTCCGACCCATGAATCAAGGGCCTCTTCTGCGTGCCACAAAGCCACAGGGCTGTTTGATGATCCGAAGAGTTCCTTAATTAAAACTAGAAATCAAATTCTCAAAATAGATATGATTCCGTATTGGAACAAGTCCCAGGTTTGATTTTCATCTTTCTAGTCAAGCTGTCTCCTCCCCTTCCACTGGAAGCTTTTGGCACCCAGTGCAGCAGGCTTATAATAAAAGTACAAGCAGCAAACTAATAATTCCTGAAATCTGAAATGCTGGGACAGGAGTCAATGAAATTCCTGGCATTTCAGTGTTCTTGCCCAACTTGCTAGATGTATTTGTCACCATGAAGGGTGGAAAACTGGTGTACTGCAGAGGTGTTAGAGTACTACATGTTCTCTGCCACATCATGCAAGCTGTTGGCCTTTAATAAAGACCTTCAAAACCATGGACAACATTTTTTGTGTGTTGGGGAAACTGAGGCAAGACGACTGATTTATCAGATAGGTGTGATGCTGGCTGAGGAAATAAAAATCTCTCCAGCACATTCTCCAGCTTTGTTATAAATCAGATGATCAAATGGATGAGAGGGAATATTACTAATATTTTCCTTTTTAGTTTCACCATTGGAACAACCCCTAGGAAAATCTGAGCCAAAGAAAAATATTGTCAGTCTCTGCCTTAATTGGGTAGTACGATTGATCAGTACAAAGTCCTCGAAGATGAATGTAACGTAGATAGATATCCTAAGTTTGTTGGTTGCCCCAATAACCAACCACAACCTGGGAGCGCCCTAGCTCGTCAGCTGTTCCAGGTGGGTAATTCAGCCCATAACACATACACCAGATCAGCCTTCAGCTCCTAGACGGGATGGGCATTTAGGAGCATTTTTAATGGCAAATGTTGGCCTCTCTGGCTCTAGTTAATGATCAAATTTAGGAAAAAACTGTCACATGTCTGGTAAGGAGGTATGAGACAAGGGGAAAGGAAAGGTAGCTACTCACTGATGTAGGTATAAAAAAGGCAGCACAAGACAATACATGTTTTTTTCCATTCTCTGTGCTGACACTCAAGTTTCATTAGAGCCTTATACCATATACATCAAAGGAGATTTTCTTGCACAAGAATCCTAGGTAGAGATGGCTCTCTGTCTCTGTGGCTTTTGAGGTCGTCGGAGAACTGTTCATTGACATCACTGAATTCACCTAAAAGCACTGAGTGTCCGTCGGTATCAATGAATGTAACACACAGGCTGAGCAAAGGACTACTAGGCAAACAGAAATTCATTTTCTGATGGTTCTGGGTCAGTCACTGCTTTATCCTAGGATGCATTTTCAGACTGATGGTCAATACTGAACTCTACACATTTCTCTTGTAGCAATTTTTTTAAAAAGCAGTGGCTTTCCCCATGGCTTCGCTCTGCCTTGTTTTATTTGTTTTACTTTGGTTTTCCTAGAGGTTCAGAAATGGAGATGGCTTTATCCACAAACCCACGCTCAATCAGGGTCAGAGCATCTTACCTCTTCCCACTTCCCAACCACTGCCTCTTCCTTCACAAAGACCATGAATTAACCCTCTACACAGAGCAGGGTTTGCCTTCTCTGCTGAGTGTCCTGACAATTAGTGCCAGCTGTTAAGGATGACACAGCCCCTGTGTGTACTGAGAATCAGAATGAGACCACAAATTCATTTCACGTCACTCACCACTAACACACTAGAGCCTTCAACCACCACAGCCAAAATAGGTGACTTTAAAACTAGCCACCCAGAAGAAATAGGAGAGGAGTATCTTATATTTCATTTTCTGTATGACAAGTGAATCCATATTCTTAGATTGGAGCGTATGGATGTCAATATTGGGACATAAATTTCTGGCCTTCATTCATCTGCTTTGTGCTTGGTGTGCTGATGTACTCAGCTGCATTGGGGAACTGCAGTACTAGCAAATATACATGGAGTCTGGAGCTGATCTGTAGAGCGTAGAAACAGAAGAGACCCTCGATGGACGCTGTGTCTGATGAGCCATTTCTGCTCACATTCTTGGATACTTCATTTTGACCCTCCTTTCCACCTCTATTCAAGATCTTTCCATGCCTCCTCTCTTCAAATACAGACTTTCCATGCCTAAAAACATCCCAGAATAAGTGTATACATCCTCACCAGGATCTACTGCAGGAAGTCATCCTGTCCTAAAATTTTGTGTTGTTGGTAACTGCCTAATACATTCCGTATACCCACTTACCACCTGAACAGTCCTATACAATACCTATATGCTGCAGTTTTAAGGGAATCATTTCAAGATTCACTACTATCTTAAAAAAATGCATGAATATTTTCTGAAAAGTCGAGGAAAAAAATCCCGCTTTTTAACTTCTTTAGAAGACAAAACATGACATCTTCTCTTTTCTTCCTTTTTCCCATGGTTCTTTCCTATTTGCAGAATTCTGATGCATTACCCTACGCAGGGTACAGCACCAGAAAATTGCTTGGCTTGCTAGGCCCCTGCTGAGTGAAAGATGAGCAAGAAGGGTGAATTGGACGTGCCAAGTCTCCTTCTTCTGGAAAGCCACTCAAGGTCTCACGTTTGCTCATCACAGCTGAATAATTTGTATGTATATTCAATAGGCACAATAAAATAAGCAAGAAAATTCCCAAAGACAAAAACAGTCAACAACCCACAGCAGGTCTTACGTTAAATGTAGAAGCCAGTGGAACAAAATATACGGTGCAAACATCTGCACCCAACAGACAAGTAGTAACTTTCTAGTTATTACTGTCCCAGTCATTAATTCTGACAGGACTTTACTAGTGCTCTTGCCAGGGAATCCAAGTTGACAGGCAATGGTAGAAGAATAAAAATATTTTTACCTGCAGTTCAAGTCCTCCTGCAGCAGAACTGAATCACCCACAGTGGAGGAAGACAGAGGAGAGCTTCTTTTCTGTTGCTATGGTTAATTAGTCTTGTGGTTCATCACAGGGTTCACGGTCTCCAGGCCTTCAATCCAGGACTATAATCTCACATTACAAACTCACAAACGTACACTGTACACAACATTCATGGCAATAAGTAATTCTCCCAGACTAATAACTATTCTGTCATTCCTTTGGGTCTTGACATGCCGTGGCCTCAGGCTCAGGTTATTTCATGTTCATTTGCCTTCTTTGTGGCCCTGTGTGAGGTCTTTCTGGAGTTTAAGCTGGAGGACAGCCAAGGTGTCAAAGGGACACCTTTCCTCTGAGCTGTTGAGTGGAATGTCCTAAGTTTATGAACACTGGAGTAATTCTAGGTATATGGCCCTCGTGAGCACCATCAATCATGGATTTTCATTTCAAACTCTCCCCAGTTTTTATGGCACTTCCTATGGCTGGGTAAAAGAAATGCTGTCACCCCCACCAGATCACTGCAGCTTACTGAAGTTCCTGAGCTGGGTGCTAAGTTATTTTTAATACCCAGCGGGGCACCTCCAGCAGATTCCTGATGAGGATTATGAAAATCTGAGAATGGAATGGAAAAAAAAATAAATAAACAAACAAAAACCAATTAAGTATTCAAACCCAATCTAAGGTTAGTGCAAAACTATTTCAGTGACTGCTGGAACAGAACTCAGATAACTAAACGTGGCTGTGGACCATTCTTGTGGAGAAATGTACAAGCACTGATAGGTGGGAGTCTGTAGGATATGGTGCCAACATCTCAGGCACTTCTAAGTATACTGATTTGTCTGTCTACTGTTTTATTTATCTACCATTTGCAAAGCTCTAGAAATCAGTGTTGAATTGAGTGATTATCTCAGGGAATATTCTCCATGTCAAAATATTTTAACCAAGAAAAAAAAGAAAAAAAAAAAAAAAAAAAACCAAAGAGCCTGAAATATCAGTTTAAGGTTTTTCCAAATGCCTAGTACCACTCAGTCTTACAGTCCGCTGGACCTGTTCTAATAGACGTTGATCACTGAGATCCTTAGAATACCATAGGAATTCAAATATCCCGACAGGCATGAGGGCTATCTTGTTCAGAGGAGGGGTAAGGACACATTTTATGAAACTGCTCATGAAATAATCAGAGCAGATTGAGTTATTTATTATGCACTGAAGATACTACCATTTATTGGAGGTTTCCTCCTTAATGAATCTCTGACCTGGTGGAATCATTAGACCATGTCAATCCTACTCAAACTCAGTGGCAGTTACAAGACAGGTAGACTAACATGTAAATGCTTTTCTGCCTGTTTGGGAATTTGCTGGTGGGACACACCTTGCTTTCAACGGGCTGCTTGATTGCTTATGTTTAATGAGAAAATGTCCCTTCATTCTAGAAAAGCTCTTAGGTTTACAGGCAGCTACTTTCTAAGTATATACCAGGTTAAGAGTAAAATATCCCATTGAAGTCTGAAAATGAACTTTGCTGTGGCTTGGCGCTTGTGGAAACAGGTTGCATGAGAAAACAAGAGTTAGTGACCAATCTGCGATATTTTCCATGGAGCAGAACTGTATTCAATAGCACTCTCTCCTTCTTAACTTTCTGGGCTGTGCAACTCTTTGGCTTCCTGCAAGGCTCTGCTGACTGTCTCCCTGACAATTAAATATACAATTTCTTGATTTTACAGGTAGAACAGAAAACCACACTGGAAGGCCTGAGCCTTCCCAGGACTCTCATGGAAGTGAAAAATAAATCTCAACCATGTAGGCTCATCTTCCCTTGTAAGATCTATCCTTGCCAGTCCAAAGCTCTCCAGAATCAAGCCCAAGAATTACAATTCAAGGTGACTTCAACAGTGTACCCTCTCAGGCTTTCCCACCCTCCTCCTTTACAACACAATCTCTTTTCCCCCCTCGCCTTCTGCTTCAGCCTGCCTTGAGCTGTGTCCAACATTGGATGAAACGGCAGAGGACTGTCGTCATCTTACATGGAGTCGGCCAACACAGGACCAAGGTGCAGACAAGCATTCTCCCCAGCAGCAGCACTCTTCCTGCAGCCTTCCCAGGCATCTAGAGGCCTAGCAGCTCCCATCTCCCAAGGCTACAGCCACTGGCTTTGTCCAGTTATGCTGCTGTCTTGAGGGATACAAGAAGGGTATTTTCTTTGCTTGTCCCTTAATTCAGTCAGCAAACATTCCCCACACACACACACACGAAAAAAAACTGAGCTGGGAAGAATTGATCACCATCTTGCATTTGCCAAATGGATTAGCTAATAATTGCTGAGCGTCTCAAATGCGAAAGGGTTCCTGAGCACTGAGCAGGACAAGGCTTGGCTTTTATTTACTTTATTTATCATTATTATTTCCCTCCTCCTTTCTCACCCTTGACAAAACCCTGACTTGTTTCCTAAATCCTTTCCTTTGGGAGCAAGGGAGGGACATGGGGGTCTTTCATTAGCAAAGCCTGTGAGCCTAAAAGTGACTTTGGGAGGCAGGATATTGACCTTTAAGGCTCCTAATGCCGTATTACAAGGTCTAATCCTCCATTCCAGGGCAGGCTGAAAAATGAGGAAAGGATGAGTAAAAGAGAAGATATCACCCACTGTGCAAAATGTAATCACTCCAAAGGAAACAGAGGTCATTGCAAGGGAGGTAAAGAGACAGAGGACAAAAAGGAGCCAAAATTGATTTGAGCGTATTTTTCTGAAGATATACAGAGAATTCTAGCAGGCAGTGGGTCTCTGGAGCGATTTATTAAACTGATACTTTCAGTCCCTCTCCTTGGCTTCACACTCCCCCCATACCCTCCCAAAAACTATATGCTCTGGACTATTATCAACCATGTATGATGCAGGCAGTGGGGTCAGGGCAATAGCTGTCCCCACCAGAGCCAGGGAGGATCTGGCAATGAGTTGGGTGGTGAAGCAGTTGAGTGCTGGGATGGGAAATCCCCCCAGCACAGGGGGAAGCAAAGGGGTGTCATAACAGGTCGCAGCAGCACTCCTCTCTAGACTAAGTGTGGAATGAGCAAAACTACTTCTGCCTATCACCCAGGACGTGATTGATAATACCATAAGGCAGATAAAGCTCTCCCTCTGTCCTTGTTGCCTTGCCAGCAGGCTCCATCACCCAGTCCGTCTCAGCAGGTGACAGCATCTGTTCCAGACCTAGGACAAACTAGCTCTGTCCCCATAATCTCACTGCTCAGATATTTCACTCTCTGTATATTGTAAGGATGTCAGGGTCTGATTTCATGCAATGACACTTATCTGAACCATAAGGTCATCAGACAATTGAAGTCTTGCCCTAGAACATTCTGTCAATAGTTTATTAGTGCTTTTTAACAGCATCAGTGACAAAGCAAGGTACAGTGCTCAAAATTTGATAGGACATAGATGTCTGCTAAACCTCTGGAAGGTTTTACCTTGGAAAATACTTTTTTAGGAGGAGAGATGTAAATATCACATAGGAATAAACTGATTTTTATATAAATTTTCAAAAAAGAAAATGAATCTTTTAGGATGAAAATTTCCTTCTCTGGTATGTACGGGGCGGAATGATTTGTGACATTTGAGTGATCTGGGGTAGAGAGGTTTAGGAAGGGGATTAGCTTCTTGGTAATGTTTAGAGTGGTTTTTAAATTACAGAATTCTCTCAAAGCCAAAGTCAGATCCCACATATTTTGTGTGCCTCCCAGTCTGCCTCTCTACAGATGAATTCACTGATACATACCCATCTATAAACCCAGACAGCTAACTAATAATTAGATTTCATTACTGTAGTCTCATGAAAGCTCCAAGCATCTCGTTTAGAGTCGTGACTCCCCATGAAGTCTGATGACAAGTGAGAAAATGGAGATTCTGGCTTGAGATCTGAGGGCTGCATGCAGTCACCTCCACAGTGATCACCACTGACTGCTGCAAAATTACTCTATAGTCACATTCCTTGATCACATTCTTGCTTCTCTGCACAGAAAACTCACTTTTAAACTGTTTTTATCTTGGTTTACATTCATGTGAATTAAACAAAATAAACCAAAGCAAATTGGCCCTGACTAGCTTTGGGTTCACTCCCTTTTGCAAGGCACACACCAGGGCTTTGCTTACAGCATAGCCAAAACCAAAGGACAATTAAAATCCCGGTTCCCTTTTAAACCAAATGTTCCTATCCAGATTGTGGGTTCTGCTCCAAACCAGACAGTGAATGCATCAAAGGGTAGATAAAAGTTCAGCATTTTGGGACTCAGTTGCACAGCTCCTTAACTGGTGCAAATCATTGTCACTGTGTGAACTTTCAGGGATCCTGACCTGATGGACTCCTGGTTCAGGATCTGAACATTCTGCTTTTTAGCTTAGGCAGAAAAGCATGTTTGTTATTCCAGATAAAACTTCCCACCCCCGACTCCTGGATTCACAACAGCCAGCAAGGAGAAAAGAGAGGTTGGAGAAGCTCATTGCCTTGCTAATCTGTGGTTTGCAACAAGAGCTGTGGAAAGGTTTCTTTAAGGAAAACCAAACTGGCTTCGGGAGAAAGCCAAACCGAAGTGTTTGGGAGGGATATGGGGGAGAGGATGAAGCGTGGCGAGGGAGAGAGGTAAAGAAGGGTAATAAGAGCTGTGTGTGGTACTTCCACACAGAGAAAAACATCTTGAGGAATGGGTTTGGGATTCCTTTCTTTGGAAACAGTTGAAAAAAGGAGCAGAATACAGCATTTAAGAGGAGGTTAGAAATGTTTAAAAATTGAANGGGTTTCTCTCTCATCAGCACTCCCATTCCAGAACAGCACACTGGGCAAGGCTACGTGACCAATGAATGCATCCTGACCCCAAACACGCCACAAGAATAATAGGCCTTACATCGCACTTTTCTTTGGTAGTGTTCAGAACACACTATGGGAAAAGCTGTGTTTTCCACAAAGAATAAATGTTTTCCAACAGGAACTGGAACCAGGAAAAAAAAAAAAAAAAAAAAAAAAAGAAAAAAAAAAAAAAAAAGAAAAAAAAAAAAAAAAAGAAAAAAAAAAAAAAAAAGAAAAAAAAAAAAAAAAACTTTTAGAAATTTTCCATTTCCAAAAAATAAAATCAATGGGGAAAAACCATTTAGGGGAAAAATTGTTTTGTTTAAAGCCAAGACATTTCACTTCTGAGAGGAAAGCCAAGGCATGGGTCAGTTAAAGTGACTTGTCCAGAAATCCACTCGGGACTTGCACCTACATCTCCTAAGCCACAAGCCAGCCTGCCTTCAATTAAACTGTAACATCAACAGAGATTTCAGACAAACATTGAAAAACGAGTGCAGAATTACCAGCAAAGACGCCGGGTTATAAACCAGCCTCTTTAGAGATCTCCATGCCCACACACGTACTATTCATCACTGGTGTATGGCAGAAAAGAAAATCAGACTGTTCCCAGAGAGACCATTTATCCCTGTTATCCCCCTGTAATAACCAACCCACTAAAAGTGCGTGCAGCACTCCTTGCGCAATCTGCTCATCTGCTGTGTACAACTTCACACGTACTACGTGCATAAGGTCAAGCTGAACAGGCACAAGCCATTCCCAAGGCTCTGAAATTCCTGCGTGCTCCACTTGGGCAACTTCCGTGAGTGAATTCCCCTGAATGACAGTGAGTTTCTGCCTCTCGGAGACCTAAAGATTTTGTCCTAGGCAAACAGCATGTTAAGGCTGCATGGAGTTTTTACAGAGCACATGGATCATGTCACGTATGGAGACGCTCAAGATGTCATCTGCCACTTAAGAGGTACTAAGAGAGCCAAGAATAGCAGAAACCCAGAGCAGTACATACCCTTGGGTGCTCTACAGCTGTGCTTGAGTCTGGAAGACATGTAATTTTCACACCATTTCTCACCAACCTCCATTCAGTCAACTCCATTTTCCCAGCTCTGTGGTCTAAACACACAAATCTCCAATTTTCACTCCATCTTCTTGTTCAAATGAGCTGGCAGTGCCGCTACATAAAATGCATTCAGTGCTCTGATTAACATTTGTTTCTGGAACTGGCTTCCCTGTTTACTAAGAAATTGACTAAGCAAAGAGGGGGAAAACAGAAAAACAGGGGAAAAAAAAAAAAATCTACCTGAATGAAGCATGGTGGAGCAGTAGCTGTGTCACTCCACCTCCCTCTTGCCTCGTCCTTTTGTGGGTGAAGAAGTCTTTGCAACCTTCAGCGCTAGCCTTACCTATCTCTCCAAGTTAACCATACAAACTCATCTAGTCAATAAAGTTAGGCAGGTGTTTCCAAGGAGATCATTCATTCCAAGGAAAGAAGGAGGAATGGATTATTTGGGAGGGAAATATGTAAGCTGGCTATTAGCAGTCATTAACCACCATTTGTGCAGTGAGCAGCATAACAGATTCTTATCTCAGCTGGAACCAATCACATAACATCAATACCCTCTCCATAAATGAAACAAAACTGTTCCAGATGAACAGAGAGACAGGTGTGAATTTCACACCTAAAAACAGCATTAGGTGTGACCAATCTAAACTGTCACCAAACCTGAGAGTCATGAATGCAGAATAAACCTTGTAAGGTGAATTATTTTTGTGACGTTGTGGAAATCAGAGCAGAAATGCTGGACCTGCAATAAGACCTAGAAACAAACCCAAGACTTGGTCTCCACATATGCAGAAATGTTTTGTTACAAGAGTATTGTGTAGGAGTATTGTACCCCTTGTTCTTAGTATATCTACCTGTGTCTTTTTTGTTGTTGTTTTGTTTGTTTGCTTGTATTTTAAAGGATGGGCCTATGATACAAGTCTTAAAAAATATTCCACATGAGCAACAAAGCCATCAGCAACTGACAGCAAAGAGGTAAACTATAGACTAGCCCTTGACAGTCACCATGTGTTTCATGCATGCCTTCTCCAATGCCAGGTGGTCAAGGTCAGGAGAACCTCTGTCTCCCAGGGGGAACCTGGCTCGCTAGAGGGGGCCAATCCAAATCCATCGGGTGAGCAGATGTAGTGGAACATAAGAGATGAAGGTCGAATCCAAGGAGGAGCATAGGACTGATGTAACCTACTCTAGTATTCAACATGACTGCTGTTGCTGGAGCCTTCTGTGCAGACACGGGACAGGGATCTGCTGTCTTCCGCATTGTCTGCATGTTGTCTTCTGTCTCTAGAGCAGGAGAGCTGGCTGAGAAGAATTGCACGTAAAGTCTTGCGACTGTCTTAGCAATGCACTTTACAAAAAGTGTCTCAATTGCCATCCTGGAGATCCCTGCTGAAGTCAGTGGGAGAGCATTTGTTGTATCAATGGATGTTGGGTCAAGATCTAAAATAAATAGACTTCAAAATCCTATCCATAAAGCATGATGGCATGCATCAGCTACCAGAAGGATATATGGGGTACATGTGAAGAGTAACACCTTGCAAGACAGGGTCCCAGTGACTGGAATTAAAAAATTGCACTAATTTACATGAGGACCAGACTTGCTGTCAGAGGCCAAAACTGTGAAGTAGCTTTTCATAGAGTAAGTCATCATTAAAAAAAAAAAAAAAAGAAAA
>VXAV01001228.1:221880-235152 GCA_013399715.1 Alectura lathami
GAGATGGATTTAAAGGGATTTTTTTTTTGCTTTTTTTTTTTTTTTTTTTTTTTTTCCAGTTACCTTTGTAGGAGTCATTCTTCCCAGGCCAACCGAGATCAATGGCAAATATTTAGTCATTGCAAATAGGTTCCGGCTTTCCTTCCTCCAAAGCTATCCCAAGACCAGAAAGCACAACTAAAAAGCATAAGCTTGAGGTTTCAGTGTAGTTTTTTGCATTCCAATTACAAGCTAGATTCTGTCACTCTCCATAAATCATTTTTAGTGTCAAGAATTTAAAAAAAAAAAAAAAAAAAAAAACTGCCTTTAGAGTAAACACTTCTCATTTCACCAACTGGAGTCTTTTGAGAGCTGGAAGACAATGAGAATGTAATGTTTAGGACTTGTTTTGCACATCTCCATATCCAGTATATATGAGTCAGTCACACAGAATAGAAGCTTGTTAAAAAACAGATGACGGGTGCAACAATTATTTGTGTGGGTTTTTATTTCTTTTAATAGAAAATTCTAATATAAAACAGCAAACATTTTCAGTTTGCCTTGTTTACAAAAATATTATATATATATTTTTTATATTTCTGACATAACTAAATGCACTATTCAATAAAAATATTCTTCCATCAGCTAACTTCTCTTTAAAAAAAAATTAATAAAAAAGTTATATAAATAATGGTTGCACCCCCCCACCCCAAAACTGATCTTGCAAGTCTTGCTGGATCAGCTGAGGAGAACCAACACTTTGACACTTTGGGGGGACAGGAGGTGAAAGGGGATCAGAAACCAGAGACCTCCTCTATACCCATCCATGCTTCTGCAGTTATATCTGCTGCAAAAATCTGTTTCTCAGGGGTAGGGGGGAAGAATAGAAAAAGATGCTTTGCACTTGCTTTTGGTTTTGTTGTTTTTATGAAATGATATCATGAAAGATTCAGGGCCCAAATCGACTCTTATAGTAGGTTTACAAAAATGAGCGATTTCATTGAATTGCACTGGAGATCCAATGGTGTGGCGGTACAATTAGCCTCTCTGGAAAAATCCAATTTCAAAGAGCTGTAACCAAAAGGGCTCTACAGCACACTAGTCGATGTCTGACAGGGGACTTCAGGGTTTCGTTCTATAGGGTCTTCTGAATGTGCATACAGAGCAGCACAAGCCACAAGCAACTCCTAGACAGCTCCACAGATTAATTCAAGTCCAAAACACAACCTCCACCAGCAGAAAACCCAGATCAAGATCTTAGGAAGATTTTGAGAGGGTTTAACATTTCTACGAGCTGATAACTTGCTTCATGCTACTCAAGCTCCATTGGAGTTTTCCAAAACGAGGCTATTCCCCCCAGTTCTTTCTTCAAAGATAAGGCAAACATCGGAAAATGCTGAAGCTAAACATCTCCCCGTGTCCCCCAAAAATACACACAAGGCGAGGGGAGAAGAGAAATAACCCACATATGTTTTACCACCCTAGGTCAAAAGGCCAAGAAGACAAGTTCTCCTGATTTCAGAGTGTTAGTATATTTTATACACTGCCTATACATTTAACACATGTGCCTCGCTACTATTTAGTTATTTATAATTTTTTTTTTTTAACCACAGGAGAATAAACCTTGCTATTTACAATATATAACAGGCAAGTAATATATCCACATTAACATAAATACAATTTGTTTTTTGATTTTTTTGTTTGTTTTTGTTTTTTGATTTTTTTTGGTTGATGTTTTTGTTTTTTAAATACTTACAGAAAGCATCCAGGCTTCAGTGCGTGAGTTATAATACACAGAAGAGCTCTTTCACTCAGTAGTTCATTCACTCTTTGTCTCTTTCTTCTAGTCTAGCCTTGACAGTCTGCTCATTGCCCACCTATCTTTCTATCCCCAAACACACCGAGCTATCCTACCCAATCCAACACAGGCATGTTCTCTACAATGATATCCACGCCAGCACTGCCTTCTCTTCTGCATCTAGGGACTCATTCTCCTCTCACACCAGTGCAATGCGGAGTTACTCCAGCGAGGTCAACGGAGACAGAGACACCAGTGAAAAGAAGGAAAATGAGGCCCATGGTTTAAATATAACAATAATAATAATAATAATTAATAATAATAATAATAATGCACATAAACTGTGGCCCATTCTTTAATCAAGAACAAATATTTTAAAAAAGAATGAGGCCAGAAATAGTAATTCAGATCCAAAAATCCTCATGTTTTGAGCAGGTTTGGATCCAGCCTTACTTTGGAGGGGAAGAGCTATTCTAGCACACACACAAAAATGAAACAGTGAGTTTGCACAGATGTGTGAGCGAGAGAGAGGGAGAAAGAATTTAACATAATACCACATTAAAACCATAAGAAGGTCCTTCTGAAGGGCTTTACAATAAATAAGTGTTCATTCAATATTTATACATATATATTTACGTGTCTGCGTGTGTGTAGACCTATACACACATGCGCACACTGAATAATAGGTTTCTAGTCAGTTTATTTTTTAAACCATTAGATAAACTTCTTGTGGGTGACTTTCAAAGTGGAGCACCTCCCAGAAGCCACGAGACCTTCCTGCAAACCCTCTGCGCTGGATGCTCCACCGTGCGTCTGCTGTGGTGGAAGGGACAAATACTGCGTGTGGACTACTCCTTGTGTGGATTACTCCTTCTACAGCACTACTCCCAAATCTCCAGAATTGTACAGCAAATAAACAAACATCAAAAAAGAGCCAGTATGTTTTGCCTTGCAGGACCATAGCACTACTAAAAGTAACCTCCTGTCCCTCCCCAGTTCCCTACCTCTAGTTTTGATGCCAATGAGCCAGGCTGGGCTGCAGTTATTTGTTAAGAACTAAAAAAAAAAATCTTTTCTCCTCCCAGTAGATGCACATAGACAGCTTAAATATTAGTGGCTACTATTTGGGGAAAAAAAATAAAATAAAAAGGAAAGAAAATTCAAAACCCAACACCTTGAAAAATAATGGTCCATCTTGGAAAACTGCTTTTTTGCTTGGCAAACACCTACTACTAGTTGAAAAACTCCAGCCAGCTTTCCTCTTTTGAGAACCAGATCAATGGTCGATATATAATTGGTGGAAATTGCTACTACTGGACAATCAAGAACTGCTATAAAAATAAAATACAATGCCCTTTGCTTCCCAGTGTTTCCTTAGAAAGCTTCTTTGAGGCATTCAATGGCCATTTCCAATCCCAGAAACACTTTTACATGACTAATGGATATTGCTGCATCAAGTTCTGGATTGTAAGTATCCTCTTCAAATGGAAAAAAAAGTTGAAGATCATCTTCTATTTCACAGCATCAGAGCTATCTACCTCTGCAGTTGATTTCTGGCTTCTCTGGCCACTTGATAGTATGTCTCTGCGTCAGTTAGCTGTTCCAAATCCAATAGTTGGTTACCATTTAGCTGTTGTATTTTTAAAATACAGTTCTCAATCTAGTGGTTAAAAAAAATCTTAAGGTCATAGGGTTTACTACATATAGCTTGTGTCATGTACCACTGCCATGGTTTAGAGTAAATGGAATGACGACCTAGTAAAAGAGAAGTCGAATCCTCCAAAGGTCTGATCCAGTCCAAAACGGCTGCTATACACTGCAAGACATCGCTGCGTTCCAAGATGCACTGGAATTTCTCTCGTCCTTCTCAAAAACACATGTCCAAATTCAGCTGACATAAGACCAAAAAGTTCCAGTTTGGATTTCTGAAGCAATTTCCACAGGGTGAATTCAATCAACAAGAGGTGGGAAGAGGAGAGAAAAATGTCATGCACAACGTGAAGATGAAAGTAGCTAGTGGTTTGTTTGTTTTTAAATAAGAATTAAGACAGTGATAGTGCTAAAGGAACTGCATTTGAAGAAATTGTATGAAAAAATAACACAACTGAAGGGGACAGGCACGTCTGGTTTTCTACTGTCTTCCCAACCTCTTTCTTGGATAAATTGCCATCCGCAACATGGTGGACCCGACATTTTTGGAGCTGTATTTGGTGATCAAAGCATGTGGATACGGAGCTGTCATTAAAATGCTTACCCTCCAAGTGGGTCTCTTTGTCAGAGCCTTGTTTGCTGGACGTGCATAAATTCCACTAGAGGAACAACCAGGGCTGATTCTGCTTACCCCACACCTCTTTCCAGTTTTAGAAGAGGGAAAAATGACCACTTCCTGTACCACTGCGCTCAAAGCAGATCTTTCATTCTTATCCTGTTTAGCTCTCTAAGCTGTTGGGTAAGCTTCAGGAATAAGGGAACATAGGTTATTTATTCCAGAGATACTATACTAGCCCAGAAGTTCATCGATGATTGGTGAAATGATCAAGATCTTCCAAGGATGAATGATCCACTAAACTGCGTGGACGATGAAGGTGAAGGTCAACTGGTGTCTAACCCCAGTGTGACAGGCACTTAATTCCACATGGTTGGACCTCATTAAAATTCAGTCTACAGGAAAAAACAAAACAAAACAAAAACAAAACAGCAACACAGCTGGGTCACCTGTACCCTACAAAGTGCTTATGTCTCAACATAGCTTTCAGATCCCAGAAGGTCAATCAAACCCTGTTTGTCTCCACATGTAGTTCTCATAGATCGTGATCGCCCGTCGCTGAGGGTTGCCATCAGGCAGAAGGTGTGTCAGTCCTTGCAGGTGTAAACCTCTTCTCTCTGGGTGCATTGCTTGCATTCCACGTAGCAGCACCAACGGACCTGGCACTGGCATGGCCGTGTGACCACCCGGCTCTGCGTGTTGTGCCCTCGCCCGCAGCAGATGCTGTCGCAGTTCTTGTCTTTGTAACATTTCCTTCCCGAAGTCCCGGGTGAGTATCTGCTCATCAGACAGAAGCTTGGGGAATCGTCAATGTAGACAAGATCCGTAGTCCTTGGGATTTGATCACTGTGACCCGGGATGGATTTCTTGGGTGGGGAAATGTCTCCTTCCCCCGTGGCCTCGTTGGTAGTGCTGCCCACTTTAAGTGATGTCTCGTACTTCTGCTTCAGCTGCTTCCCTATTTCGTGGAATGGAGAGAGCTGCCTCCAGCACGTTCGGACAGTGCAGGATCCGGATACGCCATGGCACTTACAGGTTGTCTCCACGCCAGCTTTGATGACCTGTGGACACACACAGCCCCAAGAGAAAATCAGTTATGGGGGAAGAAATCAAGTCAGAAAGGAAAAAAAACATGGAGAGAGAAAATGCAATATAGGAAATTCTTGTTTTGAAAGGGTCTCATTTTCCAAAAATGACACTAACTGCCAGAATATTGCTTTACTTAGATAGTTAATGATGCTATTAAAGTGTCCAAAGACTCTCTACTACTGGCACTTATCTTACATAAGAATCTGACAGAGCTTAATATGTATTTTAACACCTATTTATACATTTTAATGAGAACAAGGAGATAAGATGTAAAAGTGAATCGGTTTAGTGGAGAGAAGGGTGAAAGTGCTGCTGTAACCCCCAGAGACAGGCAATGGTACACGCTCCAAAGCACAAGCATGAACAGCAGGAACCCTCATAACACACACTGCCACCTCAAATCGTGTAGCTCCAAATTGTCGGCACAGGCTCATTGGCAACTGGTTAAGCTGTGCTGTTTCCAACAGTAGCAATAGGCATAGCATCCCACCCAGTTCACTTTGTGACTGAGGAAAAACTTTCATGTAGCTGAAAAACATAAGCCCTTGAGAACAAGGGCTTGACTTGCCTCCATCAAAACTAGCAACTCCAGGAGGATATAGGTAGCTTGCACCTCTCCAGCCTATTCATCATCCTATGCTGCAGTGTGGCAGCATGTCCAAAAGGAGATGACAATTTTTCTTTCTGTTAACAGTGAAGAAGCCTGCACATGCCCTTAAAAAGAGTGCCATTGCTCACTGGCCAAACATGCATTTAACGATGCACATTTTCATGCAGGGTGAAACTCAAGGCTGTCTCAGTCTCCTCTATGCCCTCAATTTCCCTGAAAAACTAAAATGAGAAGAAATAGGAAAACACCTGTGTAAAGGGTTCAGCAATCCCAGGTGCAGCCCCCAGGATTCATTATGCCTGTGGCACCAGCTGTAGGCAGCTTGTAAGGGGAATCTGGGCTTCTCACACAGAGGGTTTCAAGGGGAAAATGTAAAACCTTGGTTGATGTTGCAAGTGAAGAGAACCCATTCCAGTGAGCCTTCAGCCCACCAGGCAGCAACTATCAGGAACTATGACAGGGCTGGTGGCCTCAGAAATGGTACTCAATTTTGCACAACTTTTGCAAGGAATGTAGGACAGAGAGGTAAGGCGGTGTTAAATTTTCAGTTGTGGCTACGAGAACAGACCTCATGCACAAAAGGTTGCACCATCTGCACCATTTTGAGTGAACAGGAGCTGCCCCATGTCAAACATAAAAAAAAAAGAAAGGGGGGGGGGGGGGAAATAAAAAAGAAACAAAGCACTTAGGACCAAGGTCTTCAAACTCATAGTGGAGAAAAGGCAGGCATTTTAATCTCTGGGAAATGAAATGGGCCCTCCACACCAGGGCTGTCACATTAAACTCTGTGCCTACTTAGATCTCTTGACTACAACTATCAAGGGCAAGGCTTAGTTTCAAATCCTTTCATAATTTATTTTTATGATTATGTTGTTGGTTTTTTATTTTAATATTCAAACACTTGCAGTTGGTGACACTGGGGAAGAGATTAAAGCAAAGAGTTATTCATTGGTTATTCAGCTCAGAGAGAGATGGTGCCAGCTCCTTAGGTGCTGTAGAAGACCCCACACCCATAAGCTGAATGAAGCTAACAAAGAATCTTCTCCTTTACAAATCAGGCTGCAATAAAGATGCTTGTTGGCACAAAAGTGTATTGATTGTCTTTTAAATGGCATCTGAATGCTTCTCCAGAGATGGGTTTACTCCTGGGACTCATCCGTGGGCAATATGAGAGCAGACACGTTTGGACTGTCACAGATAACCTGCATTTTGCCCACAGATTATAAACAGATATTTATAGCACTAGTCCTCCCTCCCCCCAAAACAGTTTACATTTTGACTTTAAATGGGTGAGGTAAAACCATCCCTTAAAATAGCAAGCTAGAACAGAGTCTGTTTTATACAGCTGCCTCCTGTCAAGGTACTGCTGAGAAGTGCCCTTCCTTTGGGCACCTACGGTACCTAAAAAAGAAAAAAAATCTCCCCCCTCTGCCCATTATGGCATCTGCCTACGTTATGGCCTCATGACAGCAGAGGACTGGCTCCACTCCATTTCTTGACCATCCGGTTCTTAATTATTTGGCTACATGAGTCCTGCTGAGCACCATGTGCAAATGTGCAATAGGTCATGGACTCAGAATTGGGGTCTGGCCCAATCCTGATATTACAGAGACATTTTTAGAAAGACACTATGCATAATACGGCCTTCAGCAAAGCCTGGCCAATGGTCACACTTCATTCCTGTGACAGCCAAGACCTTTTCAAATGCAATCCAATAATACACAGTAGCATTCAAACAAGTGACGGGTTACAGAAAGAGATGTGTTACTGCTTATAGTACTCAGCTGGGCCGGCTTGGTTAGGGGCTGTCACGCTTTGCGTGCCAAAGTGTCTAGCCAACTCTGCAAGAAATCTCACAATGTTAGACAAGTGCGTACAGAACACATTTCAACACTGAGAGGAGGAAAAAAAAAAAAAAAAAAAAAAAAAACACCCTCACCCATGCACTCCCTCATATAAAGTCACATTGCAATGCTTGTCCAGAAGCGAGAGCTCAGCTCATGTGAAACAAAGCTCCTATACCTGATTTCACGCCCAAGCCATCAGCAAACTAGGCAAAATTGCTGAGATACTTGTAGACGGGCTACACACTGCACTCATTCATCTGTTCAAGCTTTTCTCAACCCTCCCACCACCCCCAGCATCTGCTCCACCTGGAAAAGGAGACGACCACCACTGTGCAGAGATGAGAAAGCAGGCAACCAACAGTACTTAACTCAGCTGGTATCCATGCCCCTTGGCTGGATCTAGAGCTGGTTGAACAAGGCACAGGCATGAAATGCAGAAGGAGAACTCAAACACGGTGTTATTCTTGTCAGGAGCCACCTCTCCAGGGCTCAGTGGGAGAGCTGGTACTGCAGGTGCAGTATATCCAAGGCACCCCCAAGGCTGGTACATATGGCACGATAGTGTTGGAAATCCACATCCTGGTGAACTGGCAGCTAGTAGGTGGCCTGAGACCTTCAAGCAGGAATAGGCATGTAGGTTTAGGCACCTGAATCACACCATGCAGCCAGGGCTGACCTCACTAAGGCAGACATCTGGCTTTAAATGCCTACATTTGAGAAACACCTCTGAACTCCCACCTGACCCACAGAAGCCAAGGCAGGCAGGGCATCCTGCAACAAAGCAGACACCAGCTGAACAGCCCTCCACATTGCCGCAGCTGTGCTGGCCACGTCTCTGCTCACTAACAGGAGCTTACGGCCTCTGCTGTTATGGAGGTACCTAAATTTAGATATGAGAACCTGTGAGCAGAATCTCATCCACAGGGTATAATTCAGGTGTCTAAACTTTAGCATCTAACGCTACTTTTAGGCACTGTAAAACGTAATACTTTGCCACCAGCTGCCTCTCCAGATGTATCTACCATGGCATCTCAGATTTTACTAGGTGCATATTTAGAAAACTCTCTTTGTGTGGACATAAACACTGATGAACAAACCCCATAATGAACCAGTCTGTTGATTTGCTTTTTGTTCTTGTTGTTTTTCCTGACCCCCTTCTAGCTCCTTGTTGACCAGTGGCTGGAAGAACTTGGGTGTCATGCACTGGTAGACCAAAGCATAAAAAGTTTCCATTGTCCCCATTCTCATAAATGCACCAGCTCATGAGAAATCCAGCATGTAGATTTTCATATGGCCACTGTGCAAGTGTGGTGCATCCCAACTGCCCCATAAAGTTTCTCCTTGAAGGGCAGGAAAGGACTCAAGAATGTTACGAGGCAACTATAGTGAAAATCCTAGAAAAATTTCTTCTCCAGACAGCCTCCCCTGCTGCTGTCAGTCACGATGCAGCTCCTCAAGGCGACATGTGATGGAGAACTGCTGCCTACAGGCCTCTCACTGCCCATCAGCCAAAATGAATCCTGGCAAACCCTTCTGTTTCCTGTCCCATTCCCCAGCTTCCACAAAGACTTTCCTCCTCTTGTTGAACGGTCCTGTCAGAGACACTTAAAGCCAGCTCCTTCTCACAGGACACTCCAACCTTCTCTAGCAAAATGCCATCACATTGCTGGAGAAACCTTTCCTGGCTGGGCACTGGAATAAGTGGATAAATGTCTACATCGTGCTTTCAAACCTGGAGGGACTTCCAGGAGGGAAATAACTTAGCCTCAGCTACCAAAAAGTCTAGGATGCACAAGGCAGAAAAAGGCTTTAACACAAATGAATTTCAGGGTGGCACCTCTTTTCTGTTTGAGCCACATTGCATAGTTCAGAGCCTGGTCTGCCTCCATCCTACAGAAACATGAGCCTCTCCTGCACACACACAGCACCACACTTATTTAATAATCCTATATCATCTATACAATGTTGAGTGGCCATGTGCGTGGTTCTATTATGTCACATGTATGTATTAGCTTAAACCCAAAGCGCAAAACATTTCATGCTCTCTATGTCTTAAACACCACAGCAACCACACATCAGAAGAGTTACAATAACTCAGGAAGAAGGAACAACACATCAGGGCATTTGAATCCTCATTCTGTTATGTGTTGTAGAAAGCTTCCACCATGAAAGCAAAGTTGAATAAATGCAACCAGTGGGTCAGGGATAACATCACACATCGAAATAACATCCTCCCACTCTCCTCTGAGCAACCACCTGCTCTGGTAGTCTCACAAATAAGACAGGAGTTTGGGAGGGAAATAAAGCTCTGTAAGCAAATTAGTTCGTTTGACTTCGGAACAAAAACCCCCATTGATCTTGTCGTGAGAATAGCAAATACTGACAAAAGCACAGTGAGGAAAACAATTATGATACAGCAAGACTGAACTGTCTTTATTGGTGCTTGTTGCTCTGAGGAAATTAGATAGCACTGCAGGACCGCCTGCCCAAATGCCTTTATAAGAGCCATAGGGAAAAGGGATCACAGCAGAGCATTGCTATGCAACATGTAATCCTTCCTCACAACAATGGTTTGCCACGAAGCTCAGACTAAGTGCCCCCGTAATGATCAGTCTCAGACATGCTGCAACACACAATTTCTCAGTGTTTTAGCTGAAACGCTGAGGACAGATTGCCATTCATTCCCAGCTGGGTCACGGGGCTCTGGCGGTGGTTTTCAGACAACTCTCGTCTGGGCAGCAGCAGCGCGAAGCGGGGATGCAGCCGTGGGAATTCCTGGGTTAGAGACACGTCATGGCTGGGCTGCGGCTCCAGGGCTCCAAACCATTCGCCATGGTTTAGGGTAGAGGAGGGAGCAGGCGATCCTCCATAAGGGTTTGTGAGTCCAGGGAATAGCCTGCCCTCAGACAGGGCTTTGAGGTGCCTCCATCCCTCTACATATATATATCCTCCTTCAATTTAAGCAGGCTTAGTTATTGTCTCAGTTCAAATATTAATGTTTGTTTTGGACCACAGCCACAGTCCTAATTTCCTCACAGTGCTCAAACCACTCCAAGACTTGTCCTTTAGCACTGGTTTTGCCATTGGTTGAGGTATGAGAGTTTCACAGATTGCTAGAAATTTTTTTCCTCCTTTATTCTTCCCTTCCTTTCTCTTTTTTCTTTTAATCTTGTTAAAAAAAAAAAAAAAAAAAAAAAAAGCTCTTCTTTTGAGCCTGTTTTCAAACTGTTTTTTCAGAACACTTTTTCCTTTACTACCCTTCTAACTCCTGTTTTAGTGAAATACCAGTTAAAATCCAAACACTTAAACATAAAACAACATAACCCTACTTTAACTTGAGAACATTATTTTTTTTCCCGTTCCATACTCCTACTGTGCTTCACCTGCTGAGAAAGTTCTGCATAAACATATAACTGCAGTTACTTATGAGACACAGCAAACGCTTTTCTCCAGAGCATTGATTTCCAGGCCTTAGAAAGACTTTGGCTGAGCCAGTCTCAGCCTGAAAGAAAGAGGGGAAAATCCAAACAGCATGCCTGTGCATTCCTACCCTTCACAACCTGGAGCAATTAATGCTGGTGCCAGCCCTGCAAACTGCTCTGAACATACAAAGTCAGGAGCTAGTCTTAGAGAGGCTGCTATTCGCTAGCTTTGATTTGTATCTCAATTAAAGTGTGATGCTAGATTTCACATTGCAAATGCATCCCTGAGGAGACCTCATAAAGGATGCGTTTTTTAAATGCACCAACTGTATTAGTAAGTTCAGATGGATTTGCCTCATCAAAACAAGCAATTATTACACTGTTATTGATGGTGCTGAAAAACCGTGAGATAAGAAAGTACCCATTCAACAAACTCTGGATGTTGACTGGAATCATGTTTTCTAGCGGGAATCATATGAGATGGGATTGGCAGTGCTTGCAAACACTGTCTCTGCAACAGGAGACCAGGGGGCAAGCCTCTGCTTTGCTACGCTTGTGTGTGACCTTTAGCAAGTCACTTAATCTTTCTGGGTCTCAATTTCCCCCTCTGTAAAATGGAGATACAGCAATGAAGAGGGTGGTGTGCTCTGATAACATGTTACGTGATACCTCGTGAAGTTCCTCAGACAGATGATAGCAGGGAAAACATCTACCTGATATGGAGAAGCCCATCTCTAGAGCAGGAGACACGCTCAGCCCTTCAGACCCCTGCCAGCACAGCCTAAGAGGAAAAGCCATTCCCTGCATGGGCTTCCAAAACAAGCAAGTCAACAGCAAGGAGAAGTCCACACATCTCCCGCTAACCTCTGCAGAGCATCCCGCATGGTTTCAGAGATGCAGGCATAACAAGACTCAGGGCATGTCCGGAACCCTGCAGCAACAAGCGTGACAAGGATGCTTCAGAAATGTGCATATAATCTGTGCAGACCGCAACGTACAGGTTGGTGTTGTGTATATATATACACATATATATACATGTATATAAATAACTAAGGAAGCCTGTGAAGGGAAACAATTTTGAAGGGGGACATCATCTAAAGAGAGGCTTCTAGGGGGGAATTTTCTTGTTCTCCTTTTCTGTCCTCCAGTAGTTCTGCACTGAACGCCTTGGGATCTCAAGATGTCTGTGGTTAAACCCCTGACTTCGGGGTCCTGAAGGCAACGGTTTGTGTCCCTCCTTCTGGAAGTATAAAGGAAAAAAGGAACGAGAACATGACAATAGTTTTTTTTTTTTTTTTTTTTTCCTTGGGTAATAGCAGCCCCCTTTAATAGTGCCCCTTGGATCTGCAAGACATGCTTGACCAGACATACCTCTGGAAGAGGTCAGCACTCCTGGGATTAAGAAACTTAGCAACGCTCCAGAGAGGGAGTTGGAAAGTCATGTTTAATGATACTTTGCTGAGAAACTGGGTAAATTTAATTAAAACATCACTTACTCAAGCCCAGTGGAACTAATTGAGTGCTCTAATATTCCGACTTTTCATTAATGGGTTACAAAAGAGGGCTGCACTTGTGTGTACAAGGGGAGAGAAAAGGGGGGGATATAGAGAAGAAGAGAGCCTTAGCAAGGCTGCTTGTGCTTCATTTAATATAACCAAGAAACTTCACTGCTGGCGGTGGAGCTTTAATGCAGTTGACTTCTCTCCCCACCATCACCCCCATCCCCTCAACGCATACACAGCTTCCCCCAGCACACACCCTCTCCACCCAAGATCTCTCTGAAAGAATAGCTGAATGAGTGAGAATAGATTTGGCAAAGGAAGGCAAATTGCTTTTTTAATAAGTGGTCTATTCAGAGCTCCTACTTTTCAATAAAGAGAAGGCTGGAGAAGTCCTGGTCTAATTACCTCATCCTCGCGCCAGACAAGCTCGCCCTTTCATTAGGGATTGAGGTCATATCACATAACTTTGTGAGCCATCATGGGCACAACATGTTCAGTGATTATTTCATTGGTGGCGGCAAAATTATAGCCAGCCCATCAAGGTTGTAAAAAAGTGAAGTAAAATAATCAAATGAGAACTTCTACCAAGAGACACTAAAACTAGGCGGGATAGGATAATGTCACTCTCCGAGAAACACGCAAATTGTTTGCTAATGTTACACCATGGAGAAACAGTCGTGCCGACCAGGAGGGAATGGTGTTTGTTGCCAAATCAGTCTACTAAGCACAGGTCCTTTTTTTGCTGGGACTCAAGGGACT
>VXAV01001228.1:243663-274770 GCA_013399715.1 Alectura lathami
TTTTTTTTTTGAAGGACCTGAAAACACGTTTCTCCAGACAAAAAAGGAAAAAGTGCTTAAAGCTAGAATTGAAAACATGCTGGAATGTTGCAGTCCTGTGGAGATGGACATGCACAGAGAGCATGGGTTGCGCAGGATCCACCAGGAGAAACCAGGCAGTGGGCACAAGAGGGGGACACACATTCACCCTCTTCACCAAATGCAGAGAGACCCTGGAAATGCTTAAACCCCAGGAAGAGCAGTTTGACGGTATTTTTTTTTTAATGAGGATTTCTCTGTAACAAATGGATGCATCCTGCCAGGAGCACATGCAGCTAGGGTGCCTTAATTCCCAAACCTCCATGCACAACTGGCACAAAAGCCTGAGCAGAGCCACAGCCAAGAAGCATGCAGTACAGATGATAATTGTTACTGATCATTTAATGAGGTGATTTAACATCAATGAACATGTCAAGGAAGAACAAAAAAAAAAGTGGAGATTGTAGTTTTTTCTATGGGAGAACAAAGATATGGTCAGGGAAATACTCTCCTTCAGTTACTTTTAAAATGCCAGGATTTTAAGTAAAAAAGTTTCAATGGTAAAAAAAAGAGTCAGTGATTTGTGTGAAACATGGAAAACTAGTGTGACCAATGTAAGTTTCCCAAAACAAGGTTTTTCCCCCAAAAAGTTTTGCTCCTAAAAAAGATAGGCATCCAAGCAGCAAAGCTCCATCTGAAGCACTGACAAACATTAAGCCACAATTTTTGCTCTGCAGTGTGCGTGCTTGGGTTTGACCACTGCCCAAGGACTAGGGCCATCGCTTGGCCCTGGTGGCCTTGTTAACCAGGCTTGTTTATGAAAAAGGTGGCTTGGTCCAAGCTTCACAGTAGTAAAAACCTGTAACAAAATCTCCAGGTCATTCACTCCTGGCCCTCATCAATACTTTTCCTCCAAAGAATCAGTCCTGCAAGAGATATCCTCTGCTGGCAAAGGGGAGAGAGGGAAGCATAAAAGCATCTTCTACAGCCACCCCTCTCCCAGTTCACCTTTCCAACTGAGCTGGTAGTGGTCAGCAAAATTCCCTGGAAAACATAAGCTCCCAGTATCATGTAGCTGTCTGCTAGCACATGGGGAAGCGATACAGGAGCTGATTATACGGGCAAGGTTTCTGCAGAACAATTGGCTATTTGGGGCTCCTTCACCTCCCTTCCCCTTGGATGCTTGGCTTTGAGATGCTTCAAGGGATGGTTTCTGACAGAGCAGCCTTGCAAAGCTTGCTGATAGCACAGCCCAGCTGCACACATCTCCAAAGTGGGTTCCAACAAGTGTCATCCAAATAACAGCAAAGTAAAGAGCCTGGGACAAGGAGAAGGTAGAAAACAGGATTCACGGTGCTGCACAAAGCCAGAGGACAGGAGTCCAGCGCTTGTTTATGATTAGCAGATGGGATGTCCTGGGAAATAAGAGGAAATGGAAACATTAAATGGACTAATTGTCAGCAATGCCCATTTTCACTGTGCAGTGCAAAGGACCAGGCAGAAGTTTGACAGCTCTCATAACCGGGCTATGCAGGTAAAATAATGTACACTGCAAACTCTAGGCCAGCATACAGACTCCCACTTCACCCTTGTCTTTACGCTGTTTTCCCAGGCAAGACACCAACACGATGTCCCATAGGAAAGGCAGAAGAACACTTTTTCCCAGCTCATCAGCCCATTTCTCAACCTCTGCGCCATGGAGCGCACTGTCCCCGGTCCTCACCCATTACAGAAAACGGGACATCAAAATCCAAATGGGTGAGAAACAAGCCATGCATCAGTAATAAAAAAGCACAGGCAGAGCCGGTGCCCCCACCTGAAATGCTGCCTTGGAGCTGCCACTGCATGGAACCCTTATAATCCCATAAAGCCCTTTTATGCAACCTAGGCTGAGTGAGGTCCTGTAAGGCAACGGTGTCAGGGTCGGATGCTTTCTCAGCTCCTCACAAAGGCCGAGCTGTTCTTTCCAAGAAAATCTTTCGGGATGGGGGTGAAGGAGAGATGGTTATTTAATATATTTTTTATTGCTCACCCAATCCACAACTCTTAATGTTAGAATCCCAGCCTGCACTCTGTGCTGTTGTAATATTTTGAATTGAGGGGGCTGAGTGTCCGATGGAGATGTGTTTGTCCACCAGGAACCTGGAGAGGGAACAAACAGCTCACTGCACACAACCCAGGAAGTTTTAACACTGTGCAAGTTAACGCTGGCCTCTATGAGGCCAATCTGAGGGCTGCAAAGTCAAGAGACTCAAGTTCATGCTTCAACCTCTCTCTTAATTTTTGCTGCACACTTCACCTGCCTTCTGTTCTGAGCAGCATGCCTGCACCATCCATACCTCAGGAAGGACCTGGTTGCCCAGTACCATATCACCCAGCACAGAGGAACCTTTGCTACATCACTGGCATCAGTCTCCTTCCAACCCACCTTCTAGTTCAGTCCCTTTGGTGAAACCAGGAAGCCAAAAGGTTTATTATCCCCAGCTGTAAGCAGCAAGAACTATTGGGTTTGCACAAACATTACTGATGGCATTCTGCTGCCTTGGTCATGCGCTTCATGTAGCAACATGGACTCACTGCCCTTCCAGAGAGGCAATTCCACACGGATCCTGTTTTCAGCTCGTTTTGGAAGGGTTTTCATTGCATCAGCTCTTTTTTCCATGGGTATCCCTACATTTTCCTCTTAAATTATAGGGGCTTTCCTTGTGAGAGTTTGAGGGGGACAAGTCAGAAGCATGGTGCCTGCACAGGCCTGTGAGAGCACTCATTTTTGACATGCTCAAGAGTTTCCTTTGCAAGTGCCACCAGCAACGCGAACCAAGGTGAGCTGCGAGGAAACGCCTCTGCTGTATGCACCCAGAATGACAGCTCTGCTGAAATATTGCATTCTGACCCTGCAGCTTCCTTCTCTGCCAGGAGATTTATCTTCGCTACATCTGTACAAGGCCCCAGTTGATTTCATTTTCAGATTTTCCTTTAATATTTCCCCTGCAGTATTATACCTCTTCCAATCCTTTTGTTCTTCTCTTTCCACTTCTTTATTTTCTTCTAATAATAATATTTTAAAAAATTTCTGAGAAGGTGAGAAGTGGCACACACTAACCCTCTTCACTGCAACACCTCAATTAACGACTCTACAACGCAAGGGGCCAAACTGAGTCATGCAGGACACCAGGCACGTATTATTGTTTTTTGTATCCAGCAATCTACAACCACCTCCTCTCTCCCCCACTGCCACAATTCCACGCTACAACAAAGCTTCCCTAAGCTGATCAACCATGCTTCCTCCCCATCCAACAAAGGATGATTGCAGTTTGCAGTGTAACAGGTCATGAGTCCAAGAAAACTTGGAATAGTTGGCCATTGAAGAATCAGCTTTTTTGGACAAATTTTTCATTGTGGACTGCATGGGTTTGAGCATCTGCAGGTACAGATGCCTCCATCATGCCTACACTGTAACTCCACATTTTTTGAACAAAACTACCTGAGGAGTACCTACTAACCTCAGTCCTGCTCTTGCCAGAGTTGACTGAAGCACAGGTGAACCCCAAATCATTTGAAGTCAGAGAAGTCTTCTTCCCCCCTCTGGTACTAAAAAGTTACTTGTCTGTTTTTTTTTTTTTTTTTTACNTGAAGGTAAGGAAGTCTTCTTCCCCCCCCTGGTACTAAAAAGTTTCTTGTTTGTTTTTTTTTTTTTTTTTCTATGCTTCAAAGTATGAACTAAGCATTTTTGCTCCAACACACAGTGCTCACTCCAGCATTCAGGAGTTCACATCCACTGCCACCTCGCCTAGATCACAAAATCCAAAGCCATACATGTTAGTTTCAAAATCCATTGCAATCCTCCAAGCTACAAAACCAAAAGGTTTCCTACCTTGGCTAATGTAGGCACACAAGGAAAAAAAAAAAAAAAAAAAAAAAGAAANAAAAAGAAAAAAAAAAAAAAAAAAAAAAAAAAAAGAAGAAGAAATTCCATATCCCATAGAACTCCTTTAAACAAAAGAATGCAAGGTATTCTCCAAACCTCAGCAATGATTTTTCAGCTTCTACAATATCCTGCCACCTCAACATGAATCAAGTTCTCTCAAGGAGATAACTCTCCAAGATATTTGCTGCTTCTAGCTCAGTCCGATCAGCAGCCTTGCTAAACCTCTGCCAAATCGTGGTACTTCACAAGGTTTCTTCTCCGTGTCATCTCCCACAGGTCACTGCCTTTATGCGCATGTTGGTCCTTCTCCTTCCAGGTCTTTCCCAGACACCTTACTGCTTTTTGGACTCCCCTCCTTTCTGCTTTCCATGTCATTCTCCACAAACAATGGTGCCTTGCTGTTGGAGGCTATTAAGCAAAGCAAACTTTTGGATCCAAGCTACGAGCACAGTTATTCTCATGACAATTATATCCCAATCATTTTTATCCTTATCTTCTTTTCAATATCACAATACACAGGGCGTTTAGAGAAATGGTAACCCCTTAAACACAGGCCTCCTCTTTAGGAAATAGCACACACATCTCACTGGCAGCTTCTGGTTGCAAAGGAACAAGCAGCAATCCCCACCACATCAACAACTGCCAATGTTACACGCTTCCACCAACACGCAGCACGAGCAGCGGAGCCCTGCAACCTTGCTGAAGGGAGATGGAAAGCAGCCGTACCCTATGCTCATGGTCCTCGCAAGTAAAGCACAGGGGGAAACACCTTCAGGTTCCTGCTTCTGAATGTGTGAAGATATAGACGAGATAAACTATAGTACAGGGGAATTTCCAAACCAACAGATCCCAGTTACCAAGAAGAAAGCATCAGTTTCCATTGGACTCACAAAGCGTGACCAGATTTTCCTTTTTTGTTGTTAGTTTGAGGTTTGTTTTGGTGCTATTTTTTTTTTTTTTTTTTTTTGGGGGGGGGGGGTCAGGGGAGGGTGCAGACTTCTGTAGGCTTCAGCCATTCAAACCTGTCCTGAATCACCCCTCTGCCTGGACAGCTCTGCACAGTGGTTCCCTCTGGGCCCTCTGTCATCCTGGACAAGGGGATGGAGGAGCAGACCTGTAGGGATCCTGCTACACACACCTGCCAGGCTCTCAGGGACTATCAAGAGTCCCTTCCAGCACCCAGGGAAAAAGACACAGCAGCTGCTTCTCAAAGTAAGAAATTGCTGTTTCATATCTCTAGCTTTTCCTGTCCAACACAGCTCTCCTGAATGCTTCTAACATTTGCAGTCACTCTTTGATCCCGAAATCATTAATTTCTTTCCAGATCCAGGTGTTACCACAGAAATAATTTACATCTGACTTTCCCATTTCAGCCTCAGCTGAAGTTCACACAGTAGTTAGAACTTCTCCCAAGGCCACTGAACACAGCAGCCCAAGCAAGTGGAACTCCTCCCAGGCCAGATGTCCTGCCTGAGAAGAGAGCTGGGCCTTAACCCAAAGCTCTCACATCAGGATTTTTCTGTGAATGGGGCAAGACAGTGATAGCTGCTTCCAGATACAGAATGCTTGCTGCATGTATAAATAAGCTTCAATATAATTTCATGCTAAATCATGCCTGTAACGTCTCTGCAAATTACCACCCAAAAAAGGGTTTGGTACACACCATATGAAGGTTTAGCTACTGAAGGCAAAACAGTTTAATGAAAGAGCAGGGAATAGATGACTTCATTCAGATACGGACACGTGGAAGGCTAGAGATGTTCTTCTTATGACACATTCCCTTACAGGACCTGTGGGACCAAGGTGCCATGAGGAACAGCTATTTTTGCACTGTGGCAACCAGAAACACCACAAGCAAATACTCCAGCTGCAGCATTTCCCACCCAAACAAGGCAGAAGAGCCATACAGGTCATGAGCGACAGCATTCCCCTGAAGGAAGGAAGCACTGCCTTCCACCCTCCCTCCCTCTCCCCAGCGAGGAGGGACACAAGCAATCACTGAGAAAGCCAAGAGCTGAGAAAGGAACCAAGCTCTGCCCTTCCAGCCCACGATGGCGTGCCTGAACCACAAGGCCATGCTACCTCAACCTTTCCTCCCTTTCCTACAACAAACCTCATTCAGGAAGCTTCCAGTCCTTGCCTCTTTATTTTAGGCAAATGTCTCAGTGGCAGAGCTGAGATCCACCAGCATGCAGACAACACAGCAAGAAGGCAGGTAGCAGGACTGGCTCTAGGAGCTTTTGCTGCATTCCCGTGCAGTTTGCATAGCTCGTGCCAGGAGGGGCCGAACAGTTCCCAACTGACCTTTAGAAAACACTGCTGCTTTTTGAGGAGGAGGACTTCAGATTTTATAATTCAATGACTATCAGCTGGAAGCTCCCAGGCAGCCTGATGCCACGAGCTGCCTGCAACCAAATTCCACTGCCAGCAACGCATTTTGCCTGCAAGCAGGCAGAGGTGGGGGGAGAAGGAGAAGGTTGTTTCCTCTCCCCTTCATCCTCTGAAGAATGAAACAGCAGTCAGCCAGATTTATGGAGGATTTTTAACCTAACTCAAAACTTGCTGGTGAACTGCAGTGCCAGTGGAATGCATGGGCCAGGCAGCAACAGGGGCTTTCACTCCTGATTTAAGGCAGCATTAAGCTTCACCCTTCCCAGCTGGTGCCAGGAATTACCTACCTACTGCCCAGGCTGTGTTCCTGGCCATTGCTAGCATTTATTTCATGTTTTACCTTTTTTCCCAACACACTTAAAATCTTTCTCTATATTTTTTCTCTATATTTATTGCATGTATCCTACAAGACCATACACAACCCATAGCTGGGAGTTCTGGTGCAGGGAAGTGGCAAGCAAGGCACAGTGCAATGGGAGAAGATGAAGGAATGACATCCGAGAACAGTTTGAAAGGCTTGGTTTACCCCATTTAGGGAGAGGTTTTCAGAATATTTTCTGTGCTAGGATGAAATGGTGAGAGAGAAACACAGCAGGTGGGGTGTGCATGTGTTGTAACAACAAACATCCCCTCCTTGCAGGAAGAGAACACAAAACTACCACAAAATGATTTTTATTTATTTTTAAGGGGTTTTGTTTGACAAGGAAGAGATTGTGGATTCTAGACAGTGATTTTTGAATTTTTGTTTTGTTTTTTTCTTTGTTTATTACTTTGGCAGTAAACCCTCCCATCTTAAAACCTCAGATCCTTGTTGCAGTACAAAAACCAACTCCACTCCCTCCCTGATAGCGAGGACTACAACAGTTCATTTTATCTAGAATTAGGCCTAACACATCCCCATAGTAAAAAAAAAAAAAAAAAAAAAAAAAAAACACTGATCACATTTTTACAGAAACAACCAACCATCCCTACCCTTGCCTTTGAATCATTTCTGGTGGAGCTGAGGACCAGAAGAACACACACATAACACATCACAAGCGAATACAGCAGTCACACAATTTTTCTTGCAGAGGGTTAAGACATGCAAATTCCTAAAGGGCAGAAATCCATTTGTGATACAAACCTGCAGCAGTGGCTTTGCTCTCCTGTTCTAAGCAAAGGAAATCCAACTTTGCGGACTTCCTCGGTACCTTCCCTTGTCTAGAGAGAACTGCCTTCAGCAAAGGATATTTAGTATCTGAAAGGTAAATAGCAAGGACAAAAAAGAAAACCTCACAGACTCACAGATGTTTTCTAATTGTGCTTTTTGCACTGGTGCTCCTTTGTGTTCATTCCAGCAAGGCTTACAGAGGAAACAAAGAAGAGCATCACACGCAGGGTAAGGGCACTCCTTCACAAAGGCAGTTCCAGTGCTCAAAACAACCTGTCTGTCCTCCTGGCTCTCTATGCAATCTCCTGCATGAAGCCTATTGAAGTCCTTGCAGACCTGCTCAGAGCTGGAGACTCTGCAGGGAACACTAGCTCAGGGGCTGTCTCAGGCCAGGCACAGCACTAAAATAATAAGAGTAATCATAAATGCAGGGCATTCAGAGAATGGAGCTTTATTTTCCCCTCCCTAAACAGACTATCATTGAACTTCAAGATTCACTACTACAGCTGCTGTGAAGTCAAAAAATAAGTAGATTCCAAAAAGGATTAGACAAATTCAGGGCAGGGAGGTTCACCATGGCAGGTGACTAAACAAGAGGGCCTGAATGTAGCCTCCTGCTCAGGAAGCATCTACACCACTGGGTGCCCAAAGCAGGTGGGACACGCCAGAGACATCACTTGTCCCATTTCTCCTTGGCTTCCCCAGATGTTCATATCTGGATGAAGAAGCCTTCAGTTCAGCTCTGTCCGGCAGTAGTTCCATCTCCTTGAAGATATACAAGAGACACCTGGACATGGTGTTGAGCACCCTGCTCTGGACAACTGCTTGGGCAGGGGTTGGACCAGATGGACCTGAAGTTCCTGCCAACCTCAACCAGTCTGACATTCTGCTATGTTCTCAATATTGATTCAGGAGCATGTTACATTCCAGTGCCAAGTCTCCTGGTGCATTTAACCCAGGCTGCACTCTCCAGATAAATACAAAAACTATCTCAGTGGTGGCAAGCACGCACCACCAGGTGCAGCACCAGGCTGATGGATTCATAAGGTCAGAGCACCCTGCTCTTTATCCAGAGCAGCTATTGAATCGCGAATCATAGAATGGCTTGCAGTGGTAGGGACCTTAAAGCCCATCTAGTTCCAACGCCTGCTGGGGGCTGGCTGCCACCCACAGGACCAGGCTGCCCAGGGTCCATCCAGCCTGGCCTTGAGCGCCCCCAGGCATCCCTGAGGCTTCTCTGGGCAGCCCATGGCTAAGGCCTCACCATCCTCTGAGTGAAGAGTTTCCTGTAAGATCTAACTCAAATCTCCCTTCTGGTTTAAAACCAGACCTGCCTCCCCCCCCCCACCCTATCCCTGTCTTCCTGTGCAAGAAGTTGCTCTCCTGTTTATCAGCTCCCTTTAGGCACTGGAAGGCTGCAAATAAGGTCTCCCTGGAGCCTTCTCTTCTCTAGGCTGAACAGCCCCAGCTCCCTCAGCTTTTCTTCATAGGAGAGGTGCTTCAGCCTCTGAGCATCTTCATGGCACTCCTCTCGACCTGCTCCAGCAGCTCCACATCTTTCTTGTGGTGAGGGCCTGGACACAGCACTGCAGGTGGGGATTCACAAGGGCAGAGCAGAAGAAGGACAACCCCTGCCCTCACCCTGCTCTTGCTGCAGTGCCCACTTTGCCCACCCCACCTCTGCAGCCCCACCACGTTCCCAGCCAGCCCCCCATCCACGGCACCCCCAGCACACTGGGACATGGGCATGCCTCGTAACATCTCAGCGCCAGCAGGACCAGCATGTGTTAGTGTCAGTCTCTTCCACCCACCCCTGCCAGGGAACGCATCTGACTTTGTAATGAATCGCCCATTTGTCTCCCTAACACCTCAGCCAGCCTTTTGTTAAGCTTTATCTCCCAAATTTAACAGCTCTGCAGTTCACATCTTCCTTCCCCCCCACCCCTTCCCCGGTCCGTCTGTCATATAAATCGAGCTGTCCATCCCAAACACTGCCTGCTCTGTTCTCAGCAGATGCCGCAGTTATGGAGCTGCCCTTGCCCAGACCACAGATTGGCAGCAGGGGAAGGAGCTCCTCGTAGCCAGCACAGCAGCTTCCCTCACTGCCTGAAGATAGCTCTACGTGCATACACACCCAGTAGCACAGCAGTGCCAGAAAATAAAGGTTATTCTCCAAATACAAATCTCAAAAGCTGGGGGCCTGAAAGGCTGAAGCTAAGCTTTCAAGGTAAGCACAGTGAAGAAGAGAGCACTCCTGGGGACAGTAAAATGAACTGGAAAAATGACCTCTCTCCTCCCTCCCCACCCCCAGTTTTCATGCTCAAGACCTGGAGGTCCCAGCTGAAAGCAGAGAGTGGGTCAACATTTTCCTAATCAACTTACAGATAAGCAACAACTTCAAGCAACAAGTGCAGGTTCAGGCTGGAGGAGGTTTTCACCTCCCCCTCCCCTCAAAACATTTCATCCAGCCCCTATTTTATATCGCACGGAGGTCAGCTCATGGAGTGTTTAGATGGTTGGGCGGTTTGACACATCATCTGATCTATTTTGGGAGCAGTTTACGGCTCTGCAATTCCTCCCCTGCCCAGCAGTGATAGCTTTTCCACTCTAATGTCACATTATCCTCGTGGAAGGTTTAAAAACTAGACAGGTGAAAAAACAAGCTTTCTGGGCACTGGAGGGAGCAGGATGCATGAGAGCCACGTTGGGCTGATGGGATGGCTCAAGCTTATCTGCACTCTAAGCCCCAACAGAGACTGTGGGAATGAACTGGGAGCAGAGGCTGGTTCCTTACAAAACTAGACAGGACAATACTCATGCTCTCGCATGAAGGTCACCTCATGACAGAACGTGTCTCATGGATGCCTTGCTGAAGAAGCTGAGGTTTTGCAAGCTTCAAATGAAACTTCAGAGGTCAGGTCTCCAGACAAACTGGCTCTGGCCAAAGTGTCAGACACCTCAAGGATAAACCACCAGTGCAGGAGACAGTGTTCGTGCTGAGGTATCCCAGATGGCAGAACAGGTTCCAATGGAACTAGTGTCCAAACTCTTCATCTTCTACTCCACATGCAAGGGCACTGCTAATTGCATGATGAACAAATTGATACAGATTACCAAGATGCCTTTAGCAGCCCTGTGCTGTTGGCAGCATCCTCACTTGCCTTCTGAAGGTGAAAGGACTACAGAACATCAGGATGAGCCTCAGCCCCAGACCTGCCTTGGCCAACACTTCAGGTAAATACCCTCAGGATACTTACAGAATGACTTGGGGGGGAAGGGACCTTAGAGGTCATCTAGTTCCAACCTCCAAACTTGGTGACTGCAGCATATACATCTTTTTATTGTACTACAGAGAGTTTATACAAAGTCAAATTAACCAAAGCACTAAAAACCTATGGAAGCCCAGAGTTTTATTTTGAGACCTGCTTTGCAGATGAGACAGCATGCTATCCATCTTCAGATCAATGCATCTGTGCTCAGGAATTGAAAATAAGAAAAAAAACTTCAATACAATGCATAAAGGAATGTGGGGCACACTCAATGACCCAGTATTAAGGAAAGCATTTCCTTCCTGTATTGATCATCCATCCACCCAACTAAGTTGCATTAAAAAGGCAGCGGGGAGGACAACAAGCCAAGTGTTATACATAGCAAGTTCTGATTAGATTATGAAACTTTAAGAAGACCTTAACAAGTGGACAGTGTGCATTTTACGTAATTAGCTTGTTACTTATAAATGCCTTACATAGTGCCAATGGCAGATTTTCACCGCCTAAAATAGCCCAAAGCTGTTGGATTCAGGAACTGCTGCCATCCCAATTTAGACCAACCTAAATACAGAAACCACAAGGTGGTTTTGTTACACCAAGATTAAGAATTGAATCGGCTCTTGTGTTCCTGGATATTGGAAGGGGTAGAAGATTACAGAGGGCAAAGACATTACGTCACACTGCACCTCACCAGCCCAATCCTCACCAAACGAGGAAGCTGTTCTTCACAGCATCCTGACAGATTTCAAGCTATTTTGGCAGGGACTAGAGCCTCACTAAGACTGGACATAAGGATGCAGCACTGTAGGATGCCACAGTTGCATCCATATTAATTTAGCTCATTTTGCAGAGAACTGTTCCCCAGCTCCATGAAACAGGTTTCATGAAGCTTGACAGTTTTACCTCAGTTCCACAAAGTTCAGAGCAGAGCTTGAGGTACAAATACTGTCTGTAGAACATGACCTCAGAAATAGCAAATCAGGAGAGGAAGTCATTTGGTTTGCAAGTTGAGGATGCTTGACAAAGCCCTAGTGAACTCAGAGCTTCACACAGTGTTATTCCTGCTCCACTCCTTTCCATTGCCTGCAGACATCTGAAGGGAGAAACATGAATGGCATGAGGTTTCCACTGAGAGAAACTATACCTAGGGCAGCAGCTCAGAGAGATGCTCCAGAACTCTATACGTTTGGCAGATAACAGGGAGGAACAAAATCCAGCCAGGGCACTTTCTGCAGTCACCTCTACTAGAGCGACCCAGGCTTATACTCCAATTAATTGTCTGTGTGGTCTGAAAATACAGCTCCATCTCCCAGCCCAGAACTAGATCAGTTCTGCCCAGATTCACAGAAGCATTTAGCTAGTATCTCACTTAAAGTAATTATGATCTATAACCCTAAACTCAACTTGAATTCAGAATGTTTTTGAGTTTATCTTCATCTGTTTCACAGATATTTGAAAGTTTTGTATTTTAGTTATTCTTTATGAACTGCTTTGAGATCTAGAAGTGGAAGTGAAGAAAATCTTTGTATACAAGTGAATTCTAATTCAGTCATTCAAGGGCCAGGAAACATCAGCATCATTATGTGCATGCATTAGAAAATCTGTTTTTAATATCAAAAATAGATGTGACCACATTCTGCAAAGGAGAAGTGTTCAACAGATATTCTCATACAGATTCCCATCTTTTCATTCCCTCCAGAAAGAATTATGCCCTCCAGAATGGAGGCAGGGGACCATGCAAAGAGCCGATTGTGATGAGTATCATGTTGGAAGATTAGAATTCAGGCAAGGCACTATACAAGGAAATTCAGTCAAACAGCTTTTACAGCCATCCACAAGTCACTAGCACACTTTGTTTTCCAGGTACTGAGCCTGTTTCCCTAATTACAACTAAACATGGGACGAGACATAATAATTCTAAGTACTCTAAGTAATGAAAAGAAAGCTGACTGAGCATCAGACAGGATGCTCAAGGTACTTGGACTCTCAGTAGCGTGAGCAGCGTCTCTCAGACAGCATCTTTAAAACACTCACAAGGAGCTAAGTATGTTTTCAGCTGAGCAAAGAATAGGGATAACATGTTTTAAACAAGCCTTGTCAGAAATCTGTGTTCAGCACTACAAGGGACAAGCACATTCCAGGGACTCCCATCTATACCTGTGCACTACACACACCAAGGATATTTGTGGCATTTATAGCTTCTGATTTGATTATATATATGACAGATTTTTCAGGTTAGCTCTTCATGTCCAAACATGACTGTAGCAATGAACTGTGAGAATCCCTCTCTAGTCTGTTCCATCAACAGATGCTCATTAGGGTGACCCTCAACCAGAGCAGCAGCTCCAGGCTGTAATGGAGCTCCCATCCGTCCTCCTGCATGTGGGCTCACTTCACAGCTCCCACATCCCGCCTCTTTCAGTGGGTTCACAGACTGAATCATTTTCCCCAGGATGATACAGGGCAAAACTACACAAAACTTCTGAGAATTACAGTCAATGGACTCAGAAAAAAAAGAAGTATGTAGACTCTAAATTTCTAAGTACTCTAAAGACACTCAGCTAAACAGACAAATCCTGGAAACTGAATAGTGATACTGGAGCGGGAGTACAGACTGGTATTCCTAAAAACAATTTGCCTATGAAGTAGTCTTCCCACCAGGCCTTCTTAAAGTGGGATGTGAGCTGTCTGCTCAACACTATGTAGCAGAGAAGTCAGGACGAAAGTTAAAGCAGGCTGAACCACCAACTCTACTTTTCTTGCATCCCAGTTTAGTGGAATTACATTTGTCCTGAAAGCCTGTGGTAAAGCATATTTGAAAGGAGGGGTATGAATGCAAGTTGAAGGAAAATAATTTGGAGAGTCAAGGAAGTTTAAAACTTTTTTTTTAAAAAATGCATGCACCAAGTTGTTCAGTCTTTTCTACAAATGAAGAATTCACAGCAAATCAAGGCAAACCATTGGAAAACAGCATTGCTGTGTAAGTTCTAAGCTGAAACTCTACAGCACTGTCACAAAACTTGGCTGCATCCTTCTCTCAGGTGGTACATCCTTCCCTAGGAGCCGCTATCAGCTTCCCCTTCCCCTTTCTTCATCTGCACTTGAAACTTTCCAGTTGGCCTGGGGTCAAGAAAGCCACCCCACCCACCAGCCTTTGTCCCTCAGCCCTATAAAAGCACACACCTCCCGCCAAGCCCAAGGTTATGGGGACACCCAGCGCTCCCCAAGGGATGTGAACCCACAAGGCTCACACCTCACCTCCTTGCATCCCCACAAGCGTGGCTGACACTTGCAGCCCTGCAGGCTGGACCACAGGAACAAGAAGGATATGATCTTGCTGGCTTCACCAGTTCTCTCCACCATGATCCCCAGAGTGATGTTTGTTTTCTCAGTGGTGAGAGAGGAATTTCTCTGGATCACTCCTCTCCAGCCCCAAACCAGCAGTAGTTGAAAGTGCCCCAACAGCATTGTTGCTGGAGCAACAATTTTTATTTTATTGGCTACAAGCGGGCCAACAGGTTTCAAGGCAGAAGTGAGAGGGAATAACACATCCTTGCACAAAGGCATTGGTGCCACTTCCTCAAAACCACTATTTGCTTATACAAGTTCATTTCATCTGTCAGAGTTTAAGCCACTAGATACTAGTTTCCTGTGCTCCTGTCTTCCAACCCAGCTTTTTGCAAAGGGTATCCATGTGGATAGCCCTGATGTTTCAATAGCAAGCTTTGATCTGGAGCTGGGAAGAAGCAAAGTCAACCTTATTGATGCAATCGGCAGCTTTCAGGAGGAAATTCAGGCCCAGATAATGCAGAGATGAGAGGAAATCTTTCTACCTGAGCTCTGCAATTGATTTTTTGTGAATCGAAAGTATTCCTCACATTGGAATTCTCCTCCAAGTTAGAGGGTTTGTAACTAATTAAAAAAGCCTTCCAAGTTTCCAAAGTATTTCAAGTGATAAAACCCAAGTTACAGCCTGAAAATAAATCATAAGTGATATGTACACACCTGGGGTGGGGAAAAAAGATATAAACCAACACTGGAAAAATCTTACACGTAGTGCAGCCAAAATGCCAGTTGATACATGTCACACTTGGGCACTCCAGGCAGCACTACCACAATAGCCAATAGAGGCAGGCAGAGCTCCAAGAGGAATGCCCAAAGCCTAAGGACACACAGATGCTCCCTGTAGCCTTAGAGAATGGTGATGGCATCCCAGGCCTTCTGCTGAAGCTTTCACACACGTTTAGCATCTTGAGCAGCACAGCGAGTTGAAGCAAGGCTGCGACCTTTCAGACGTTGTTACCAGCTAATCCTTCTCAAAGGAGGGCTTCGGAAAACATGTAGATGGAAGGATCCGTGAGATTAAGATGTTTATCCATCCCATATTTTGCACATTTAGGATTTCAGTGTCTCTTGGCTGCAAGACCTCAGGAGGACCAGGGGCCAAGAAAGAAAGAACTCAGGCAAAGGGGAAGGATAGCAACATGTTAGTTGTGTGCTTTATGTTTGCTAGAAACTTGTCATCATTCTGCAAATAAGGCTAAAACAGAATTAGAGGAGATTTTTCCCCAGATGGAAATGCCTTTTGCAGCCCAGTTGACAGATCCACTGGGCACAGTGAGAATTAAGCATAACATAATGTGAGGGTTGTTCCCTGCTAAAACTCTCCAGGTGTTTACATCTGGCTGCAGCAAGAAGTGCCATGAACCCCTTGTGATCATCCCAGCCTAGCAAAAGCTCAAAGCCCCCTCAGCACAAATGCTAAGAAGGAGGTCAAACAGCTCCTGCTGTGGCTAGAGATACTGGGCTAGCAACCACCCAGAGGCAAAGGCCTCCTCCCACAACAAACTGGAAGGGAACCTGGCACTAGAGTCCCCGTGGGGAAGCCTCATGGAGAGGCACAAATCTCTGGAGGACAATGCTGACCCTTTCCAAACAGCAGCATGGGAAGGGAGGTCTCCAAATCAGCCTTGGCCACATACAGGAAAAAAAGAAAAACAAAGACAGTCACAGACTGGAAAGAAGAAACACGGCAATACAGCATGAGGGAAGGGCAAGAACAGCAGTAAGCAGGCAGTAAGAAGACTAGAGGGATCCCCACAAGGCACACAGAGGTGTGGGAAAGTGGGAGGAAGACAGGGATTCATGGCAGGACAACAAGCCTAACTCATTTTGCCACCTTCATCCTAAAATAATGATCATTTGCAGAGTGCATGTAACAGCTTGCAAACTCCAGACATAGGAAGCTTGCAGCAGACACCAGAGATGAGATGTTTCTTGGCTCAGTCCTAAAGCCACACCAACCTACAACTGCACCCAAAAATCACACCTCTGAGCAGGAGGGCAGGGAACAGGTTCACCAGTACTTCTGTTAAGTTTTTGGGCTAAAAAGCTCATGTGGCTCAATTGTAACATTGGGGAGGTGATCCCAGAATGAGGATGGTCCCTGCTAGTTTTTAATGTTCCTATGCATCTGCTTGCATTAAGTGGGCAAATGGAGGGAAGGAGAGAATTTCAGGAGAGCACTGGTTAACCCCAGACAAGGCTTTACAGCCTCCCCAAAATAGTCCTCACTGGTTTCACACTGAAGGTCCCAGAGCTTGCAAGGCAGGTTTAATTTTAGAGCACACTCATCCGATTTGCTTACATAATTTTCTTGATTTTGAAGGCTTTTTATTTTCCTTAGTGAGAAAAGCAGTCCAAATTTATCACGTTAAGCAGGGGGCTGCTTGCCTGTAAGAATCTTAACACACATTGGCTGCGATTTTCCCTTGAACATTTGCATATCACAATTAGGGCAATTTGGAATTAGAACAGCTTTAAGAATTGAGGTGGGAAAGAAGCCATTAGAAAGGACAAATCCTTACCAAATTACACTGGCATCTCAATGCCAAGGCCCACAGGGTGTCCAGAGGCTGCTGAAAACAGGGCAACAGGAGCTCAGGAGATGTTCCACTCTGAACCCATTAAGCACAAGGTATAAAAATCCCACAACAGGAGATAGCTTTCAGCAATGTTTAGATAACATCTTTCTGCTAAACTTTTAAGTACCTGAGAAGATGCTGCCCATGCTGATCATTTAACAGGACAAAAGCTCAGGCTGCAAATAACTGTGGGGTAATCTGTAACCCAGCCCTTGCAGCCAGAGATTTATAACTCCTCCACCAAGTCCTCCACCTCCTCCTCACTTGATTACAGCAAGAATACAACTTCTGAGGTTTACACTTCACACGAAATCACAAAAAAGCCAATATCTCACTTGACCATTGCTCCCAATTTTGTTACTGTTTAGCTCATTTCTAAAGTTGAGCACTTTTTACAGCAGATACATTCCAGCCCGCCGGACACATCAGTGAAAAGAGGAGTGGTTTAGTTGCAGCCTGTGGGAATTGACCAAGTAAACCTCACAGACCCCATGACTACCACAGCCCACCATCTCTCACACAAGGGAGACTTCAGACATTGCCAGATATTTTCCCCCCCTCCTACTGAAAACCCATTTGAAGGGCCAGCTCCTTGAGTTCCTCTGTCATTCTGCCCAATGGTGATAGCAATATGCAATGGAAGAAGTCACATCTCAAGCAGAATTGTTTAACTTGGGTGCAAGATGCAGCGTGCAAGCCTATAAGGGTCTTGCATGTGGATATTCATCACTCCCAAATACTCCCAAGGACAGCCCAGGAGGCCCCAAGGGATGGAAAGCCACAGCGTGGGCTGGAAAACAGCATCATCCCCAAGTAAAAATTAGCACCTAGGTGAAACATCAACAAGGCCATGCTGTTTTTCAGGAGTGAAGTTAATAAGTTTACTGCTTACATAAAAGGCTCCCAGTAGTTAATTCTTTTCAGTACTGCCCAGATCAATAGCCTTCAGAAAATCCTGAGATGCTCAGAATTAAGTTTTATGGTCTTGCATCTTAAAGCGGGAAACATCAACACCTTGGGATGCTGAATTCATTAGAGCTTACCACCAAAACCTAGGCAGAGGACCACAGCTTTACAGGAAATTTAGCCAGAGAAATCAAATTATTACAGGATTACATTAGCAAATTTCCATGTTGTCATTGTGTGCATCTCATGACCAGGCTTGAAGAAGGCAGAGGTCTGAAGAGCAACAGTGATGCAGTAGCAAGGACAGCAGGGTAGCAACATCCATGCCCCACTTGCATGCAATCCCTTTCCTGCAGCGTGCAGGATGAACATCAGGGGCTTCTCCAGGACAGCCATGAAAAACTCAAGCTAAAGAAACTGAAGGTTTGCTTCCCCCACCCCCTTAAAAAAAAAAAGTTGCCATCTGCTCCTGTGACCGCCCAAACTGTTCCTTATTTCTTAAGAGGATGCTGAACTAAGGAGAGGAGCTGAAATAGGACAAGTCAAGGAGAGTGGAGTTACACAGGGCTATTAGCAAAAGCAACCCTCACCATGGCAGGCTGAGAAAGCAGGACCAAGAGCAATGCTGATGCTCTGTTCAGTTATGGGGTTTAAACCTTCCTCTTCCCCTCTCAGCAGGGGATAAGTTTGGGTTCAGAGCAGCAGCAAAAGCATGGTCTCAAGTGAAGCCTGAGGGATGGTATGTGTTCACAGACTGGAGGGCATCTCTCTCCCCTTCCCTTAGGGAAACAGTCAAGGCATTTAGAGTCAAGATGAAGGAAAACAAATTACACTGGGACAATTTTCCCCCCTGTTCAGGGATCTTCTCCCCACTTGGTGCTGGTAGGACTCCCCTCTGCTATCCAGCACGCACACCACCTGCTGTGTAAAACCCATGAGAAAACCCATCCTGCTCAATTCCCTCTAAAGCAAGGATTATCTTGCTGGGTGCATCACAGCTATAAAAACTATTTTTCCACTCAAACTTTATGAAAACAGAAGCCAAGCTCTTGTGCAACCACAGCTCATCTTCAACTGGAAATGTGCTATTGGTGAAACACTGACATTTAATCCAGAGGGTGAAGGACAGCAGAGGAAAACTGATGTGACTCACTGCCCTGCATTTAAGCAAAAAAGCAGGGAGATCAGTTAAAAGAATTTCAAAAAGCAAAATATGGAAGAGGAAAAACACAGTGAGAAACAAAAAAGGACAAGCACCTCTAGAACACTCCGGCCAGGCACTTTTAAGCCCTGAATCATCAGACGCAGCTCTGCACAGGAGCTGGTTCACGCATTAGCCTGGCAGCGTGTTTGCAGCTTTCTGTCTGAGAGGCTGCCTATATTGGCCATCTGTAAGGGGACACCCAGCAATGCTAACAGGAATGAGTTCAGCACAGGAATGCAAAGTGGGTTGGTTAAACCACATCAGCTTTGAAGGGCTGCCTCCGCACAGGGCTCTGAAGTGCTCTTAATTCAGTTTAGCCTGATTTGCACTGAAATCAAGTATGTTAAAGTGAATTAAGGCTCTTTAATCCCCAAGGAGAGCGTTTCCACCGGGGCTAGTTAAGAGTAATTGAACTAATCCACTTTAAAAGTCAGTTCAGATTAGTTGTGCTAAGTGGCTGTGCAGATGAGGCCTGGGAGCACAGAGACTGTCTCTAGCATGCAATAACCACATCAATCTGCCTCTGGGCTGCTCTGGGAGGACAGCTAGAGCAGGGCTATTTTGCTTTGCAGAGACTGGGAGTGGTCCAAGACACTCAGATAAGGCTACTGTAATAGAAATGTCTACTTGTGCTTGACAGGTGCCATCTGGTTGCAACCGAAGGCATTCTCCACATGTATTTTCTCTGCATGCCTTATATGCTGGGTACAGCCAAGGGGATGCTGTTTTTATGGGCAGCATAAAGGACAGGCTTGTTGCTCCAAAATGTTTTGGCACCAGTTTCATTCAGGCCATGCTTGAATCCCACTGAAGCTGCTGCCTTCCCTCTCTCTGTCCCAGAGAGATCAGGAGATGTGTCATGGGCTCAGTGCAGAACCAAAGCACCCCCCTCCACCCTGTATTAATGACCGCAGGTGGTTTTCTCATTTGGTGCTATGGCATCCACCCGACTCCTCCGCAAGCTCCCAGGCTCTTAAGCAGTTCCCTCTGGGGTTCTCACCCCGAGATTTTCAACTGCTTGGAGCAAAACCACTTCAGCCCCACGCCGTTCCCACAGAAATGAGGAAGGGGAAGCTAAGAAGGGGCAACAAGGACAGCACTAACAACCACCCCAAGCCCCATCTTGCCCCAGTTCCTGCTGCAAGACCCCCACTGCAAGCAGGCAGCAGCACAGGGCAGGCTCCACGCAGGTTTTGCCTTTCTAGGAAAGCACCGAGCCCCTGGTTGATCCCAGCCAGCTCTTCCCCAGCTAAGAATAATCCCCCCAGCTGCTGTTTGATTTACACATTGCCATGGAGGCACAGTGTTTTTATCTGGTAGATATACAGGGGGAGAGGGAGCAAGCCTGCGTGTGTTCGCTCTAGTTAATGTTTCCTGTGCGGTTCAGGCTGTTATGCCTCCAGGTATGTTTATTTCACTACTTTAGCAAACCAGCAGACTTTTTAATGGAACTGTTGATATTTTTCCTGGCTGCTCCTCCTGGAGAGGCAAGGCAGTGTACAAACGGAGTTCATTCCTAGCCCAGACCTGCAGCTACTCTGCTCCTCCTGGGACTGCAGGGAATTGGAGGTTTCCATTGCACTAGTCAGATTTCTTCCTTCTCCAGCCTTTGAGTTTTAGATACATAAACAGAGGCTCTCAGGCAGCTGACAGTAGTAAGAGCAATGCATGGCTGGTGCTTCATGCAAAAGCAGCAGCTGCACAAAACCCAGCCATGCATGTCCCTGCAAGGCACTAGGGAAGGACCGTGGGTATGATGCTGCACCCCTAAAATGAAGCCTCAACCACAGGGCTTGTTTTACAGCTGCTGGCTGAAGCTAGGGGTTTTCTGCTTCCTAGTAACTCAGAGATCAGCATGCCATCTGTGGATCCCCCCATACATTTTTCTTGGCACCACCTTTATCACTGAACAGAAGGAGCAACTCCAGTCTCATCAGCAGGTTCTGCTTCATCAGGCACCTAGAGAAGCACTGAGGTTTTTTAGGCATGGCCAATAGTCCAATAGCCCCCAGGGATCCCGAGAAGAGCCTTGCTACCCAAGGGATGTGCAGTGTGTCCCTACCTCTGCTCACAGACTCTTCCCTCAATCACAGCCCTGTTTTATAAGGGAAGTACCCTGAGCTGTATGCACACACCCAAAACCAAGCAGATGATGGCAGCAGAGGGACTGCCACAGACACCATCCATGGGGCAATAAGGGAAAACTTACCTCCAGTCTCCAAACATATCCAGACATATCAGAGATGAGTTTGAGACACTTCAGTTGGATCACTTGGAAGGAGGGTAAGAGTTAAAAACTTCTCACAAGCACCTCTTTGGACAAGGCTACCCAACTGCCCCCATGCTGGTGGTCTGTCCAGCAGCAGATGAAGCACAACATCCCTGGAAGCCACCCACCAGCCTCATACCACCCATCACTGCAGCAGCCAGCCCCTGGAAGCAGATGCGGTCAGCACCCACCTCCCCATCATGGGGTGCTCCCTTGCCTGCAGTGTGGTCTGCAAGGGGGAGGGTCCAACCCCAGCCAGCTGCTAAGTGACATGGTAAAACGCTGCCAATGTCACCATGCAACAATGCCATCAAGCCTGATGCAGTTTCAGATTCATCCAAGTCAAAAAAGGCCAAGGCTTCAAGCTCAGCTCCTCTCTCCCAGTTCCAGCTCTCAGCCCAAGTGAGCGTTGCAGAAGATGCAGTGGGTGCAACACTGAGTGCATCCTACGCCTTTCTTTCTCTGCTACACCTTTAAGGCAGCCTCTGGGACAGCCCACAGGGAACCCAGACCATGCACTGGGAAGGGCTGGCACCACACACTCCCCAGAGCCAAAATGCAGTTAGCCTGAAGGCATCTCCACTGCCTCAAGTGATATTTGCTTCTGCATGGCCACAGGCTCAGGAGACAAATGCATGGTCCCTCTCTCCTCCAGATGCCAACTCTTTGGCCCAGTGCCTGTCCTACACCTTGCACAGAGGCATCTCTGCCTAGAAACACATTTTCATCACCTACAAAAGCCAGCATGGATATTTTGGCTTCAAATAGGCAAAACAGAAAGAACAGGCATGTAACGCTGACAGCTCAGAGGCGTGTTCAGTCCAGTTCTCCCTCCCAAGAGCAGTTCCTCAGTCTTCTCTCCAAACTCATGCTAAGCCTCTGGATTTTCCAGAGTCAACATGGGACAAGCCAGAAGATAGAAATAGTCACCAGGGATGCAACACAGCCGTGCTAATGAGCCAAAGGAAGTGTTGGATCTTTGGTTAGACCCTGTAATTCAGCTCAAGTGGCTGCTTCACCTCTGGCCTGTCAGATCAGCTTGCTAACCACAGGCTGGGAAATAGCTCCCTGCTAGCTCCCAGCAGAAGATTTATCTTTGGCAGGGGCTGAAAACATCCCTGCCCCCCTCCCACTCTTGATTACAGAGAGGCCCAGAGATGCAGAAAGAGCTGCGCTATTTGTTTGCCAGGTATTTCGAGATCTCACCTTACACGGGAAGAGGATTAGGGCTAGGAAAGAATTTTGTCAAGATTAAGTAAAACAAGTCAGTTCTGTTAAATAAAGTATTATCGATTCTGGTGCGCTGTCCCCAGAGGGGTTTAGGCTCCAGGATAGGGTTTCTTGGAGGAGATGGGCAGCCCCCAAGGGCAGTGGCACAGCAGCAGCCTGAAAGCTGAACTCTCAGCCATGTCACCCCACTGGGCAAGCCCAGCTGAAGCCAATGACTCTGGGAGAGGTCCCCATAGCCAACACCACTGAGCCAGCGCAATAGGATTTGCTCCCATTGGGAGCATCCTAAATGCAGCAACAACCAGCTGATCATATTCAAGGAAGCAGCTCAGCTCTGCAGGTTGGGCTCCTGCAACATGCGGGGACATGCAGAGCTGTGGCACACCCCAGGTCATTGGGGCAAATGACTTATACCGTAGGAGGGATGCTAGGAGTCTCCTGTGATGCTCCTGAAAGAGGTATCCAGGCCTCCTCCTACCTGGGTGGGTTGAGATACTTCTGCCTAGGGATGAAGAGGAGCAGGCTTTAAAGCAGCTAAGAATTACCAGCACAGTGGCCTCCAAGTTTAGCCTAGCTTGTATGAGTTAAGTAGAAGCATATTCTCTTTGCTTGCCCAAATATTTTGTAATGCCTCCACCCAGGCTTCCCAATGCTTAGGGTCCATAAAAGACATGACTTGTGTCCATGGAGTCAGGAGACACTGAAATTCAAGCAAGATTTGTCCAGAAAGCCATCTGGTAAAGGATCTGGCAGACCTGCAGGGAAGACTGCAGGCAGAGTAGGGAGCTTCAGTGCAAGGGCAGTGCAGAGCATTTCTCCCCAAAAACTCTGGCAGAGATCTTACCACTGATCCAAAATGACACATGCTTGTATCGGTCCGCAGCCTACAAAGATTGCAGCAAAAAGTCATGACAGCAATGTGCCAGGATGTGCATGTTAGTTTGGGAGTGGGCTCTCTACTGCCAGCCCCTGGTGATCCCACAGCTGAGCCTACAGAGGAGTCAGTGCGTACCAGTGAATGCCACACACCCCATAGCAGCACCCAGCACTCTCCCATCTGCAGGGCTGGGGAATCTGTCACCTACAGCTGACTGATGGCAGCAGGGAGCATGAAAACACTGGGAGGTGCAATGTAAAGGGTAATAACTCTGAGTGGAGTTATTCAGAACAGGTAATCCTGAAGACATGGGAAAACCCACCTCACTCAGTACTGATGCTTTTGGAGTGGAGTTGTGACCTGTTCCCTTGGGCAAGAAGTTGAGGTGTTAGGGTACAGCAGGGAAGCTAGTGTCAAACCATAGGTTCTGTGCAACAAAACAGGCTTGGAAAACCATCTCACCTAACAACATGTTACATGTGGGGGAATCACCTGGAGGTCACCCACATGCACACACACCTTTGCTTTTATAATTGAATAAATTGAGAGTTGTGCTGGGCTGTAAGGATGAAAGAAAAAAAAAAAAGAAGAAATGGAAGCTAAATTTAATTCAGGAGTTGACCTTCCCCAGAAAGACCTGGTCTTGAAAACAGAAATTCTTCACCCTATTTGCTATCAGGGCCCTGGCTCAACTCCTGCCCATTCCTCCCAGTACTTCCACAGCCAGAGGACAGGGGCACTTGACATGGTTTTAAGCTAAGCTCAGACATTCCTACATGCGCCTCAGTACATCATTCACTTCTAGAGGAAATCACATGCTGCTGCCCAGCACCAGGAACTACCTCCTGCTGCACACATTAAATGGCCATTTATGCTGCTTCAGTCTCCGGAGCACTATGTGCAGTTTTTCCAAGAAAGGAAACTTTTGCTCCAATTGTGAAACTTGTCCATCTAGTGCAAGGCAAATGCAGAACTCGGTAAGCTAGTTTCCACCCCCGCCCCAAGCTCCATAAGCATCTGGCTACTCAATTAATGCTATTTTAATGAGCCAGGCCAGATGAATTTGCTCACTAAATTCACGCCATCTCCCATACTTCACGGCAACCCATCAACATGAACTGCACGCTCCATGTTACCTTCCAAGCCAGCTCAGACTCAGCACTGATGTCAGATACTGTTGAGTCTGCATGTTCTGCAGAGGGTGTACAGAACTGTTTCACTATGTTCTTTCCAAAGGAAGAGTTCAAGTTTTTTTTTAAACCTGTCATTCATTTCCCCTTCTCAAGGGAAATCCTTCAACAACTGAACTAGCAAAATACTCCCCTCACCTTACAGAAGGAGGATTTAAGGTCACAAGCAGATTGAAGACCACACAGCACATACAGAAGCTGTTGGATCCATTAGAAATAGAAAATCTATTCTGTTATGTTTTTCTTAGCTGTTCCAAAGAACCCTATCAGCTAAAGCAAATCCCGCACCTGCTATGTTTGTCCATGTAGTCACAAAATACTCCCTGTTCCACTTAGCACACTGCAAACACACATTACAATAAAACGTAAAGCTTACTGAGCTGATAAACTCCATAAGTGTATTTTATGACAGTATCTCGAGAGATAAGGCTCATTAGCACTTACGGCCACGATCTGAGGGAACCTTAAAAAGCACAGTTAAACAGGGAGAAGTTCAACAGGGAGGAAAAGAAAAAAAAAAATGAAACTAGATGTCAAAAAAACATCTAAAGGGTTAACCCTTTCCATCAAGCACTGTAATTTCTAGCTCCTACTCAGCTTGATCGGTGCTGGACCAGGACCTGCAGCAGCCTCATGCAGCCACATCCTGCAGCAGGGACAGCAGTCGCCCAGCAACATTGCACAGCACAAGCTGCTGCTCCCTTTGCCTGAGGGGTTCTTAGAGAAACTAATGGCATTAAGATGCCAACATCATTAAGCCCTTTGGCTGCACAGAGAAAGGCTGCTTCCTTATAGAGGGAAGCTTGGCATGTTGCAGCCCAGAAAGCCAGGTACACAAGGCTTCTTGGATTGCTCCACCACCACACCTCCTCAGGAAAACACTGGGAGCCTAGCAGGTTGCTACCTGTCAGGGAGCTTAGGATAAGGCTTCGTTCATGCTAAAGCATGTATTAACCAAGTGCCATCCCACCCAAGGGTGCTGGCTCCCAGAGGTTGCTGCAGCTCAGCATGGGCATGAAGAGCCTTCACATACAGCAAATCAAACACTTCATGCTTTGAGCCCTCTCCCTGCAAATACCAGAGTATTGATGAGATCACTCCACCCTATGGACCTCAAGCAACCAGAGGTCCAACCCACGTGCAGACGATGTCATGCTGCTCCATGTAACCAGAGCAGAGGGTCTACGTGGAGCCTCTGGTAGCCTGACCTGCAACATCAGTGTTCAGGATGCTTTCTCCATAAGGATGCTCCAATGGCAAGTCTCAACAGCCTACAAGGCTTCCATCCAACCTAAATCCCTATTACAAGGGATTCACAGACCTAAGTGGGAGGCAGCACAGTCAGAAGATGCTTTCACTTCTGGGCTGAGCTTGCTGGGTCCCACCAGCCCTGTGCAGCTCTGCACCAGAAAGCACTTCTGCAAAAGCACTGGTGATGCTCACCACTTCAGTGCCACCTCTGGTGCTCCGACTGCTCTGTGCACACAGGTTGCTTAACTCAGTGTCTTCTGGCTTGGCTTTTCCAAAAAGAACTCAGGGAGCCACTCATCATCAGTATTTCACCAGGAACACCAGGAATGAGAACTCAGCATCTACATAAGTGGAAGGGAGGGAGCATCCCTCGTACATGAACATCATCCCCCAAGAGGCAATTATATCAACAAGCAGAAAGGATTAAGCAGACAAAAAAAAAAAACACCAACTGACAAAGCCCAGCCCAACTGGAAAGATTCAAACTAAGGAGCATCACATTGGATTCCCCATGCAGTCTCCCAGACCTTCCCTCAATCCTCCCCCTTGCCAATCCCACAACCTAATTCAATTACCTACCACTGAGTGAGCCTTAAGGCAATTCTCATTACCCTGCGATAAAGCACAAGGCCTTTAATTATTAAACACTCATGGGCTTTTTGTGTTGGGGTTGTGGGGCTGGACTCCCTTCTATTGTTGTTAGCAGCTTCCAGAAAGCAAGTTAATCATTGACCAGGCCTTTCACCAAGAGACCAGAGTCCTATAGATCCCTGGTCTCCAGTTCTGCATCACCAGGCACATTAAGGCAAGCCAATGGCTGCCTCCTGCTTTGCCAAATACACAATTCACCTCCTAACAAGTCTTCTCCCTCAGGAGTCATCTGTGGCATTGGTACCCCAGCCAAACCACACCGTATTTAGGCGCAGGGGCTGTGTACAATGCTCAACATTAAGCTCAGTTCAGAGCATGGCCTTGATGTCCTTCCAGCTAGGGGAAACCAAGGCATGGGATAGCTACCCTTAAGTCTCAAACAACACGGTGAATCCAATGCATGAGTCAAAACACCTATGAAATCTGTGTTGCTGAAGTTCTGCTCCATCCTCTGCTTGCACTGCAGGAAGCTTCCAGGTTCCTCCCTGCTCTGTACCCCCAAGGCTGAAGATGCAGCTCTGCTGGACCTTGCTGCATGCTCCTGGGGTTGTTATCACTCTTGTGGCACTTCAGCACACCCAGTGCCACTCTCAAGTATCTACAAAGCAAATGCTGCTTCTGGGCATGGGGTTCCCCTTTGCAAAGGGACAGAAGTTAAATGCTGCTTTCAAAAAAGAGAGAGGGCAGCTGTGGGAGAGCAGTTATCAGGACAGGCAGAGCCGTCTCTACGTGACAACTCACCCAGCTCCAAAGGAGCAGGGAAAACAGCCAAGCCCACCCTTTCTACCCCAAGCAAACCCAGAAATCCAGCATCATCTCAAAAAAAAAAGTAGACCAACTCCTCGCAACAGGGTGGGATGGCAAAGCCTCCTCATGCTCCAGCTGTGTCTGACAGCCACATTCCTCCCTCACTGCCCGAGCCCAGGTTTTGTTTTTGGGTTGTGCTGCAAACCAGCTGCTCCATCTCAGCCACGCCAGGGACAGCCAGCGTGTCTGGAAAGCAAACTGCACCACAGCCTGGCTTTGCCACAACTTCCCAGGAAGCTCACACGGGTCAGGAGCTGCAGGGCGGGTGTGTGTGGCCCCACACTACCATCAAGTGACAGGTACAGAAATTCCTGGTGTGCAACAGCCACATTAGCACCTCACATGTCTGCAGGCTGCAGCAGCACCCAGGGCTTGCTTTTAGTGGAGGTGGCATTCAAGTTGATGCCATGCACTTGTTGTAACCCCACTGGGGGGGGTGGGGGAAAGGAGGGCTCAGCCCCACTCCCACCCCAAAGGCCATCCCAATCAGGGTGGTTACCAGCACCTGGGCAAATATGTTAGTCCTATATTCAGTTTTTTTTTTTTTTTTCCCCCTCTCCTGTTTCCCCCCCACACACACCAGAATTCACACCCTGAACTGCAGGGCACATCCCACTCCCACTCAAAGCACAGCTCAGGCACTTGCCATGGGGAACAGAAGTATTCTGCACCAAAAAAACCTTCTGTGCAATACAGACTCTGCTCTCAGTAGCAGTGTTGGTAAATTAGGGCAAGCTATGCTCCCCTCCCTCCCTCCCCCCCACACAAGCATTTAAGGGTTCCTGTTGCCTGCGTGCAGGGTACAGATCAGTTACATTTATGAAGAACATTGCAATCTGTCAATATAAACACTATGTAAGCATGAGCCACTTGTAACATTACTACTGTCTTGACAAGTGTTCACAGAAGGGGCAGAGCTGCCCAGCTCCTTCTGTGGCCAGAGGAAAGCAGAGCAAACCTCAAGCTGCAGAAAACAAAACTGCCAGCAAAAAAAAAAAAAAAAAGAGGTTTATCAAAACTGAGCCAGGCTGTAAATCAGAACACCCAGAAAGAAATAGAAGGGATTTGATTTATGGCCCCAACAGGTTGCAAGCTCAGAGCCACAGAGCAGACAGCTCAGGAAAGCAGCGAGCTCCTTTCCAGCTCTCCATCCCGCGCACACTGTGCCTGCCACCCCAGCACAGCTAATCTTGTCATCTGCCACCTCCAAAGCCCAACAGCGCAAGGCCCAACACAAACCCCAGATGCCGCTGCAGCATTTCCACCACCCCCAGCCACTTCTGTGGGAGGGAGGGAGGGGAGGTACCCATAGCCCAAGTGTAAGGCACAGGAGAAGCAGAAAGGGGAGGAAAGTGAAATGCAATGCTTTCCCAGGGATCCCAGCAGTCTGGGGCTGCTCCAAGCAATCCCCATCAGCCTGTTGTAATATGGTGAAAATTAGTTTTAAGACAGCCCAGCTGCAGAGGAGACTGCTGAACATAAAAGCAGGCTCACTTTCAGAGCAGCCAGTGCATCTCAACAAGCGAGTCTCAGCAGACTCATCTCCAGGCAGCGCTTCCCCTTCTGGGGTCAGCACAGCCACTGTCTCCCATATGCATCCCTATCCTAAAACACACCTGTCACCATCAGGCATCCTGATGGGTGACTTTGAACCTGCACAAGGCAGCTCCTGTATGGTTTGCAGGCATGCTTTCTCCTCTATAACCTCAGATCAGGCTTAGGAGATGCTGCATCGCCACATCCCAAAGTCAGCCTCTTCCAGCTGCTTTCCCACAGTCAGAGCTAATAAGTCCCTTCCGAGAAGGCACCTATAGGGACCCAGCTCTGCTCCCTGCTTGTCAGCCTACACAGCATCACTTCAGCTCTGTTGCACCCCAGGTTTGGGTCAAGCTGGTGTCTGCTTCTCGCCTGCACCAGGGAGGATGCCAGCTGCACCCAGGGAGAAAGCCCAAGCCTGTCTCTCCCTCTGCTCCAAACAGCAGGCTGTCACCTTCAGCACATCCCAACCAGGCAGTCTGGGGCTAGAACACGACAGCAGGCTCCAGCTGTGGCACATCTGCCCCAGCATCACCTCCGCACTCACTAGCTGCCCACACGAGCAGACCCAGACATAACTACATGCTGACACAATCTTGTTATCATGTAACCATGCCCGATTTTTGTCCCCATACACTAATTCCCTGGCAGGCCACACATTTGGAGACATTGAATTCTTTCCCTGAAATAAGACATTGGGGACAGGGAGGGGGAAGGGAACATAAACAGCTGTCCCTATCCCCCACCAGACTGTGGAACTAAGCAGTTCTGGTGTGACATCTGTTTAACACAGCCACCACACTCCCCACCACCTCCTCTAAGAGGAGATGTTGCCACCCAGAGCAGAGGGTCTAGCAGAGCAAAGTGTCACATGGGATTTAGTGACACCTTGGAGCAGGAAAAAGCATCCCTTCCCCCGCTCAAAAAAGTGTTGTGTTCATTGAGCCCACTTCAGCCTCTGAGCAAAGGGTGGTGCAACCAATTCTAATTTTTAAAGAAAAGATCCACATTAGAACAAACACCTGGAGCAGATCCTCCATGCACACATCTACCTTTCTACAAGCAGCAGCACAGCAGGAAGGACTAATGCCAAATGCCACAGGGCACCTGTAGAGGCATCAAGAGCTTCACAGATACATGCAGCTTTTACTGACAAGGATTTCAGGAAAAGCAAGCTCTTCTCCCTACCTGTGGGAAGGAACCCCAGGAGGGTTCACCCTTCCACACACTCATTAGATCACATTGCATCAGACATTAGCAGGATCCCACCATGAGCATTCCCCCAGCTGCGCCGCAGCCCAGCAAGTGCAATCTCTGCCTTACAGGCCCCTGGGATGAACAAAGGAGATCAGCAGCAGACACTGCTCCTCCACTGTGGCTCTAAGCAGAGAGCAGCATGCTTTGCATAAGCAAACTTCCCTGCATACCGCAGCAGCCTCAGAGCACTGGAGAACACATCTGGCCAGGCACACATCTGGCAGCATCTCCTCTCCCCTCCTTATTGCCAGCAAGGGAGTCTCAAATCAGAAACAACAGCTGTCCTGGGACATGGGGAATAACCCAGCCTGGTCAGGACACCAGACCCAGCAGCGCACTTCAACACGTTTGTTCTGAAGTTAAAATCTACACCAGCCACGAGGCCAGAAGCAAAATCCCAAAAGCAAGCAATTGGAATGAGTTACCTGCTGCATTACAGCAGATACCAGCACCGCTCGGATTAACAGGAGAGTTACAGCCAAACTCCTTACAAGCCCCATCAGTCCCCAAGGCACAGTACAACTGCACAGTGCTGGTGGTCTTCAGCAGATACACGAGCTGCAGTGGGGGAAAAGGGCTTTTCCCAAAAAGCTGCACGCACAGAACAGGCGGTTTCCTCACAAAAGCAGTCCCAGCAGCAGGAAGTTAAGTAGTTCTTGAGTTGGAAAGAGAAGATGTAAGTAGCACTGTTTGGAAAACTGTGCCAGACCACAAGCAATGGACAAACCTCGACACTGTGATTTGTTTTACTGGAAAGAGGTGGTGGGGAAAAAAACCTCAAGTCTGCTCAGACATTCTCTGGGGCCGGTCCAGTGGCTCCTACCAGCGGTCACAACACAACATCCCAAAGAAAAGCAAGCAACACCACTCTTCCAGGAAAACCTGGCTTAATCAGGTGCTCACATCCCACTCCCCTCACGGCCCCATTTTGGGTAAGAGCTTTCAGCCAAGACAGCACACCCTATGGGCACCCCCAGAAAGCAAGGGGGCACAGCACACTAAAAGCCGGCAGCCCCTTCGCCGAGGGGTGAACTTTTGCAAAGCGGCCGCGGTCGGGGAGGAAGGTTGGAAGGGTTTATAGGGCTTTTATAGGGTTTTTATAAGGGCTTTTACGGGCTCTCCCAGCCCGGGCCGGGCCGCGGATCCACCTGCGCGGCGCGGAGCGGGGCGCGGAGTTATGGCGCCCCCTGCCGGCCGCGGGGCAGCGCACAGGTGAGCGCCGACGGCACCGGGATGCGGCGGCTCCGTG
>VXAV01001228.1:275917-310577 GCA_013399715.1 Alectura lathami
GGGTGTGACACGGCCGGGCGGGCGTGGGGTGAGCGTGCAAGGGTTGGGCGTGTCACAAATAGGGTGTCGTGCAAGGGGTGGGTGTGCGTGGGCTAGATGTGCAGGGTCTGGGTGTGATACGTCTGGAATGGGTGTGCAAGGGGCAGGCAGTCGTGCAAGGGTTGGGTGTTCAAAAGCTGAGCAGGACAGGGCACAGCAGTTGTGCAAGGGCTGGATGTGGCAGGGCCAGGCAGTTGTTATGCCTTCAAGGTCTGAGTGTGCTAGCACTGAGCAGCTATGCAAGGGCCTGGCAGTTGTGCAAGGGGCGAGCGTGCAAGCGCTGGATGTGCTAGGGCCAGGCAGCTGTGCAAGAGCCAGGTGTGCAGGGCTGATCAGGTAGTCATGTGAGAGCCAGGCAGCTGTGCAAGGGGTAAGTGTGCAAGGCTGGACAGCTGTGCAGAGGCCAGATGCTCTTGCAGGCTTTGGACATCAGTGCAAGGGCTAAGCAAGCTTGTGAAGGCAAGGCTAGAAATCCAAGGGCTAGGCGACCCTGCAAGGTTGTCCGCACACAAGGGCCAGTTGGGGCATGCGAAATGTAAGCAGGGCTGCACAGCTGTGCATGGAGCAGAGATGCAGAGGGCAACTGCTCTTGCAAGCACGAGGCCTGCAAAGGCTGGGCAGGCACACAGGCAAATGCTGCTCCGTTGTACAAGAACTGGGTCATTGTGCAGGGTGAAACCCTGAAGAAGAACTGGATCATTGTGCACAGGTGTTCAACCCTGTGAAGGCAAGATGGCCAAGGGCTGACCCAGTGTGCAAAGGGGAAAGCAAAGATTGCGATGCATGGACAGGAGGACGAGTGCCGTGGCTGGGAAGCAGTTAATGCCTAAATGTCAGCCCTAGGAACCACGCTTGGTGGCAGCGCTGCTCTCCACGTCACTCTCACCGTCACGCTCAGCTCACGCTTGAAGCACCTTCTGCACCTGCCACCCGCTGAGAACAAAAGGGTTTTCCTCTCAAGCGTGCGTGCGTGTCACGCTGCTGAACTGCCCCGTGTCCCCACGGGGATAGGCATGAGAGGGCACGCAGATGCTTGGCACAGGACCCTCATCTCAGAGCCACAGAGCCTTCAGCTGTTCAGCTCTGTGGAGCCGTGCCCAGCAGGTGACGCTTAGGTGCTGTACAAGACCCTTGGATTACCTTGGAACAGCCCCGGGAACAACACTGGGAATTTATTCTTTCCAATGCATTCTAGCATTTCTAGCCTTCTCAATACTGTGCAAACTCTTTGGGTTTTTATTATTTTGAGAATAAAGTCACTAGGGAAAAAAAAAAAAAAAAAAAAAAAAAAAGAAAAGGCTGTGTAAATTTCCAGGCTCATATAAAACATCTCAGCCAAATCCGTGGCCCAACCTTTGCAAAACAGCCTCATGGAATAGCAGCCTGGTGTGCGCTATGCAAAACTTTACGCATCCGTGCATGGGGTTTGGGGGATCTCAAGGCATCTCAGCACCCCATTGGGAGCAAAACACGCTGGGAGGGCATCAAATACAATCTGGAAAATTGCTTCGTTGGATTTGCATGATTCCCCAGGGCCTGGGAGTATCTCGGCCCCCTTATTGTGATGCCTGGGGCAAAGTGGCACCGCTCCCGCCTTGTATTTTTGTGCAGGTTCTGGAAGGAGAGCAGCTCTTGGGCTCTGCAGGAGAGCCGGCAGCAGTATTGCATTAAAGCCCCATCTAGAGGCCTTTCATCAAGGAGAGTTTGGGAGGCAGGGATCGGCTGTGGGATCACATTGGGTGTCCGCATGCTCCCACTTGGGCTCCTCCAGTGTAAGTAAAAGCTACACAGGACACAAGTAGTAGCAATATAGGAGGGAAGGGTGAGCAAGGTTATATATATATCACCAGAAGGCTTTGCCTGAGTGTTTCCCTGCTAGAAAAGTGTAAGAGTCACCCTTCATCCAAATCCCTGAGAAGCTGCTGTGCCCGGCATGGGGAGAGGGGAAGGAAACTCCAGTTGTACCAAGCAGAGGAGCGGTGCCGGTTCCTGGAAAGGCGGCACAGCCCTCGCCCTTACTCATTTCCTTTGCCCACAGCAGGGTCGAGGCAATGCACCGGGGATGTGCGTGACTCTTTCCAAAGTGAGACAGTGCTGAAAATAGTCAGCGCTTCTGCTTTCAGCTGGGGAGAACGGGAAGCCTGAGGATGCTGAATTCTCTGCAAATGCGGTGCCAGGGGACCACGCACTGGTCCTGGGTGCAGCATCCTCCCCGGGCAGCTTTGTGGGTTTCCAGGTCCTTGGGTGGTTCCCAGGGGGACGCACAAGCCAGGTGCTTGTGCTCTGCGTGGTGGCCTTGGCCGTGTCCTCGAAGCCACCGACAGCAGAGGGCAGTGCCACATCGGCGCAGCCAGGAAGCGTTCGGTGTTTTCAGCAGGAGTTTTATTTCCCCGATGGAGGGACGCAGCCAAGTTTGATGGTTTTAGCGACAGATTCACAGGACAGCAGAAAACAGTGCTGCTGCCAGCGTGATAAGGTCTCTTTTAGGGCTGAAGCAAGACATCAGGGCACAGTGCAAATGCTGGGAGGTTGTCGCTGATGCTGCTCTGCTTCGGTATCAGACCTGCATCCTGCCCCAACCCCTCCGTCTGGCTGCCAGGATCAGGATGCCGGCAATGAGACCTGGCATCCCACCGCTGGGGCCATCCCTGCCTCCCATCCCACTGGTGACTCTGGCCGGTGACAGCCACGGGGACATCCTCAGGCAGCCAAGACAGCCGTGGCCGCCCCACCAGGCTTCCTGAGCATCACAGGGCATCTGCAGGGTGACTTCAAGTTTTCCTGTTCCATGACTCAGCTCTCAAGTGGCTCAGGCTGTGCCCATTGCTCCGGAGGCTTCCCTACCACCTCACCACCATCCTTGCTAGGATTTTGGAAGGAAACTTGGCTCCTTTTTTTGGCTTTGGGTTCCCCTGCCTATGGTTTTCCCTGCAGCGGGAGGCAAGGACCTTTGCGCAGCTCTCCCAGGTTTTGCTGCACGAACCAAAGCTCTCCAGCACAGTGCCTCCAGCTCAGTGGGGTGGTTGAGTCACAGAGGGAAGGAAAATACCCATGAGGTCATCTCATTCATCCCTCACTGCCAGTTCTGCATGGGTTCCCCACCAGATACTTGGCACCCGCTCCCAGACCAGAGTAACTCAAGCAAGGCAGCAAGAGGTGGGGACCTCACCAGGCTTGGTGAGAAGCCTTCAGCTGTGTTTCCTTCCTCAGTTTCCTTAATTAGAAGTGGGCCTGGCATTTATCTGCCCTCCGGATATGGTCTGAAATAACAGACAAGAGCCGGGCGCACCGCCTGCCCACGGGTTTTCGGTTATTCCACCATCCCAGGGACCACACCATGCACTTTCCAGTTACTCTTTTTTCACCATCACGTGGACTTTCAGGGTGTTTCCTTGCTCCGAGTTGATCACACATGGGCTCAGAGCCAGGATCTTGTTTCTTTTCCATCAGGCAGCCGGAGTCACCTCAGGGACAGCCCTGAACTTCAGCAACGTGTTGTGTTGTGCTTGTTGTGTTGCTTTATGTTGGTTTGTCTCATGTTGTACCTGTCAGCATGCAGCCCTCCATGCACAACATTTCTGGGGGCAGAGATGTAGTCCAAATACACCCATTGCTTCCATTGGGAACCCTCCTGAGAGCATCTCCCAGGGCTCTTGGTAGTGCAAATCACTGCAGCCTCACCCTGATTGCCCCTGTCTGGTGTGTCCTCACCTCTCCAAGTGAAGAAAAGGATTCTCTCACCCTCACTCCCATCAGAGATCCCCTCTCTTAACTGATTATGGGACCCATATTAAAATACTTCAAAGAGACATAATCACCAGGTCCCAACAGGCATCTGTTACACAGCAGCTAAATCTCACTGAGCATTAGCAAGCACTCTACTCCTGACCCACAGCAAAAGGCTCAGGCAGATCCTTTCTCAGCAATGCCAACTCTTGGTCTAATCAGGCAATCTCGTAAAATATGTTTACAAGGGGCCTCAGGAGGTCATCTGGTCCCGTCCCCGCTCCACAGCAGGAGCAGCTCTTTTATTTATTTTGAAAAGTGATCATTAGGCATTCTGTTCTTCTGTTGTGCCACCAGGAGAAAAAGAAAAAAGGAGAAATCTTCAACAAAAGCACTGCGGAATTGTGTCTTGTGCAAGAAGGGCGAGGGTGATCTTTAGGAACACTCATCTCTTTGCCTCTAAATTTGAAGGTACTGTTTGTGAGTTAAGCTAAAGGAAGGCCCAAGCTCATCACCTTTCTGGATGAAGTGAGCTCAGGGTGGCTGAACTCTTTCCCCAGAGGCACAGGAGTGTTGCATGCAGGTGGAGATGCTTGCAGCTGCTCCTCTCTTGTGCATCTTTTGCAAGAAATCCGAAATCTCAAGGCAAATTGTATTGTACTGCACTGCTGCTCTTGCTCTTGGTCTTTGGAGTGACATTTGATAGCAGTGATAGCCCTGAGCAGGCCTGCAATAAATCCACATTAGGGCAATCCAGCCAGAAGAAGCTCAACAGGCTACTGGCTGCTTTGTGCAGCAGACAGGCTTGAGATTTTTCTCCTGTTCAGGGGGCTTTGATGGACCTGAACCACAAGCAGGCACACACAGTGGTCCCCTGAGCCTCAGAGCTTGCTGATGTTACATGTACGTATGTGAAACAAAATGTTTTCAAATGTTTTACTTTTAATTATTCTCCACCAGTTAAAAAAAAAAAAAAAAAATTAAGTTATCTCACACACTTGGAAAGCCCAGTAACTACTTCTCTTAAGATCCAGCCGTTTCTCTCTGGCAGCAAAAACATCAGGTTATGCTGAAGTTCCCAAGAGATGGCAAAGTGATTTTAAAACGACCTGAAAATGGGCATTTTACCTCCTGCTTTCATGTGCATTATTCCTGAGTTGTGCTATGATCTTGCAAAGGATTTTCTTTTTAAGTGCATTACTACCATCAAAATAGGCCCTCTGAGTGAACCCAGACAGCTTGTCCTCAGCATGGATACCTTTCTGGTGTGATTTCATGGAGAATCAGGGACTTCACAGTCTGGGCCAGAATGACCCGGTGCAAAATAAGGTCCTTATTGTCTTTAGACAATCAGGCATGCTAGGAATGAGTGTTTTTGTTAGACAGAGCTGCGGGAGGTGTTCTTTAGGTCTGAAGAAACAGTGCCAAGCAAGCAGGGATTCCTTTCACATTCATCCTGGGCCCATGTAGTAAAATGCAGTGATTTACCAGCCAGTATTCAAGGATAGTTTGGTTCCTTAGGGAAGTCAACAGCCAGACAGAAGAGAGGGACCTGGGCGAGCAGGGAGGGAGAGGCCCTGGGTGAGCTCAGCAGCTCTTTTTGGCTTGCTGATAATGCTGTGAACGTGGTGCCAGCCCTGAAGCAGCCCCTGGCCGTGGGGATGGCCTGGCTGGGGAGGTTCTGGAGGTGTGGACATGGGAAATTGGGAAACTGAGGTTGTGATTGCATGGGATGGGGGCGTTAGGGGAGTTCGTGGTTCGGTGGGGGTTACTGCGAGGGCAGAGCTCAGGACACCGCCTGCAGATCCATTGGAGACCTCATTAGCTCTACTCCCATAAAACTCTTGTTTACCTCATCCTTAGGGTGACAGGTGCCCTGGGGTAACCTATTCCTCTATCTTTAAGGTCACACACCTTGCCTCTGTATCTTAGGGACGGATGGCAATGACCAGGGATATGCCCAAGTCAAGGGTCTGTGACCTTGAACACATATTAACTGTGCAAGAGTCCTGAAAGGGAAAAGGGTAGATATGATAATGTGGGGAAAAAGGGAAAGGAAAAAGAAAAAGAGTGAGAGAGAAAGCAGGGAGAATGCTGTATTTCTGGAGCCCAGCAGGACCCTGTTTGTGTGTCCTGGCAGTAGTTACTGCTGTGCCCTCAGAGGGAGGTGCAGAAAAAAGCACAAACCCTCCTGAGAGGAAATCCCATCAAATCCTGGAAATACAATTTCAGTTTAACTTTTGTAATGTGTGGTGTACATATTTTCTAGCCATACCGGTTATGTTGCCATCAGAATGAGATTTTTGAAGTTCCCCTAAATAGCTACTGCTCTCATTTAATAGTAATAATAATAAAGTTTTTATTCATTCTGTATTTATTGTTGCCACCATCTCATTTAGTTGTAATTTTTTTTTTTTCTTTCATTCCTGGTAAAGGACAAGCCACAGCATCTGCTTTTCCTGGACTGCCCTCATGCATGTAGTTTGCAGCATGGGACCAGATGTGGCTGAAATGGGCTGGTGTGTGTTGAATGTCAGTGAGTGGTCACGGGAAGGAAGGAAAAAACAGAGCATGTGTGGGTGGATGGGGCTGAAGAAGCTCGTCTTGAATCCAGTCCTCTCCATTGGCTTCTCTGTGAAGGGATACAGGATGCTCATTCAATGGCAAAGAACAAGACATAATAAAAGAGGATGGACAGTAGATCTGGGTAGAGCCTGTTAATTTTATTTTCTTTTTCTCTCATTTTTTTTTTAATAGATAATTAATTTTCTGGAAATTGAGATTTGGGAGGGACAGACAATATTCTCAAATTTGTGTTGAAATAGTGTGTGCTGGAGAAAAGATGGGAGAAAAACTCTGGAAAAAGAAAACGAAACATTTCCCTGCATCAGTCTCAAGGCAGGTCCAAAATGCCTACAGATTTCCTTAGATATTTCCAAATATGATTTTTTTTTGTCTGAAAATGACACACTGTCTTAAACACACACACACATACACGCAAAAACCCTATGTGCAGAGGAAAGGCAGCAAAGGGAGGAGTAAAATGCTCTCAAAAGGGAACAAAAACAGTAACTGAGCTGAGGGCTGTTACGAGCTGAGCCAGAAGGACATTTGCTGATCTCCAATGTAATTTTTTTTGCTGAGAAGTCTGAAAATAAGTAAATAAATAAAACCTTTGGGCTTTCCAATCTACACGGACTTGCTTCTGTCCCCACTTTCCATCCCCCATTTTTGGGTTCAGGATCCCTTTAGGGAGAGTCACCTCTCTTCACCCCATGCTGGGGCTGCTCAAGTTTTGCTGGAAGGAGCCAAGAGCATGGTCCAAAACCACTCACCACTCGTGCCTGAGTTGAGGTGGCTCAGAACAGTGGAATATTTCTAGGAGATTTACCAGGGGGTCATTTCCTGAGTCCTGTAGCACTGCTGTCTGTTCGCACCATGCAGGTTAGCTAGCAAACCCATCTTACTGAATGCCGAAGCAGAAGGGATCCAGCCAAGAGATCTGGCAACCTGTCAGCTGCAGAACAGCCAGAAACAAACTGAGCAAAAATATTTTTGTAGTCACAATATCAAGCCCACCCATTGAACGTGTGTCGGGTATTTTCCAGCACTGCTGAAATTCTCTCTTTGCTTTTATTTTTAGACGAAGGGTGATTTTGGTCATGTTATTTCACTTTATGGACATTTCATGCTAATAAAAGTGTTTTATTTCACAGTGTTTAGTTTTCTTTTAAAAATGAGTGAAGCAGGCTTGTGATTTATTGCTGTCACTGAAATGTCATTGTCTTGAAGGTTGCTGTCTGTCTGGTCTTCAGCCACTGAGTCTAGGATTTGAGTGGTGTTACCTATGTTAGGGTGTGAGTAAACTGCCATGTTTTGGCTCTTGAGCCCCCAGTTGGGAGAAGTTTCCCATGAGAGAATCTCCACTCCCATGAGCAATGGGAGCATTTGGAAAGAGAACTGAAGCTTAGAAGTCAGCATCGCAGTCATGGGGCTGGCCAGCTGTGATGGTCCTGGATGGGTGCTGGGTGAAACACAGAACCCATCAGTGAGACCCAGCCACTTCTATTTAGAGATCTCCAAACTCATATCCTGTATCTGCTGGGCACACGAAACTCTGTTAGACACTGCAAGCAGGTGGCTGGTGAGCACCTCAAGCATCCAGGTGGGATGACGTGGGAGTGAAGGGAAACCTATGTCTTCTGCAGCAGCAACTGAAGACCACCAGGACACCCCAGGACACCTCAAACAGCACTAGATGACCACGCCTGGACAGCTGAACCCCACCCCATTGATTGCACTGAGTATTCCCATTGGCTCTAAAGCAAGCTGGACAGCCAGGTTGCTTGTAAAGACTTAAATTTTGTTCCTGGGGTTAGGACTGCCTGAGTGGAGCAAAGGATCGTGTTTGCTGTGCTACCTGTCAGCTGCTAGTCCAGCTCTCTGCCTGCTTGTTCCATGTTTAATGCCTCCCTGCACAGCCAGGGTGATGAAATAATCATTTTGCAATGTGCCAGCTGCTGCTCAGGCTCTTGCAAACCTTATCCCAGCCCACCACATTTCTGAAATCCTTTACCACTTCTTTCCATCTGAGTAACAGAGAATAAAAATGCTGCTTCTCAATAGGTAACTCACTCCTGGGGAAAATGTGAGTATCAGGCCTGAGCTGGCTGGTGCAGCTGGGGTGGTCTCCAGAAACAGCTGTTGCCATGACTCAGGGCTGAACTGTGTGGTGCCTTCGTATTTAGGCATTCAGGTACCACTGATGATGGGACAGTACCCTGCGGACAGGGATGGTAATAGCGTGCACTGCTTGAGAAGGTGTAAGCTGAGCAATGTCATCTCTCTGTTTTCCTTCCGTACTCTTCCCTCTTTCCTTCCCTTCCCTTCCTTCTCTTCCCTCTCCATGACCTATTTCCTTCTGTCTTAGATCACAGTACAGACAGCCTGAGGGGCAGCCTGAAGCACTGTTGTCTCCAGCTTTGTGTGCCCACAATGCTCTTGCAGCTGGACTGAACCTGCCCACGTATTCGGAAGTGCCGAAGGCTGTGTTGTCTGCTTAATTTCCATCATATGGCATTGCCGTGTGAGCAGCCTGGGTAGCTGGTGAGCAGAGAACTGAAAAGCAAAGTCCGTCCACATTCATAAGCTGTCATCTGAGTGCAGTCTATAGGGCAGAATCCTCATCCTGGATATACCAACTGGATCTCTCCAGCTCTGGCCCCAAATCCACCAGTTGTTTATATTTGGATAACGTGACTTCCATCCAACCCTCAGATGAGATTCCCTGAGCTGCGTGTAGATGTCTACAGTGCAGACGCCTCCATCTGAGCTCGACCCGTACAGCAGGCTTCCATTATAGCAACTGCAGTGGAATACATGCAGTGGAACATAGAGGGCAATTCTTCTCCCTTATGCATCTAAGCTCTCATCCTAGTCAGTGCAGACCTACTCAGTACAATCCATATGCAGAAATCAGTTATCTTAGTACAAGCATCTTAGGCCATTTCAGAGGACCTGGGGTATCCCAGACACCAACATGTGGCTGGCATGTATGACCCAGGTCCTCCTGGGTCAGCAGCTGTAAGCCGTGGAAGACTCTAACATCTCCAGAGCCACAGCCCTGAAGGCTTGAGAGCCAAAATACACTTAACCTCTTACAGAGCAGCCTGGGCAGAGCATGGAGCACATCAGAAAGCAAAATAAGCCATGTCCTGTCTGACACTGGGATACTAGGCATGCTGGGGATTTAAAATATCTTGCAAAATGTTCCTTTAACATCCGAAGATGCAATGCTGCATACAAGCAGAGTATCTGCTGCTTGAGCTGAGCTGAAGGTGTGCTAAACTCTAACTGTCCATGTCTTTGAAGAGCATGTGCACATCAGGTTGAAATAGAGCTGGGCAAGGTTTCCCATCTAAAAGATGAAAGAGTTGTTGGAAATGAAGGCTTTGATTTAATTTATAAAGCAATTAAGTGGAAAAATAAAGTGGAGGTGAAGTTCAGTGAGTTGAAGTTTCTTTTTTTTGTTTCAAATGTATGTTTTGTTTTGAAGTTTCAATTCAAAAGTTGGACTTCCATGTATTTCCCTCTCTCTCTTTTTTCCCCTGGCTTAAAACAGATCTTTTGTCTTCTGGTTTCCTCTCTTGATACTGAACACCTTTGGGAATCCAGCTCTGACACCTTTGAGAATCTCATACTTAGTTCTGCCTTTGGGGAACTTCATGTTTCAGTATTCCCAGGAATCCTGAGATACACCAAGAGATGTCTCATAGAACAAATGTACAGCCCACAGAACATCCACCCAGTCTACATGTATGTACTAGCTTCAAGAAAAAAGATGCCTTCCTATCACAGTATTTGATGTTTGTGTCTCATCATGAATTTGATGACATCCTGGTAGAACAGATTCCCCCATCATATCATCACATCACAAGTTTTCCTTCTCTTTAGAAGTTAGAGAGGTGGAAAATTCATTTCCCTGAATTCCCAGTAGCACCCACCATGGAGAATGGCAGATAATTAGTACTAGATAACTCAGCATTCATAGAGCAAAAACAAAAAGTGATGGTTGGCTGGGAATGCGTATAAAGGCAAGGTACAATGGTACAGGGCGCAGGGCTTAATTAGCACTGCTAGATTAGAAAGGAGCAATTAATTCTGCCCCATGCAAGAACTGAAGGGTGTTCCACCAATGCCTCCCAATGAATAAATCTGTGTGTTAGTGGCTGCTGAGCTCAGGCATTGCATTTCTGCATCCCCAGCAAAGCCACACATAGACACACAGCGTGCAAAAGCGAGGCTGAAAAATGACTGGCGGCTATTAAGCCTCCTGAGGTTTGATACAGAGCATGGATTCAGGCAGGATTCGTTTCCAAGGTCAACACAGTGCCCGTGAAAATGTGGGGAGCACCAGGCTCCGGCACGCGATTGGCTGCACGAGAGCCTGAACCGAGCCACTCTGTAGCAATATCCGCACGGCACTGGCAAGATGGACAAGTCGGGGTGCTTTCTGTATGGGACCCATTGTTTAGCAAATCAGAGGGCCTTCCTCTGTGGTTAATGGGTCAGCAAACTCTGTTGCTTTAATGGTTAATCATCTACTTACATTGTTCAACAAGTAAACCCACGCAGATAGTGCTCAGTACCTACAGTTCATGTGACAGGCCGGCATCCCAGCTGTGAGCAGGGAACGTATTTGATGCTGGGAGAATAGGAGAGAGGAGAAAATGCGAAGATGTGGGGCTCTCGTTCCAAATTGGTGGAAACATCTGGAGCAGTAACATCCATGAATACCCGTGTGTACATATGCTACTATGCTTGTGTGCACATGTAAAAATGTGTGTATGAGCAGGCACACACAGATCCACAGAAAATGAATGGCTCAATCCCAGGCCGTTTTACAACTATCAGCTGGCCATCAGATACCACACGAATGACTGCAGGCTGACATGCAGAACTCACGCCAACCCTTTTTAAGCACCACGTCAGGCTGAGGACCATCACCACTTTGGATTTCAGAGTCTCAGTAGTATTTCTCATTCTGTTTGCTCAAGCATCATACAACTCCATACATCTGGAACCTAAACCCATACATCTGGATCCTAAACGCATACATCCCACCCCTGCTTCCTGTGCTGTCTGCATAGATTCAGCAAATGTGTTTTGGACCTCGGAGTCGAGTGGCCAAGTTCTGCTCGCAAATGTCCCTGATTTGCTGATGTCATTTTGGGGTTAAAACAGTGAACACTCCACTACTTTGAGTCTTAGGAGCACCTTAGGAACATCCAGATGAGGAGTCAAAGGTTGCCAAGGTCAGGGCAGGAGTCACTGGGTCCAGTTTTCTAATTCACTGTATTCAGGCAATCAAACAGCAAAATGTTTTCGCCTAGAAATCTTTTTCTCTGTGACAGTGACAAATACGCATTTTAGCTGGTTGAGAGTAATGGTGATTTCAGTCTAAGCTACCCTAATTTGACAGGGGTTTAATTCTGTGTGTAGTCTAAACCAAGCACCCAGGCCCACTTTCTCAAGATGGTCACTACCAAAGCATGACCTACGTCATACCAAGACAAGTGCCTCTAAGAGAGGAAGGGAGGAATCATCAACCTTCAGTATGCTGGGGTTATGTCCTTTATAAATGCCATTAATACATTCCCACCTCCCTAGACAGGATGCAGTCACTTTCCTATCTAGTAAATCACAAATCCTGGCAACTTAGGACTGGGAAAACACCTCTTACTACTAGATGAAAATCGTCACATCTTGGACAATAATGGCTAACAGGCCAGACAAAGGGCTCCCCACAGCAGTCTTGAACTGCTTGTGACTCAATACAGTCAATACACTTCAAGCCCACTTAGGAACAACAGCCTTGACTTCGTGTCATCATCTGGGGTGCTAAGAGGTAATAGGAGAATGGTCTACAAACACTTGGAGTGTTTGTTCCTCCCCAGCGGATACTTGTCACTTGGGAAGTACTTCCAGCCTTCCAGGACACAGATGGGTGACTTTGAAGTCAAGGTCCCCTTCCTGACTGGAGAGGCACCGACACCTCAACCTCGCCAGCTCTTTTTGTCGTCAAGCAGTGAGCACTGTGATGGATGATGGGGAGAGGTCATGGCCGTGAGGTTAGCAAAGAGGATCAGCAGTAGAAGTTAGTCTCTGTCTGCAGAGACAAAATGGGCTTAAATCGCATCCTAAAACTGAGGGAAAGGGGCATTCTGTAGTTTCTTTGCAAGGAAGTGGATGGAGACTTCTGGCCTGAGCTGGCATGGATCTTACTGCCCTAGTTTCAGACAGAAGTTCCTCCACTTGCCCTTATGCTAGAAGTTTCTGCACTTCAACTGCAGTTTGTGGGACAGAGCCCACAGCCCTGCTGCTCCAGATGAGTCCACTGCCTTGGCCAAAACAGCTAACCCCACAGACTTCATGGGTAACAAAGACCTTGACCTCCCTCCTGGAGCTGCTCAGGGACCATGAGGCAGAGCCCTGTCAACCTGTAGTCCTGGATTTGGGCTGTTAATACATATGAAAAGCCAGGACCATCTGCTCATCCCAAGGCAGCAATCTCCATGTTCTTCCTACAAAAACAAACAAACAAACAAAAAAACTACACCTTGACTTGTCTCAGGCTTTGATTTCTGCTGCTTGATGGGAAGATGTGGCTCCTCTAGAGAGATGACAGCAATGGAGATGAAGAGAGGTCTCAAAAAATGACCTGTGAAAGGCAGTGGAAGAATGGATTTATTGGGTGTAGTGGAGACAGAAAGGAGATGGGGTCAGTGTATCCACTGCTGGGAAAGAGAGGGAATAAACTCATCCAGAGCGGAGGAAACAAAGAGCTCTGAATGCAGTAACACAGGCTGAAGTTAAACATTAGTGTGACCTGTCTGCAGGCCCAGAAGCAGCATGGACCGGGCTCAAGTGTGAAGGGGTCACTTATAAAACGCCAGCCTGGGCCTCCCAGCCCAGGGACCTGAGGACATCCAGCAAAGTGTTCTGGTGCCCAGGGAGCTAAAACTCCGCCAAGGTGAATAAATCTGTTGAACAAACAATATTTTGCTCAAGGGGAAAAGGCAAAATTAATAGTTCTTAAAATCCAATTCAAATTCAAATCCCACTTCATTTTCTGTTGATGATGTCTACAATGTATAGAAAAAAAATCCAGTTGAGCCATGCAGCAGGCATTTCTAATAGCATACTTGTCTTCAGATTGCTTTGCTGCTTCTTCCAGCCAGCCTCCAGCTTCCCCATCACACACTCTCAAAACTTGCTCTCTTCTTTGCACTGCCTGAAAAAGAGTAGAAACTGAAATTCCTGGATATGCCAGGGAAGATTAACACTGATTTTCACAACAACAACAACAATAAAACAAAAAAAAGCAAGCAAACAAACAAAAGCAACAGAAAGCATTGCAATCCAGTGCGAATAACCAGATCTCTCCTCAGCCACACTTCTCATTCTTACAGACTCAAAGTGCTTTTCAGTTAAAAAAAAAAATAAAATAAAAAATCAAAGTCCAAACGTCCATTTCTTTACAATGTGATTTCTCTTTACAGTGTGATTGCTGTAAAAATAACTTGGGTAAAGCTACCCGGATGTTGATTTTCGGTGATTCCCCTTCTGAATGCCAGCCACTTTCCCAGAGCAAATGGTTTTATATTATAACTTCCTAAGTGCTCCACACGAGCTCTGGGGCTGTCAGCAGTATGGCCAGAGGCAAGACTGGCAGCAGCTCAGGGCAGCTTGTTCATAGCAAGTTTGGAAGACTGCTGGTCACAGAGCTCTTATCCAGGAAAATTATGCTGATGATGGAGACCCACCTCCAGCTCCCAGTTACCAGCTATTCACCAGCTTGGCTGTTCTTTTGACATTTGCCATCGCCAGTTAAAGCTCTGCTGACCATAGGATGCTTTTAGATTAACCTTTGCCTTGTAGAAGCAGTAGAGGTTGGATTTGGGTATGCATTAAAGAGCCTAATTTTTGCTCTCTACATCTGGAAGCATAATTCAGTTGCTTAAGCACAAGCACATACTGCCATCTAAAATGTCCTGTGGGATCTTCCACCAGCCTCCAGCTGCTGCTCCATCTGAAAGCAGGCTTCCAAAGGTCTTGTGTCCTGCAGGCCAAGCTCCTAGATGTCCTGAATGCTCCAGGGTGTCTCAAATAGCACTAGACACCCACATTAAGACAAATGAATCAAGCTTTGGGGTTTCCATCTGAGCAGATATCTGAGCTCCCATTATAATCTGTGAAGATCTGGTCAGCAGGAAATGTAGTGGTTTGGCCATCCATATGCTGGTATCTCTGAGTCTCTTGCACATGCCAGGGAGGGCACCCTAGACTGATGTCAGTGAAAGGGTCTTGGCTACCCAGGCATTTCCACCATGAAGGACATGGGTCAGTTTAGCTGGGCAGGCACACAGTGACTGCTGATCTTCTGCTCGCATCCTGCACCCAACGGAGCCACATGGAACTGCCTGGATGCAAGGCAATATTACTTGAATTCGCTGGATTCAGCACATTTTGGAGGGATGCTTCTGGGGCCCAGAGGTGCACAAGTGACAGATTAGCTTGCACACCATTCTCTGATACCCTCGGCTTTAAGCTGGCATGCAAAGCAAATTTTGACCTTGGAAGGAGCCACAAAACAAACTTCTTATGGTTCTGCATTTGCATCTTTCCATGCCTGCCAGGAAGGCTAGGGGAGCCCTGATCACTATTTCTCCAGTTTACTTTTCCTGTCCATCTTCTCGCATTTGTGGATCAATGCCGGATTTCCAAGGATGAGCTAGTAGGAAAATGTTCTGCTGTGTGCACTGTAGATGCTGGACACTCTTTCCTGTTTCTTTACATTGCTCAGAAATAGTCATACAGCAACACTGGACTGTGTACACAAGTTTCAAGTTGGGTGGTTTGCTCAGAAATATTTGTCCAAACTTTTCATTTTTGCATGAAATTAATGCATACATATATCTGGAGGAAGAGAACAGAGTATCTATGTGTATGTATATCAGTAATTGCTGGGGACTTTGAACACATTTCAGGGGAAAATGTATTTTTCCAAGGAGCTACACTTAGAGGTGTAGGTCTGGTCAGTTTAAGGCAGTCACCCTGTTTGGAGGGGAGGTCACTCTGCAGTTATCTGGATATACTTTGTGGCATTCTGCTTGCCTGCAGATGAAGAGAATCATATGACCGTAGAATCAAAGAATCGTATGTGTTGGAAGAGACCTGTAAAGGCCATCCAGTCCAACACCCCGGCAGTGCACAGGGACACCTACAGCTGGATCAGGGAGCTCAGAGCCCTGTCCAGCCTGACCTTGAAGGTCTCCAGGGACGGGGCATCCACCACCTCTCTGGGCAACCTGTGCCAGTGCCTCACCACCCTTATCATAAAAAACTTTTTCCTTACATCCAGTGTAAATCTCCCCTCTCTCAATTTGAAACCATTTCCCCTAGTCCTATCACAACAGACCCTGCTAAAGAGTCTGTCTCCCACTTTCTTATAGCCCTTCAGATACTGAAAGGCCACTCTGGCTTGTTCTGTTTAGTGGCAGACATATTGCTCAGGCCTCAGGTTGTTGGACAAACACCAGCAGCTTCCTGGCCAGTGTGGCATATGTGAATTCAGAACAAAAGAAGACATCTCTAAATGCCTGTGGTGGTTCATGTGTGATGTGGAGGCCTCTGTCGGGGGTGCAGGGTTCACCCCAGGTTCCTCCTGCAGCTGATTCCCCATCACCAGCTTGCACTGCCCTCCTCTGCCCTGCTGCTAAACCTCTAAGTAGAGCAAGAGGGAAATGACCTGCTCTTCCCCCTCGCCTTGCACAGCTGATGGCACCAGACCAAAGAGACAGAACCTGCCTGTCCTGTGCCAGGACCCCCTGGGGGATGGTGGGGAGTGCATAGCTGTCAGCACACAAGGGCACTTCGGCACCTGCAACTGTGTGTGTGTGAGCATGCAAACCACTCCTGGCCTGTAAATCATTGTCAGCATTCACACATATTAGGCCATAGTTCAGGGACTAACCAATGAAGCATCCACTCTCAAACATGCCGCTGCACCCCTGATTTATGAGCAGTCGCAGCACAGCTCTCCCAAGGCAGCTCCTCGTGCAAGTTCAGGAGAGTATCAGGCTATGGGGGAATGAAAAAATTTCAGGCACTCCAACAGGGGAAAAGAAATACAGCTTTGTCACATTCAAATGCCTTGCATATGCAAGATACTGGTTTCACTGGTGGTCAAAGAAGTGACAGAGCACAACTACAGCATTGGTCCAAGAGTGAGACCAGATGGTTCTCAGCACGCATTGACAATTTGGCCATGGTATGACCATGCTCTTAGGCTTGTGATTTGTGTGGGCAAGACATAGAACAGCTCAGAACACCACAGACCATCAGCTTTATGCCAGGAGACTCCTTCAGGTTATCTGCAGGGAGATTTTGTGTTTCTTAAGCACAATGTTGATGGTTAATGTGAGCTGGAGCCAGGTAAACAGCAGTGTCAGTGGAAAACACAAAGATCACTGTGGTCAGCTTGCATAAGCCTCTCTTAATCCCCTTGTTAAGCTTTTTATCAGACCAGGTATTCTCCTTCCACCAACCCCACATTCTTTCTGCATCCCACCTCCACGCCAAACAAGTGCCTCCCATCCATCTCCACACAACATCTGTCCTCACCCCTCACTCAGCCAGACACCTCCTGAGATCCCTCTCAACCTGAATTATTCTGTGGCAATTAGTATGGAGCTTGGCCCACTTTGGGTTATGGCAGGGTTTCCACACACCACGATGGTGGCAGGAAAAGGCTGGAGTGGGGGGTCCCGGTAGGTCTGTGCTGCCCCAAATTCAGGGAGAGTGTGAAGCAGTCAGGCTTCCTGCCAAGAGGAATCTGTGTGCCCTTCATTTCCTTCACCATAGCATATTAAAAAGCCAAAAGCATGTACAGCTTCCAAGTGTGTGTTTCTGCTGGTCTTTGCTGTTGGGCAGATAAAAGAATTCTCATCTATTTCACCCACTTGCTTCAAAACCTCAAAAATATTCATGAGTTGGCAAAGGTTTGTTGGCACTTTTAGCGCAGGCTGGACCTAGTCCATTCTTCCTTCAGGTTCTGTCTTGAAGCAGAGCCATCCTGAAATCTGTAAAGGCTCATGCAATTGCAAGTTGCAGCAAAGTCTGGGACTAGCAGGCCGAGCTGGAAAGCACTGAAATAGGTCCTCAACAGCAGGTGATAATGGATGGAGGTTTAAGTGCTGAAGGCATCCTTCATGGTGAAAGTATCTGATCTTACAGTCTTGGACAAAACCAACTGTAGGAGCCTAAAGTCTGGGAAGATACTTCAGGATGAACCAGTTGGCCTTGATACAGGATGCAGGACATGGAAGACAAGAACTAGGACAGTACAGTATTAGTTGCAGTGAAAAAAAGGGATATTTTCTCCATGAGAAACACAAGATTTTAATATCCATAGAGAGAGTCAGGATAGGTTTCTTCTTATTTCTGGCAACCAAGAAGACTGTTACTTCCAGATGGTGGAAAGGTTTTGCTGAAACCTCACCTTTCCCTGCTCTGGAGGAACAAATGAAGTTTGGTCCTCTAAGAAGGGAGAATCCCTCATCTGAGCATTTAACTAAATCTGTGGTGTGCAGATGTTCACAGAGACTTTTGGCACTGAGAGGATGCCGGGTCTAATCGGTTGATGTTATATATGTAAATGATGCGTATCTTTTCTCCTCTTCGTTATTTGTGTCTGGATATCCTTGGGCAGGGCTGGTGTCTCTGATGTATCTGTGCATGTCTGAGCAATGTCACATTGGAAATGTTACAAGTGAGACCTAAATCACATGAACTGAGCAATGCAAAATCATTTTAAAGTTCTGCACTAGATGAATAACTTTCTGTGAAAGCCTGGTGTTAGCTCTTGGGCAATATCACCCCATCACTCTGTAGGCAATGTCCTTGATGTCCTAGGCCATCTTGTCCAACTGAACTTTTCTTTCTGATGGACACCAGCTCCTCTGTCTTGTGGAGATTTCTGAACAAGAGTAATGCTGTTAGTGGACACAAGGCTGGAAACAGAAACACTTCTACACGTGTAACTGGCAAAAGCCCTGTGAAAATCTAGGACTAGTTGTCACCTGTGCTGCTAAATTATGGCTGGGTTATTCAGACTTGCCCTGGATTAAAACTGAAGCTGACTGGGCTATTCTTTGGGCAAAGATTCAGGGAATGAAATCCACTCCCCAAATGGTAGCTAGCAGGCCAAAGCACGTTAGAGCACCACTTTGTTCAACTTGGCCATTTCACCATGTCTAAGGGCAGGAAAATTCTGCTGTGGGTGTTTTTATTTCTGTCTTCTACATGTTGAGTTCTTAGTGCACATGGGAGTGAAAATGACTGCTGAAACTGGCGCAAAAGAGGAATCCCTATCTTCCTCTCCAGTTAGTGCTTCTACATTTTCCCCCCAGATGTGGGGATTTTCCACCATTCTGATGGATTCACTGCTGCTGCTGAATGCCTATGGGAGTCCTGTGATTCACTGGTGCACAGAGGAAGAGCAGCTGATGACCTCTTCAAAGCACCCTGAGTCACTACATTATTAATAGCTTAATTTTCTTAAGCCTTTATCACCGAAGGCAGAGAGTTCAGGATAACAATTGATGCATCATGCTCGGCACTGGTGGGTGTGGAAAGTGCTGGGAAAAGTAGATTAGAAAAGCCTCAGGTGTCCTCTGAGGAACCAAAGCCTCCCCCAAGTGATTGTTCTAGGTTTTATTGGGAGATCTAACAGGCTTTTACAATGGAAAAGAAGTGGAGCAACAGGAGACTTGCTCCTGCCCATCTTTTGGTCTTTTGGAAAGGGATGAAGGAGACCCCAGGCATAGACCCTCCCCCACGACAGCGTTTCATAACCACAGACGTAGGAAGCCTTCATCCCAGGAGCTCAGGAACGACCTCTTTGCGAGCACTGGGAGAACCTGCTCGGGTGGACTGAAGGCATTAGGTGTGGAAATGGCCCCATCTATTGGCCGTAAAGCAGACCCCAAGCACAGAGATCGTCAAACCATGCCGCAGTCACATGGAAATGCTCATTTACCGCTGGATAATAGTGCTTAGTCTCCTGCTTTTCCCATGGTGTCTGTAGACTTCTCCAAGCATGGGCCCATCATCTGCTGGAATAAGCACATCTGTACTGCACATCTCCAGTGGCTGCCACTTAACTGCAAGTGGAGGGAGAGAGAAATCAGCCAAAATTTGCCCTTGTCAAATTTATAAAATTTATTTCAGTGTTTTTTTTTTTTTTTTCTTTTTTCCCTTAAGAAGACAGAGCATGGCAATAAAGCAGTGAAATACTGGAGGAAGTAAAGGGGCAGCTTTTCAGCACATCCACAAGCAAGGAATCCACCCTGCACTCTACGTGGTCTGAGTGAGCTGGAGTGAAGCGGACAGGGTTAAACCCATCTCAGCCATACCAGCAGTGCTACCGGTCCCCATAGCACTCCGCTGCCAAGCCATAGCAGCAGAGAGCTCTGGAGAGGATGGGTTTGGCAACAGCTGAGAATGGGTGGGACAGAGCAGGGCAGCTGGCATGCCAGGCTGTTTTGTCAGCGTAGCTGCCAGCCATCCGCCAGTCCAGGAAAGTTGCTCCTCTCCTGCCCAGTCTGCTTGGCACAGCCCCTTGCCCAGCATCAGTTGTCCCTTAGTCTGTCTTGGGGTGCTGTCTGCAGGGAGGGGATCCGGGATGCAAGGCATTTGTTACGTAGGAGGTGTCAATGTCCAGGACCTGGACTTCACATTAAACTTCAGCTAAACTTGTGTCCTCGATAAGCCAGCAACCCACAAAGTCCCCGGGATCATCTCGGAGAAGGACTGCATCCTAAGGTGAGGAGCATGAGCTGGGACGGATGGGGATGCACCTGCTCCCATGTGGTGCTCCATGGAGAAGCAGTGCCATCTTCTGGCGGATGAGACCTTTCCCGGCCGAGGTCCTGCAGGCTGGCAGCACACCGCTGGGGTCTGCCTGATTATCAGTGCATGATGCTAGTGTCTAAGGTCACTTCGGACATGGGGGAGAGAGCCTCCAGAAGATGCTCCAGAGTGGTTCATATTGCCACCACACATGCTTCGTATTACAGTTGTGAATTGCTAGGCTCTGTGCAAATGCAAAATAAAAAGGTCCCAGCCTGGAAGAGTTGGAAATCCACCCCTTGTCCTCATCCATGCACTATGATGTGATTATACCATCCTGTTTTAGCTCCGCTATTTTTTTTTTTTTTTCCCCAGTGAAGAGAGATAACACAGACTCACTTCAGCTTTTTTCATGAATGATCCAGGGTATAGTCATAATTTCAGTCCCATCTTGCTTATCCACTACCCCACAAGGTTTTGAGAATGAGGCTGAAATTTGGAAGTTGACTAAAGAAGATGGAGTTATCTGTGGATTTAATGACTTTAACAGCCTGCTAAGTGAAACTCTGGGATGCACCTATGTGAATCATCTATAGATTAAGCCAAAAGGACAGCGCTAGGAACTGAAAAGGTAATAGGTGCCCAAATCCAGCAAATTATCTCTTTGTAGATAAGATACCTCCAGCTGGGTGTAGACATCTATTGTGCAAACATCCGCAGTTATTTCTGAGCATTGCCAGAGAACAAATCCATGCTGTATGGAGTCCAGAACACGATTCACTCCTGCTGAGGTAAACAACTACAACCAGTGAGAGGAATTTCACCTCAAAAATGCACATTTCTTCCTACAAAGGAAGAACTGGAAGTCACACTAAAGGAAAGGAAGTCACACTAAAAATTTGCAGAGCTGAATCTCAGCCCAGCTTTTCTTGATCTAACCTAAGCTCCCACTGACATGACAATACCTATTAAGGACACTTTGTTGAAGCTCTTATTTCCTTACTACTTGCCCGAGAAAGTGCAAGCCAATCCACAATGAGACACTTTCTGTAGATGCAGCCCTAACGTAGGGTTGAAACCTACACAGGCTTAGGGGCTTTAAGGCCAACTGGTCTCCATTCCCTCCATCCCTTGCAATCGCCCTGCAGAAGCCGTTTTCCCGGAGCTGTGAGATCTCCCGTGGTCACTAGGTGGCAGTGACTGTTTACATTTGGCTGACCTTGCCAGGTGAGGGGTAAAGGTGGGAAGAAATGTAAGGGACTTGGGGCAGGGGTTCTCGATGGGGATGTTTCAGTGAGCTGCAGGGATGGATGATGACTGGTAACTCGCTGGGAAGAGCTACCTAGTGAGACAGCAAAGCTCCTTCGGAGGTTACGAGCAGTTTTGGCTCGGTGTCACAGCAAACCAGAGCTGTGACTGCAGCCTGCTCGGTGCACATGTTGCTGTCACTGTACCAGCACAGGACACGCACATCAGCACATCTCGTAGGCTGTCTAGGCCCTGAATTTAGACCCTTAGCTCCAGGGGCTCTGAGAGCAGATGAAATGGAGTGGCCTGAGCTCATTTGGACTCCCTGTGGCACAACAGATGTCGGGCTCAACCATATCCCTGAACGTTCCTGGGACATGTGAGTTCAAATTCCCCTCACAGAGGTCTGACATTTTAGCGCACTTTCTGCAGGAATTGCATGCAAAGCCGTGGAGAGCATCATGGCTGGTGGACCAAACCCTTACTGGAAAGCCTCCAGACTTTGTCTTACACTAAGAGCAAGGCAGGCAGCAGAGCATTTCACTGGTGACCCTTCTTCGCCTCTATAAATCTCACCTTTATAGCCACATTCTGGACATGCTTGTAGCTAATAGTTTGGGAACTATTGTCTAAAACCTCGCAGTGCTGTTCCACACACTGTGAGATGCATTTACATTTCTGAAGGGTGTAAGGGAATTTTTAATATTACGTTGTTCACCAGTGGAACTCACTGATGCAAGATACTGAAGCAGGGCAACAGCCAATAATTTATTTCAATACCAAAATGGATTACACATTCCTACTCATTACAAAAATATGAGAGGTGTAACAGTACACATCAAGAGAAAAAAGAAAAGAAAAGAAAAGAAAAGAAAAGAAAAGAAAAGAAAAGAAAAGAAAAGAAAAGAAAAGAAAAGAAAAGAAAAGAAAAGAAAAGAAAAGAAAAGAAAAGAAAAGAAAAGAAAAGAAAAGAAAAGAAAAGAAAAGAAAAGAAAAGAAAAGAATTCTTTTTCCAGAGCAGAAGGTCACCTGTTACTTCTGTGTGTAAGCGAGTGATCTCCCACAAGATCATTCCCAAGGAGAATACTTAATTGGGCATAGTCTGTAGATGGTCATTAAATGAAGTAAGCAGCTAATCTGATCAATTTTGGTTGGCCCAATGGTTGCATTCTCACCACTCATGTTTATCTCCTGAGGTAGAAAAGCCTTGGGTGAGATAAGGAAACCTTTGAGAACCTGGGCCTCAGGACACAGAGGAACCTATCTCTCCCTGGCTAACTACCACTGACATCTCTGAAGAGCTGGGTCTGAGAGGCTGGAGCCACACCTGAACACGACTTTTTGCCTTCAGAGCATGGGTGGAGGCCGTGCATGCCCCTTCCCTCAGGCCTGAGTCCTCGGCCTGGTGGCTGTCAGAGCTCTTTCCAGCTCCACAAGGGGTGGCTTTCTTCAGTGACCTCAAGTTGTGAGCCCAGTGTCCTTGACAGTTCTTGAAAAACCTAAAACAGTCAAAGTTTTATTTAGCTACTGTGAAAAACAGCCCTTAGCTCTCCCACAGAGTAAAGCTGTAGTGGTGGCTGGGACTTCAGGGGCCTACTATAAAAACAGGAAAAAATATGTTTCACAAGATGTGTCTCAAGGTAGTTCTCCAAATGGCGGCACATTTTCCTGTCCGAATGTGACCAGGAAATAAAATTCTTGAAAATCAAATGCAAAAGGGACTGCCTGATTTGTTTTTCTTAGTTTTCTAAATGAATAAAAGGTTGGCATAGGACAGTGGGAGATGGGGATTTTTAACCGGGGGTATAATATCCATTAATATTCTACAACGATACCTTGTAGCCAGTGAATGTTCACATGTTGGCACGGTGAGTGTGTGAGGGAGAAAAATAAATTTATTTGCAAACTCATCTCCATTTAATCTGTGTCTGTGATCAAGAGTCATCACTTCAGGAACCAGAAAGAAACCTTGCAGCTGGAAAAAAAAAAAAAAAAAAGGGGGTCCAATGCAAGTCACAGTTAGAAATCTTCAAGAGGGCTTTAGCAAGGCCCAAAACAAAGATTCTGAGCCATGCTTAGGATGTTATTACAACATTTCTCCAAAACTTAGTCTGGAATTATTTGACGTACTGGAATATAAAACTGCTTTTTCAGTTTTGCTCTCGAAAGTTTTTTTTTTTTATTATTATTATTATTTGAATTCTGCTAACTATCTGACCTGTTTTGTGGCAGTGAGTTCCTCAGTTTAATCATTAGGTATGTATATAAAAGCATTTGCTTTTACTGGTTTTAATTTCATTTCTTTTAATTCCATTGGGCTGATATCATGAGTCAGAACAAATTACAGCTTCTTGACTGACTCCTATTCCTGTTCATTACGTTGTACATCTCTTACTAACCACCTCTTGTCAATGAAACCCTGATACTTTTAATCTGCTCTTCTTCTCTCTCACATACACTCTTTGAATTTTGGCAGATTATTGGGACATGAGTACTCCAAGCATTATTTTTCTCTTCTTTCTAGGTATATTCTGACTCCCTTCCTCTGTCTGTTTTACGTTGTTATTTTGTTTTGTTTGTGCATCAAGGACACCACCTTTACTCAGAGTGATGGCAGCCCATGGATGATAACTATCTGTGTAGGTTTTTCAGTGTTAGCATCACCTGCTACTTGCTCTGGGTGCTATCAGCCAGCTTGCAGGCTACCTTGTTTGCCTAACTCCTATCAAAGCCCCCTTAGCCTAAGCCATCACGAGATTTTCATCACTTTGTTGCCACATACTTAAGCTATGTTCTAACCAAAATGTTTGACTTGGCCAGCTCTTCCTTTCTGCATCTTCTTTAACAGGAATTAGTGTTTTCCCTCTTGCCCAGATGCTTTTACCTTTCCTCTTCCCTGTTCTTCCTTGTCTCTTCATTTTCCATCTCCTTCAGCACAGTTTAGCATTTTCTTTCTGACTTTGCTAGATTTTTCTTCTGGATTGAGCTGCTCAGTGTTTTCTCCATGAACTATGCTCCTCCTGGACCCTGACAACTCTATCCCATATTTCATGGTCCATGGTGTTGCAGTAAACTCCAGTTTAAAGAAGGTGACAGACAGCTACTCTACATCGAGAATGATACAGAAAGCTTGGAAATACCTGAGGGGCCTTTCTTACCCTTTGTTGTCCATTGTCCACAGCTCCAGGGAGGAGATGTGGTGTTGCTTCTGTTCAAAGATGTCATGAACTGGAGGGACTGATCAGTGACTGCTCCATCACGTTCTCCATGTTGGACAACAGCATTAAAAAAGGTTGTCAATCAAATCCTGAGCTTAAAGTGGGTTCACATGAAGACCTGTGGCATTTTACTGCACAAAGTTCATGGGAGCATACTTCCTCCAACTATCCAAGGCAATGCTGCTTTTCTGACTCCACGCAAGTCTGAGAGACCTCTCCTTTCATGCAAACCCTCTACCGGTATAGGAGGAAGGTATTAAGCTTCTCTTGTCACTTACAAAGTTGCCTATGTCCATTCTTCAGCTGTAATCTTACACTGGGAAGTACCCGCAGCAGCTTTAAACAAGGTCATTGGGTCCTGTGCTTCAGGGCATTTTCCAGCTGCTTAGCTGAGATGAGAACACTGCTGTGTCAAGCATCCTAAAACTCACTGTCCCTTGTACCCAAGGGAGTTTGTCATGTTTCAAGACAGTGCAGGAAGTGTCAGGAAGATTTTGGACAGAGGAATATGGCAAAAAGTTAGTTTGGACAAAGAGGCTGTTTTTCCTCTCCCACCAGCAGCTCTTTCCTCACCTTTCCTTCACTGGCCACACTCAGCTGGCCAGTGGGGACTTGTTCCAGATGCCTGCCATCCCCAGCTCTGCAAAACAGCTTCAGTTAGAGTTGTAAAAAAACACTGGGTTCTGCATGCAAATGGAATTTTCTGCACAAACAAAATTCTTCCAAAAATCTGTTTTCTTCATAACTAGTCTTGCCTACCTATTCTGAATATAGTTGTCACTTCTCATGCATGACTTCTCCAAATGTCCACATCTCTGAATTAAATTAGCAAATATTTCAATACTCAGTGGGCACTTTTTTTCTTCTCAACACACCAGCTTCTGGAGTCATGTTATTTTGTGCAAACACACAGCAAGTTTCATGGTACAGAAAATATTTCACAAACTATCTTCCCCACCTATCTTAAAAGTTCAGAAACTCATGACTCCAAATGTGTTTGATTCCTTACAATGTTACATGTTCTGGGAGGAGGAAACAGAGGCAGAAAAAGCTGACTCCTGATGTCTGGAGAGTCAATGGTTCATTGCTTGATGTCTGCTGAATTTGCAGGCTCAGACTTGCGCAGCTTGAGCTCTGAGGAGTCTACCAGGGGAAGAAAGCTGAGGGAGGATGAAGAAGCATCTCAAGGGAGGATTGGGCTGCCATGAGCTTTGTGCAGGAGTTTTCTAGATGGCAGCTGATGGTCTCAGTCCTCAGGCATATGCTGATGCAAGACAGCATTTCCACTGTGTCCCAGGGCTGGGAGCAGAGCAATCCCTTTTCAGGGTTGGAAAATGTTGAGCCAAATACTTTCAGGACAGTCAGGAGATCTGAATGGACCCAAATCTCCCCAAAACTGTGCAGACCTCACCTACCATGGGGACATGACTACAAGGCTTTTTGTCCAGATGCTGGACCAGCTCATCCATGGCGTGACACTAGCAGAGCAATTGCATTTGGGCAACCAAGTGCATTGTGGAGGCCTCAGCAGTTTTTCTACCTGACTTGGCTGCAGAGAAAGAATATAAGCCCTTTTTCTTGGAGGAAAAAATATGAAAAAATATTGCACAGCTGCCAATGGGGCCAAGCCCTGCAGTTTTCACACCCTTCTTACTCCACAGAGCCAATGGGATTTCTGGGTAGGACAGAAGCCAAGGAGGGCTGTTAGGAGGCAGAGTTCTTCAAGCCCTGTGATTTCCTTGCCATTCCCATGAAAAAATCAGCTCCAGCAGGGCCCGGCTCTGCTCTCTTGCTGAATCCAGCCAAATACAACCCACATTAAGGGAGTTGCTCTACATTCATATTGAAAAGCTGGTGCTTGCCAACCTTACTTGCCTTCAACTTCTTGTTTTAAACTCCTGAGCACTGGCCTGGGGAAAGGATTGTGTTGAGGAATATGTTCATGCAGTGCCTGGCACTGGGGGGTTCTGGCTCATGACTGGGATTTGTAAGTGCTCTTGCAAGACTTGTAAAGGGCTGCAATGCATTTGAAGTCTGGTTTCCTTGGGAAACTCGGTTTAGCTGATTATGTTCTGTGTCTCTATCCGCTCATTTCCTCCCCTCTAACTTCTGAACCCCTCAGCCAATCCCAGCCAAATTTGGCAGAAAGATAAAAGTTTCAGGGAGATTAAGTTGTATGAAAATAAGTGTACAGGTAGGGAAGAAAGACCTTATTACTGCATTTCCCCTCCTTACCCCCTGGGAGAAGCGGGCTGCAATGCAAGCTCAACCTTTATCAGCTACCTGAGAGCCCACATAGGAAGGAAGAAGGCACAGGGGACACCAAGCATCACCATAGGGCCATTTCCCACTGAACTACTTGCTGCTTAAGCCACTTTACTTTATGACCAGAGCTTGGAAACAATGTTTTATAGCAGTGTGAAGACTGGAGGGACTCAGGCTTGACCTGCAAACATGAAGCTGAGAGCAAACCAAAACAATGCAGCCCCTGATTTCCCTCCTGTGCATTGCCACGCTCCAAAGCTCCCAGCAAAAATTCCCACCTCAGGTGCTCCTTCCATCCCTACAGAACCCAACCCATGACTCCAAGTAAGACTCCAACCTTTCCCCACTGCAGCCATCCCCCAGGTTTTGCACTCGTCTCCAGTCTTCACTAATGCTTATGGTAGAGAAAAACTCTTGGCCTTTTGCCCCATTTTGCTAGGTGGCCTTGGACCTGGGCAAGAAACCACCTGCAAGCGTCACTCCTGCACATAGAGTAAATGCACCAGAAGTAAGCTTAGGACAGGTGGCCACCCGGCAACTACATTAAGACATCATAACTTTGACTAATTAGTAAACAGGCTGAAAGAACATCCACCCTCCCTTGAAGGGGAAGAAGTGTCTCTGCAAAGCCTGGGGATATGACCTCTTGTCCTCTCTGTTTATAGGAGGGATGGAAAAAAAAAAAAAAAAAGAAAGGAGGGAGAAAGAGAGAGAAAGTCAGACTTGTTGCCGTGTTAAACCTGCCCCCCACCATCAGCTTTTGTCATGAAAATGGTAAGAGACACTCTCCAGGGCTTGTTTTTCTCTCTTTGTCATTCAAGCTTTGCAAGGGAGAGCTCCTTTCTGTTTATTCCTTAACTTGGATCCCTTGTCAACACCTCACTTGGCTGAGGTTTTAGCATCTTGGTGTGGTTTTGGTATTTTTTTTTTGTTTTTTCTTTTTTAACTTGCTCAGCCAAATCTGCCTGTTTTTTTTTCCTTCCCTGAGCTCAGGCAGGTCTCTTCTTCCCATCAACTTGCAATAACGCTTATTCTCATGGCTCCAGTGTCTCCTACTGCAAAAATACCAGGCAATCCCCCTGTCCAATTAGAGTAAATTTTAGTATGCACGAGAGAGATCATGGCTTATTTCATTATTTCCCACCACATGGTGAAACTCTGGCCCCATTCTTCAGCCCCATCCTCCCCTCCCACGCACCACACAGGGCTGGTGCCCAGTGCAATGCAGCTGACCACTTTCATAACAGCCTTGCCACCATGATATTTCATACTAAGCTGTTCAAACACAAACCTGACATCAGACAGATGATAATCTCTGTCAACAGATAATCTCACAACCCTGATATTCTTCTCTTTTAAAGCAGATTTTAAAAGGGATTTGGAGACTTCCACCAGGGCACTGTTGCAGTACTGGGCAGTAACCTAGCACATTGTGCCCTAGGTTCCCAGTTACTGATTGTAATATATCTTAATTAGCCTTGCTCTGAGCCTGTAGAGAAGACTCTCCAGTCTGGGTAGTTTTTCAGTCCAGTGCTTGTCAGCAGCATAGAGTAATCTCCGTTAAAAATGTATATTGATTGCAAACCAAGACTGAGCCCCAACAGCCGCTGGTTTCCAAGAGTGGCATTGGTAGCAAATTCACAAAGGGAGAAACCTCTGTTGTCAGTTTGAATTTCTTTCTTTCATTTTTACCTGCAGCAGGAGTGGGGAGTGTGGCTAGCCCTTTGGAAAGAGGTTGTCTGAGCAGATTTTAAGAACGAGATCAGAAAACCTGAGCATCACTGCCTCAGCGGTTTCATGAATAACTGTTTCTGTTATTGATCTTTCTGTTTCACAAACACCTGCGTTTACTCTATTTTTTCCTTATTCCATTGTATATCCCCAAAAATCGCTTCTATAAAGAGGAATTGGAGCAAAGTAAATAAATTACAATTTTAAAGCCAATCCTTATCCTGAGGGTGAGTTTAGTGGGAATCTTCCCCCAAAGCCCTGTTCTGTTCCTACAGCTTCCTTCTGAGAGCTGTATTATTGCATTTGCAGTAATGTTTTTTGCAGTACTGACTATTAATGGTGAGAACCACCTTGCTGACTTTAACCTCCTAGGCATGTAACTGTCTGGGCTGTCTCTGTAGTTAATGAATGTTGGCTGCAGGAAACAAGGACCTCCAAAGGACATTTGATTGTACCAACTGGAGGCATTTCACTTCCACAGGCATGAGCTCCCTTTGGATAAGTACCATTAACAAGCTGCAGTCCCTTTTTTAGATGCTGAGACTTGAGGAGGTAGATATCACCAGGAGAGGATGCAGGACCATTTACTCCCAAGACTCTGAAATGTTCTCTCAGTGAAAGTGTTTGTTATTATTACTCTCTTGGAAAAAATGTCATTGTGTTCAGTTATTAGCACCTAAGACTGCACTGCCCTTTAAATGGTTATTTGTGTATATAATAGTAGGTTGGAGCCCTCAGAGATTATCAGCTTCCACTGCTGATTAACAGTTTTTTATCTGAATCTGACCTAGAGAAATTAAACATAAGTAAACACATGTTACAACCACAGGGCTCAGGTTATGCATACATTTATTGTATTCAAGTCCTCAAGGGCAAACTTACACTGACCGGATACTTCAATCCCTATCTGGGATTATTTCCTCGATGAATTTGGAGTTCTCCATGTGCCAGAAAATCAGGACTGCTCCTCATGTACTCAGTGAGTTAAAGTTGCCTTCACATGTTCATCTTGCCTTCAGAACAACTTGTTTTTCCCCAGACCACATGCCCTGAGGAAGAGTCTCATGAAAAGCCTTCCTCATTGTCAGCATGTGGACCTACCAAGCATGGACTGATTCTTCTTGCCACAGTCCACAGGGGCTCTGGAGAACATGGTTAAAGGTGGCAAACTCAGGGGGTTTATGAGGAAGTGACAACAGAAAGAAATGTCTGTTTGAACGTAGACATGGCACTGACTTCTTTGCTTCTACTGTTGTCTAATAAATAATTGCTAGAGAACTGAGTATTTATTTTATTCCCTTCCGTTGTCATTTATTAGGGGAGATCTGAGTGAAGCCCCTGTTATTTCCAATTGCCACCATCACTCCCAGAAGATATTTCTCCTGCCTACCTCCCTCCCTACTCTTCACTGGGGCAGAAGGCCAGGGGTTCTGGCGTGCTCACCTACCTTATGCTTTTGTGTGTGCAGGTAACAAGGACCTGGCTGCTCAGCGGCACCGTCCCAGAGCACTGAGCCTTCTGACAACTGAATGGAAGAGGCCAGACAGGAGGTAGCACCCAAAATTCATCCTCTCAGGCAAGACCCTATGGTCCTTCTGGCAGTCCACCAGGGACATAGAGACAAGCCTGTCAACATCTGTAGCTCTTTGGATTCTGTAGTGGAGAAAGGAAAGAAGAGCTGTGGTGCTGAGTATTTGGGCTTTCTCTCCAGGTCTGTTCTCCTGCTGTACCACTAGGTGGGCCAAAGCTACACGGTGAGAGGCCTACCACCTGCAGGACACAGGCATGCAAGTGCTTGCCTCATCCTGGCAAAATCCTCAGCACAGAATAACCTGGTCAGATGGTCCAGAAGTTTTAGACATTGTCAGATGTATGCTGTCTGCTTGTAGATGGGGACAACTTGCACCCTACAGGGCTGAGATTCTCAGAGCCCAGAGAAGAATCGATGGTCTGTAGGCATCTCATTTAACTTCATCCATCTGAAGATTAGGCACCAAGTCTCATCTGCATCCCAAACAGAGAGAAACGCATTTCCAGAAGCACCCCACCTACCACAGACTGCAGCCTTCAGTGGGCTGAGTTGCTCAGATCTCCTTTGCTCAGGTGGCCATTGAAGCAGCCAAGGTTATGGAAGTAGGATTCAGAGAACTGCAGCCAGATGAGGTGGAACCCATGCAGCGAGTGTATTTGGCACATTTCTAAAGCCTTCTCCACCTCCAGGACCAGACCAACCTCCACTTTTAGGCAGCAGCAGCCTTGAAGTTTCTACAGTAAAACCTGGTTGCAGAGAGATCTGTCCTGAAACGGGATCATGAATCTAGCAGCAAAATGTGTCCTTTCACCAGTTCTGCCACTGAGTCACGTTGTAAACCAGCCGTTATCCATCTTCTGCCTCCTTCTCCACATCTGATGAGCTCAACATTATTTAATTAGCCTAACTAATCACTATTTGTGATGCAGTGTCTCCTGATCAGGGTGTACAGATGCCATGGATGATGGAAGAACTCAGTCTTTAGGGATCATAAAGACACAGATGCAAAGTGAAGGAGAGAAGCAGAATGACTTATCATAAGTCAACAGGCCCATAACAAAGCTGCGCATCCGGGATCCCAGCACTTACTTGATATTTTCTGGCCATCACTACAGAGAGAAGGTTCAGTCCTTACAGCATGGTTAGATACCTGGGTCTGGAAAGAGCAAGGGAAGGAAGCAGTCCTATAGGTGGGTTTCCAATCTCTATCATGGAGGGCAACATGGATTTGAAAGAAAGCAGCTCCTACATGCTTTTGGGGTTCCTCACCAGGTCTAGTTTTAGGGTGAGAGACAGAGATGCCTGGTGGGGATTTAGTGGTCCTTCCATTACAGCAAAGTTCTGCAGCATGGGCTTCTTGCTGTGGAAGACAAAATAGACCTTGGCTTTACCATGCTGCTGTAGTGGCTTTACCCAACCACAGAGGAAACTTTGTCCAGAGAGGGGTGTTTGGGGCAACCAGTGAATAAATTGCAAATGGGGACAGTTCACCCTCTTTCAGCAATAATTATTCCCACTGGCAGTCTGCAACAGCAGATTATTAATCAGGTTTTACTGATGGAAATTCAAACATTAAAGAGGGAAGGGATAGAATGCACTTCAGACTCCCACCAAAAATCAGCAAAGCCTTCATGCCTGAGAGGAGCCTTCCTTGGCTCTCTTTGATCCCAGTGAGGATGACCTCTTCTCTCCTACAGCCTGAACAAATCTGCTCCATGTAGGGAAGAGAGAGAAGGAGAGCAAGACAAGTGACACACGGAGTATTTGAGATGTGTGACTGATGGTCTTGCAGCAGTCTGCCCGCCTTCCTGTCTCCAAGGGTCCCTCCATGCCTCCTGCCCTTACCCTTGATTTCTTAACATAGATGCCTCTGGAGTGGAAGCACCCCAGACATGCCTTTTTTTGAACATAGAAGGGTGCAGCTGTTCCCACTTGTGACTAATGCGTGGGGAAGTGGTCATGTTTCTAAATCCAGCTCTGTTTGCACACTCAAGTGAGCCCTGAAGATGCCAGCTGGGCCATCCCCATGAGTAAGCAAGACAGGACCAGCCTTCATAAGGCACTCCAACCTCGTGGCCATGAGCCCTGCTCCACAGATCCACAACCCTGCAATTAGAACTTCTCTACGGGCACTGATGAGCATAGATGCCAAGGCAATGCTGCAGTCACGCCACTGAAGGCAAGATCCTGCCCATATACCTGACTGCTGGCTCAAATATTTGGGAGAAATGTGGAAGGGATGGAACCCAATGGACCAGTATGGGTGAGCTTAGCCAGGGTTTGACATCAGGCCCTAGAAACAGCTAATGGGAGAAAATGCTGCTGATGCAAGAAACCAAATGCAAGCAGTCCCACAGCCACACAGCCCACGGCAGCCCTTTTTCTGGCTTTAACAGACTGCAGAATTTGTCCCTTAAAGGGCACTGGTTCAAACGCACTGCTGATAAAAGATAACCAATCTACAGTAGTGTTCCCAGCTCTGGGAACAGCTATCATACACCCAACTGCCTTTTTATCAGTGTAATTAAAAGCACTTGGCATCAGAGCAAGCAGCAGTGCTGCCTGCCGAAGGAATCAATATGATCCTGCTTGTGTGTGCGTGTGTGTGCCTATGACAAAGTGGATTATCTCCATCCTGCCCAGCCAGCAGCTGTGAGGCTGAGAGGAAAAGGGAGAGTGGCTGAATTTGTCCCTTCAGGTGAAGTTGCCTGATGCTTCCTGGTGGGAGGGGCAGAGGCTCTGGGGGATGTTTAAGTCTCTCCCCAGGAACAAAAGGAGGGGAGATTAGCTCGACCCCTGCAAGGGATGCGTGTCCGGCCCCTTCCTCCCTGTTTGCGCCTCACCAGGACCCCCGCTCCCGGGCTGGTGTCTTGGGGTCTGTGTGTGTGTGTGTGTGTGTTCCTGTCTGCAGTGTGAGCAATTTCACTTGAAAAGACAGAGAAATCCCCTCCTTTGAAAGTCTCAGCGTTTGGTTCTTTCCAGTAATGCTATAATTGGATGGGATTTTCTCTAATACAGAGGGAAAGTCCTTAAGATGATTTTTCACACACCACCACCACCACCCTCCTCCTTTCTTCCTCATCCTACCTTATGCAACAAAACTCCCTTCTCCCTCCCCAGGCTCTCCTCTGGGGAGGGGAGCTGCTGATGGAAGGGGGAAGGATTTAATACCCTCCGTGCATTTGCAGCATCGACACTGCAAGGATTTGCGGGGAGAGGCAGAGAGAGCATCAGTTCCTCCTCTGGAAGCAGCGAGCTCAGATCGGCTCGAGCTCGGCTACACGGGGCGATTAGATCTCAGAGCACTTGCCAGCGCTCCCATTTGCAATCACTTGTCATCCAACCCTAAAGAAAATCATCACGGCCCGACCCCTGCCAAATTCCCAAAGATTTAAATATCCACGAATGAACTGCATTTCTAGTATAATTTCACTAGAATGAATATATCTCTCCATCTAGCTAAACACAAACATATCTTTACATATATGCATATAAAGCTTTCTGTGCGTAAATATAAATATTCCCGACTAAGGGAAAAAATATATGCAATTCTTAATGAGAAAGAAAACACATTTGATTTGAGCAAATGCAAGGTTGCAAGCCTTCCTCCAACAAAGTCATTAAAAATCGTATCTCTCTTTGTTCTGCATGAGCCACAGAAATTTTCTGATTCACAGATAAAACGAAACAAAGTCAAACAAATAAATAAAATTGCATCCAGTTCTCTCTGCTTAATAAATAAATAAAATAATTAATTAATTAAAAAGGCAAAAATCCAACACACAGCAGCAAAAACAACCCCAAAAAATCACAGAAAATTGAATCACTGTCATTATTCTGGGGAGAAAATATCTCCAAGCTCATCCAGCGCCTCCATCCCCTCGTTTTCTCCTTTCCAGCCCCTTTCAAACAACCCAGGGTAAGGGGAAAGCCTGTCAGCTGGGTGACACTTGCTGACGGACACAGCAAGCTTCAAACAATATGTTCCAGAGGAGCAGCGAATCTAACCACACACCCAGGCTCGAGGAGCTACATCTTTATAATAATATCAATTATGATTGCTTTTCTTACTTCCACCCCGCTGAAAACCTGCAGATTTTGGAACCACGCAATCCACTCCGACTCACCCCCCACCAACGCCACTGAAAGGAGAGAAATTGTTACACTATGTAGAGAGAGAAATTAAAAAAGAGATCAATTACTAGTGCCCCGTGGGGTGGATCTGGTGGATGAAGCCATTTGCAGCAGCGTGTTTGCAAAGTCCGAGCTGGGACACACAAATGGAGATGATCTGGATGAACCCTGTTGAGATTTGCATGGAAGAAGTGGATTTCTTAGCTGATGTCTTCACTGGAGCCCCTGGATCTTCAGCTGGTTGGACTGGTGGGGAAGGGGTGTGCATGGCTGGGGGGTGTGCGTGGCGGTGTGTGTGCCTGCATGTCTGGGTGTAAATGCTCTTTTTTTTTTTTTTTTTTATTAATGAAAAAAG
>VXAV01001228.1:312644-328500 GCA_013399715.1 Alectura lathami
TTAATGCATTTAATTCATCTGACAAGGGAGGGAGCGGGGTTCAGGTGCGGCGTGCATGGGAGAACGGGGCCGCCCGGCTGGGGCCGCGCTGCCCGGCGGTGCAGAGGTGAGGGTGTTGAAGGCAGCCTCTGCAACTATGTCAGGTATGTCTGAAAGCAGGGAATTCGTTGGGATGGGAGAAAGGCAATAAAATGCAAATGTGTTCTTGGGAAGACAGGCAGAAAGAGCACCTGGACGGGAGTCATTAAAAAGCAATCTTTTATTCCCAGCCACGATCTAACTTATAATTAGAAACTCCGGTTGCATTCCTGATTGGAGAAGGAAGCGCATTCCTCCAATACCAACATAAATATTCCCTTGTCACCCACCGAGGGGCGAGGAGGGCAGAGCCCGCAGCTCCGAACCCGGAGGTGCGGGACAGGCTGGAGAGGGGGCGGCACGCCCGGCAGCGGGGCAGGAGCTCCGCTTCCAAGCCCATATCAGGTGTGTGCAGGGGGACAGCAGCGCTGATACTTTTTCTATTTTTTTTTTCTTGTTTTTCTCCCCCTTTCCTCCTTTCCCTTGGTGCCAGCCAGCGGTTTTAGACGTTTATTTTGCAAAGACAGCAACCCCCTTAGGCCATGGAAATGCAAAGGAGGTTTTGATTGGGATGGGGGAGTCGGAGGAGAGGCTGGGTGCTGTTATGTGTGCTGCCTAAATTCCCCCCAACGCACACCCCTTTCCCTCTTTATTTATCCTCAAGCAAGATATAAACCCATGGCCACCCCCTGGCTGGAGCTGGAGGACAGCTGCGGGTATCCAGAGGGGATGTCCAGGGGCTGGAGGGCAGTGGGGCTGCGTGCGGGTCCTCCAGATGATCCCTGTGTGCATTGCAAGGTTAGGAGTGCAGTTTCCTTTCTCCTAGTCATCACACTCTGCAAGGGCAGCCTGCTTCCAAACTACACAAATTAGAAAACCAGTAGTGATTCTTTATTTTATTTTAATTGAATTTTGTCATTTTTCTTTATTTTTCCATTTATTTATTTATTTGTTTTTTTATTTGGAAAGGATTACAAAGAGGGAAAAAGGACCAGATTTTTTTCATACTGGTAGTTCAAGCAACTAATATCTCGTCTCGAACATCTCTGTTGAAAGCCTCCCCTATGTCTCCTCATAGCTACTTGTCTGCTTGGAGCAGAAAATCTGTAATTTACCATCTCCAAATTGTTCCCCCTATGAATAATAGTTTCTAATTAAAACATAAACTCACCCCAATGCACACAGAGCTATGGATACTCACTCTGCTTTCAGCTTCAAGACAATTTGAGCAAAAGCAGGGACTAAGAAATGATAGTTGCCTGTAGGGCTTGGTTAATTATTCCCCCAAAGGAAAGAAATTAGGGGAAACACCAAGTGTGTATCTGTCAGGGGGAGCAAGTGGGCATGTATCTGTTACTGTAATTGCTTCCAAACAGAGCTGCTTGGCTGGCTGTGCTTTTTCAGTTGCTGTTCCCACCATGGCATTGAGGCACCTGCTTAAAATCGAGCTGTGCAGTGCTGGGTGGGCTCTGCACAACCCTAGATGTGTGGTACACTTGGAAAAAATAGAATAAGGAAAAAGAAAACATGGAGAAAAAGTGGAAAAAAAAAAAAAACATAATCTGTGTTATTGTTAAATGAAAANAAAAACAAACAGGCTGCAGAGCTCTTGTGCTCTGTCTGCATCCTTTCAGCGATGATGTGGGGCAAAATTACAGAAGTTTCTTTAAAATAGAAAATCCCCAAATACTATATTTGCAGAAGGGGATTAAATAGGCTTTGAAAATACTAATCTAAAAGCAGTAAAATGAGTGGGTACCTGTTCCTATTGGGACTGATGTGGCAAGTTTGTAGGGACATGCTGGAGTGGTTTATCGCGGCACAGTAACCCCATGGGACCTTCCCCGGTGCAGCACAGCACTGCACTGTGTGACCTAAAGCAACCACTGGTAGCAGCAGAAGGCTCTTCTGCATCCAGCAAGTGAGATTAATAGCAAAAATGTTTTTTCTTTTTTTTTTTATTTTCAAATTTTAGTGCTTTTCGTTTTTTTTTTTTTTAAAAAAAAAAAAAAAAAAAAAAAGAGAGAGAGAGATAAAGACCAGAGTGGGTGAAGGAAGGAAAAACAGGAAATTCAGAAGCAGAATTCATGAGTGGGATGCACTGGATGTGCTGCTGGAAGCCTCACATGAAAAGCAGCTTCAGGAAATAAAAAAGTACCGGGGCCTGATGGCTGAGAGCTGGTGGAGCTCCTGTCTCATCTGCTGCTGTCTGTAACACCTGTGCCTAAGAGGAGTGGTATGAGATTGGCCCCCTCATGTACTGGGTAAAGAGATGAGCAGGAGCTACTAGCAACAGAGTGAAAGCAGTGCCACTGAAGATGTCAGGCCAGCGTTTGGAAAGGCGACATGAAGGATGCGTGTTAGGAATACTTTTCTGGGTGCCACCTCTTTTTGCATTGATTTTAGCTTCTTACTGCTTATTCTCCAAGAGTGTTCACAGCAACACTGTTGGTTGAACCATGCGTGTAGGATGAGGTTAGGCCAAAACTGGTGATGTTCCACAGTAGCCACTTTACAGCCCAGAAGGGTTGGAAAAAGCAGTCTAATACATCTTTCTATCTCTATTCCTTGTGCTTCAGGAAACATAAATGCATTGGAGCAGGGTAGGAGGGCAGCCTCACCATTAGAAAGACAAGTAACCCAGAGGCATTCCTCCAGTACTATGCAGGTGTAACAGATGAATGTGTCCTTCAGAGTTTGATGGCATCACAGCAATAAAAGCAATGCATGGATGAAGTCCTGGCTTGTGCCATGCTTCAGGTCTCTCTCTTCTGGCATCTATCCATCTTGGGGTGAGGAAAACAACCCCCCGTTTTCACTGGGGTGGGTGAAAGCCAAGCCGGGTTCTGGATCCCATGAAAAAACCAATTCTTCTTTCATTACAAATCCTAGAGAACCAAGCTGAGTCTTGGCAGGCTTCACACTTGAGAAACTGAAGCTTAGGTTTGGCAGAAAGTGAGCAGTTAAGTGAGAGATGATCATCCCTCATTAGCCAGGAGGGAGGCAGAGCTGTGGAAGGTCACCCAAGGGACAGCGTGAGCCATGCACATTGACATCAGAGCTCCTAAAGAAATCTCTAGGGCTCAGACACATGAATTGCATCTACCCATTCCTACTCTGCACTGTTAACCAGAGCTGAGGATTTTGACATTTCCGAGGCAAATGCATTCATCCTCATTTCCTCTGCTACTGCAGCAGGTTGCAGCATGATGTTAAACAGCTGTCATGCTCCTCTGCTAAGGTGGCTGCATTTCATCTGCATGCGGTGCAATCCTTGTACATGCAGCCCTCTCCCACCCTTGCCCCAGAGCTTGGAAATTTCCTTTATATATCTAATACCTATGTCACAACAGTATCTTATGTAGCCCCTTTTTGCCAGGCAGTTTGTAATCACAGGATGATGCTTTAGCCTTTTCTCAGATACCAGCTCTCCCACTAGCTTGGATTTTCCTGAGCACAGCATGAGTGATTTGCATCCAAGCAGCAAGGGGGTTAGAGGGCACTTGGGTTGAGGGGACTTTGCTGCATCAATATAAGTATTAAAAACAGTTTTTGTGTGGTTTATGCTTGGGGTGTAGTGTGCAAAGGCACTGAATCAAAGCATTTGTTCAAAAAAGTATGCATTTTCTAACAAAAAAAAATAAAGAAAAGTGAATTATTTTGCTCCCTAGCACTTTTCAAATAGCCCCACAAGCAAAGCATATCCTTTATATACCTTTGAACACCTCTAAGACATCTCACTTGAAAACGATGGAGCACTTACTAACATGGCTTTGGGTATGATAAATGCCCAAGAAAGCAGAGGATGTATTTTATTCCCACTTTATAGGTGGGCAAGCAGAGTAGGAAGACTTTAAAGGCCCTGTCCTGGGCCATACAATGAGCCCTGCAGCAGGGCTGCTTGTAGCACCAAGACACTCAGTTATCTGCTTCACTGAGGGAAGGCAGGTTTTTTCTTCTTCTTTCTAAAGGCCTTGCTACACAGGTTCCACGTCCATGGCTGCTATTGCGGTGCACAGCATTAGTGCCACCTTGATGGAAAATTTCACCTGTGCACACGCCATTTCTTTTTCCATACTCAGCTGTAAAGCTAAGTCCTGGAAATAACCACAGCCCCTGCTTTCTTTTTGCCAAAAATAAAAAATAGAACTAAATAAAAAATTGTTTGATTTCTGTAGAGGAACCTTAGCTTTTACTTTGAGTCTGTGGCCTCTCCTAGCAAAGGAAAGCCAAGTATTTCTGCTCTTGCTCTGGAGGTACCATGAGAAACAGGGCTGGTGCCTCCATCCCAAATCCATGGGATTGTCTTCCCGCTCACATCCTTTTTCCTACAACTGCAATGAGCTGAAAGCAGCAGAGGAAGGATGCTGTTCTGTGCTAGACCTCACCAGCAGCAGATGTTTTTTCTTTGCATTTACAAGAGGGTGAGAGAAGCCCAGCAGGACGACCATGTGTCCATACACTCCCACCTTGCTCAGCACTGGCATTCCTCAGGGAAAGGTGCCCTCGCTTGCATTCCTCAAGTGCATGATTCAAGTAACCCAGCCACGTCTCAAAGGGCTATGTTGGGCACAAGGACAGCACTTAACAAGCATTGCACAAGTGTGTCACAGGGGAATCCTCTGGGCTCTGAGTTACAGGAGCTCCGTTGGGACAGCTGGGGTTTGTGCAGCAGCTGGGAGCTGAGCACTTGGTCTCATCCCCAGGGCCTACTGCAAGCAGGGGTGGACCAGTCCGGCTCCCATCAAAATCCACATCATAATTTCCTTACTGGAGCAGGAACGGGGTCATGTGCTCACTCTGGAGACCAAAAGAAACCCCACAGGGCTTGGAAGAGGAGAGGAGAAGCATGCAGGAGGTTTGGAGATCTTAACTGCAAGGACAGGGAAGAACTTGCTAGGCCCAAAAGAGGCCTAGAATGTTTTTGGGTACTGCGGAGCTTGGTGCTTTTTTTCTACCCAGTCAGGGGGGGCTGGTGTCAAGGTGAAGGGGCCAGTGAAAAAAAATTGAAATACTGTGGAAAGGAAGGGGACGAGAGGACTAAGGGCCAGAGCATGTTTTGTCCATGTGCTCAGGTAAGGCCAGGTGGGGCACAGCCCTGAGGCTGCAGCAAGAGCTGTTCCCATCCCCTCTCACTAAACCCAACTCTGGAGGAGTTGGCAGGAGCCGTCCCACAACTGCCAGGGCTTCTCTGGGTCAAGCCCAGGGTTAGTCCTGCAGAAGGGTGCTGCTGACACTGCCTGGGTCACTCAGAATGATTTTCTTCCCTTCTGTCACTTTCCAAGTGCCAAGGTTAGCTTTAAATCCTGTTATAACCTGAGCACAATGTGTAAAAATTCAGCAGATCACTCCAAATTCTGTCAGTGCTTGCAAAAAAACAAACGGGGGGAAAAGAACCAATACATTGACTCCCTTGTTCTGAACTCCTAACATAGGGCACTGCTTTTAAAAGTGACCTTTAAGCAGGGGAGAGAGTTATGCATCACAAAGACGTTGTTTGTCTCTTTCCCTTGTTTGTCACCTGCATATTCCTAGTCCCCTTCCCACGTGAATGTTGCTGATACCCAGAGAGCACTTTGCATTTGCAAGGAGTTCAAGGTGCCTTTGGTCTCCTCATCACAGTTTCTGTTCTGGTTTTGATGGCAGTCAGTTATACTGTTTATGATAGTGATAATTCTTAGCAGGGATGCAGTTACTCTTTTCCAATGTGCTTATTCCTCTTCCCACACTATATTGGTGTGAAATGCTTCTTTTCTCGCTGCACCTTTGCACACTCTGAGGTTTCACCAGCAAGATCATGTCATAGTGTGTTGGGCTAGTTCCTCTCTCACAGCCCAAACCTTACAGGGAATCCCAGGTATCTGCGTGGCCATTTCTCCTCTTCCATGGGGGAAGTCAGGTTTTCCTAGGATGCTCAGAGGGGGCTTCAGGGGTCGTGTTTGTCCTCACTGGTCTGGTGGGGATCATGAAGGATCCACTGATACCATACACCTTTTTACAGCAGCAGATGGAAGCCAGTCAAGAAAACACTAGAGCATCTCAGTTGTTCTTGATACCTATCTGCAGGCAACTGAGCAAAGCCTCAGGGTGGAATTAGTTTTACCCATTACATGTCTGCAATTTAGATGTCTCCTTCCAAGCCAGGTACTCTTGGCTCCATTTGTTGATGGGAAGGAGTAAGCACTTTCTGGTGCAATTCACATGTCTATCATTTGATTGAGTTTGACTGGTTAAACCTTCTGTGGCTTTGGAGGAACTAAGGCAGCCAGTTCAGAGACATCTCCTCCATGGGCATTAATCAGATTATTCCCAAGACAAGGGATTCCCCTTTGTGAGTTTGCTCATTTGCCTATTTCCTAGCTGTTTAATTACAAGCTCGATTCTCATTCTCACTGTCTGGCTGAAACATGGCTAAAATCAAGTCTTGGTCTTTTCTCCATCTTCCTCTATTTAAACAAACTCTTTATTGCACAGTGCTTGTTGGTATACTGGAATGGGTGCTTCCCTGGTATGATCACACTGTGCTATTGCAGCAATATGCATGCCTTCCAGGCTTGGGCTAAAAACTTCTACACCACCCCCATCCTCAGCAGTTTCACCCCATCTTGTATTTTGTCATGTCTCAGCACCATTGCTGAAAGCCTAAGCAGCTTGAATGCTCTGCGGCTTTCTCTGTAACACATTTAATCCTGCCTCTAATCCAGCACACTCTGGAGCACATACATCTTCCTCATGCTCTTTATTCTCAGCTGCCAAACACACCCAGAGTCTCCCGCCATCTTCAAACCACATCCACAAGTCATTGATGCAAGCTTGTAATAGGAAGTCATCTCAAAACTTAAAAATAAGACTCAAAATGGCTTTCTCGCTTCCTCAACATGACAGCTATCTCAGCAGAGGACACAATCACTCTGAAAGATGCAAGGGTTGTATCTGCATTTCAAAGAGTTTCTCTGCCTTTGTTTTACTTTCAGTTCTCTGAAATCAAATCTCTTCTCTTTCCCTGTCTGAATTTCGGTTTTCCAGTTTCACTTTTCCATTTCTTTCAGAAGATGCAATTTTTATGGTAAAGGTTAAGGCACACTCAGGTTTTGAAGGAATTTGCTGTTATTCAGCAGAATTCCCACTGTGGGACAGAGCGGCGAGAAAAGGCAGAAACCACCTCTGCCATAGCCAAGCCCGTGAAACAAAGCCAAACAGCAGTGAGCAGAGCAGGAGTTTCTTCTGCTACCAGAAGAGTGTACCTTGTCTAATAAAGATATTTGCTAAGGGGTGGGAAGGCAGGAATGAAACCCCTTGAACAGCTGCCAAGCCCACCATTCAGTTTTTCCCTCTGTCCCCAGAAGACCAACAATAGAGCCTGTTGCTAGACACTGTTGTGTGGCATGACAGAAAGAAACTCTAAATCCTTGCAGGCTGAGGGACACACTTAAGGGAGCATTTCTATTTTTTTTTTTTTTTTCACAAGACTATATTAACTGGGAAGAAGTGAGGCATTCTAAGATCCTGTTGGACAGGTGAGGTCCTCTCCAAAGCCCAGTGAAGAGTGGGGAAATACCGCGGGGTATCAGATGAGGTTTGGATAATACACTGGGAGACTCATTGTTCCTTTAGAGGCATAAAAATCCATTTAATGCTGGTTTCTGGGAGATCCAGGTTTGATTCCTGTCCCTTTGGGAGGAGAACCATCTTTCAGGTTTAGCAGTCTCTAGCCAAGTTTCCTTTAGAGTTACCAGTGAGAAATAGGATGCAACCCATCTGACGTACGTTAGACGTTTTCCCTTGGATGGGATGAATCATTCCCCAGCTGTGCCAGTTTTCTCACCATTGCCTGCAACAGAATCCTGGATGATGAGATCAGACAAACATATCTCATTTTAGATAGATGAATTCAGCTCCTTTTTTTTTTCTCTTTGAGTACACTCCTAAAAGCTAGGAGCATCTAGGCATTTAATGATCCAGCTAGACACATAGAATATTAAAAGGATACTCCCACTAAAAGATCTTGAAAATCCCAGTAGGCATTTCTTTACATCTTTAGAGACCAAAATACCTTTAAAAATCTGTCAGTTGAATTTCTGGTGTTGCATTCCATGAACGTATAAAAGAGCTGAGCAAAAATCCCATGTAACAGAAGGGAATTTGAAGGGATGTCTGATGAAGTTTCATCTTCCGGCACGTTCTTCCATGGGAAGAGCAGACCTGATGCATTTGTTGTGAAAGACTTTACCTTACCAATCCAGACCAGGAGAGCTGGGTACCTGACTTTCATCCTGCATTCCACAGGGGTGCTACCTTTCCTTGTAGGTTGCTTTTCTAATTGCCAGTGGACAGACATTCTGTAGGCCCTGGGAACAACACTCGTATGACGTTAGGTGCAAGGAATATGGGCTACGGGTGTTTTGATGTGTGTGTTGGTGTCTGGTTGGTATACTCTGTATTTTTTTCTGCTGATGAGGGATCCTGCCTTCTGAGGGACTAGGAAGGCCAGTCCAGCCTAACCTTTTTCACCAGCTGGCTTGAACGGTGTGCTGACTTTTTTTCGAGGCCTAGATACTCTACTGTTCACAGATAGTGTAAATCTATGGAGAGAGAAAGCGGCAGCCTGATCTCCAGGACCTTGAAGCTGTTTTGCTGCAACATTAGCAGAGGCACAATTTGGCTACTATGTGGAAAGATTTGCTGGTGGAAGTGCTCAGACAAAACGGTAAGAAGCTAACTGAAAAAGCACAGAAGTGAAGTGCAAGGCTATTCGGATGCATAATTCTTGTTTCATGCACTAAACTTATTGAGGGTGCTGCTACAACCTGATCAATAAACTGGTTTTATTGAGCTGCCCCATGTCAGTGGCTTGCAGTGACTGGGCTTTTAGCTTGTTCTGAGTGTCAGAGAAAATGGATTAACTTTGTTGAAGTGCTCACTTCTCTTCACATGCCTTAGAGAGGAAAGAAGGTGAGCAGCACGGACTTAGCTGTCTATTAGGCACCTTGGTTAGGATGCATCCCAGCGTGGGTCTGCAATAATAGGCACAACTCCTACCATCACTAGAGCACTCAACCCTGAAATCATCTCCTCCATCCTCAACTGCCACAGGCTGGGTTAAATATACCTAAATCAAGAAGAATCAATGGATGGGAGAGGTAGTTAGCACTGAGTCATTACTAACAATAACATCAGCTGGATGAGGAAGGAGCTTACTGGATCACAGTGTTTTTCTAACAGGCCAGGTCATGGATTTTAGGGGATTGATTGCAAAACTTGAAAGTCACTAACAACAGGAGACTAAGGGCGCAGTGGGAGTGAGTTTTTGCCTGAAAGAGTAACATGGTCCAGACAGATGGGGCAAACAACTGAGTTGAAAGAGAATAGATAAGACACATTAGCAGAAGATTGGGGATCAGACAGGGAAATGCTAATTCAGTGGCCACTGCAACCCTTGGTGCAACTTGCCCACAGGCATATGGGAAGCCTGTGATGGAAAGGAGCACTGAGTCCATCTGTCCTGCTGGTGCAATGTGTAGTCTCGAGTCTCCTGGTGAATGAAAGGTTCAATTTCAGTCACAATATAGAGCAGTGTGTTGGCAGCACAGCTTTCTAATGGCTCCACTAAAATTACAAGTAAACTGCAATGTCTACCGGCAGACTTTCCAAACTGTGGTATGGAAACTAATTCAAGGGTTATATACTCTAGCATATATTTACAGTCACAGACACATCTCTGCTAACCTACCTGTGGTGTCTGCCACCAACAGTGCTGCTGGCAGTAACTCTTATTGCCTCTCACATTGGCACTCATCTGGAATAAAACAAGAACCTCTGGCCTGCCCTCAGTCTCCAGGAATAGATTTTATGCAGGCCAATACAGGCTTCTGTTTGAATTCTTGCATGGAAGAGTCCAACTTTGTCTACTTTTAATACAAGAAGGGTAGGACAGTATGCAAGACCTTGACTATATAATGAATTGTAAACTCTGTGATAGATCAGGGGAAAAGATAACATGGGAACATGAGACCTCTGGTCATATTTGTTCTCTGCCCTACACAAGCCTAAACAAATAGCTTGGTGACCTGGATGGATGAAAAACAGCTGAAAAAAATCCAGGAAAGACAATTTCCTTTAGTTTCTAGCAAAGGCTGCACACATCCCATTTCAATGTGCAGCTTGGTATAACTGAGCAGAACCTGTGGTACAAGAGGAAGAGCTGTGCTGGACTTATCTTTGAGTCACAGTTTCCAAAAACTTTGAAGATTATGGCCAGGGCAGCTGGACACTTGTGAGTCAGTATGACAGGGACTGTAAGTGAAGAGTGTAGGTTTGTTCACTGTGCTGTAGGGATGTACACAATGCTTACACACTTCAGCCGTGCTGAACACAGCATACCCCATCTCAGAACAGGACGTCTCATCTTACGTAGTCATCTTAGTTCCCTTTCCAGTCAATGAATGAAAACTGACACTTCCTCACTGTGATTCATCAGACTGATCTGTGATGCCAATCTTAGGATGCAATGACTCTCTCTGTAGTAGCCATCTCTGTGCTGGTGACCAAGAGAACCAAGCCACTGCCTGCGTGTCTGACTTCTAGATGAACAATATTAGACCAAAAGTCTATTTATGTTCCATCATTCTCAATTCCTTAGGCTCGTATGGACCGCAGCTGTGGGATACTATAGACAAGGAATTTGTACATCTGTCTGTCCTTTTTGGTTTTCTGTAGTGCTAACCTGCAGAAGCATCACTGGGCAAAGAAATAGTCATTTGGACTGATATTTGTAACCAGTAAGAAATGCCAGGTGGATGTATTGTTACAGATACCACCCTCAAGGCCAGTCACAATTCTGAAATTATTGCAGCAGGAGCAACCAACTCATATTGCCTTCTCTTGTGCCTGTGGTACTTGGTGATTAGGAATTAGCTTTGATTTTTCTTTTCATACATCTTCCTTTTAAACACATTTTTGAATGCTGTGTTTGTAAGAGCTTAAAGACATGAACCTTCAATTTAGAGAACATAGAAGGTGAGTACGGTTTTATGTTTCAGGAAAAAAAAATGTCACTCACCTTTCAAGTGAGTTGGAGGTCTGCTAGCCTTGCAGAGAAGATCTGCATGAATTTCTTTGTGTATTTGTGTGGTCTAGTCCTCCAATTCCCAGTCTGTTTCTGTTACTGTGAATACAGAAGAGTTTCATTTGTCTTAAATTTCCTTGATCTTCAAGATGTCAGGGAAGAAGCCTGGGACATTCTTTGATCCCAGAAAAACTTGGTGGCATCAATACAACAGAATAGTGATAGAGGCTATGTGAACATCTCTTTAAACTGCCTGTATTTCAGGTTTGTGCATAGGTTTTGCTGTTAAAACTTTGTGGTTGCTAAGTTAGGCATGATCTTAGCCACAGGCACTACTATGCTAAGTTAAACATTATTATTATTAATATTAGGAGAGAATAGATATAAACACCTCAGGTGTAATTTTTGTAATTTTCAGCCACTGCTTACCCCCCCCTTCTCTGTGAAATTCAGACCTTCCCAAAGTTTGTTTAAAATACATAGGTCTAAGGGGAGATCTTGTGCAAGGGGACTGATGTCTTGCAGGGCATGTGCTTCGTGGCAAGGGAGGAACTCAGGGAAGGCTCTCAGACACCTTGCTGCTCTGCTCCATCTCTCACAGCTGGTTTCCACTGGAGCCAAGGCTTAAGCAGCCCTGCTGCCTGACTCCTGGTCCCCCTAATAGTCTTTGAACCCCTCAGCCACGTGAGCTTTGATTGGCAGAGGTTCTAGGAGAAGTCAGATAGGCACAAGTCTGACAGAAGTGGGCAGCTAAGTAGAGGAGAGATGTAACTTGCAAAGGGAGAGGCTGCAGTGTGTGTGCATGTGTGTGCAAGCATGTAAGCATGCACATAAGTATGCACGCATATGTTTGTGCATGCAATTTTTGCCGGATATCAGAAATCCAGGCAGGAGGGCAGAGAAGCCAATGCCCATGAGTTTCACTGACCACAAAATAATTCTTTGCTCTGTATTTTTTTTTCATCCATTCATCTTCTGTTTCTTCTCCCTTCCTTCTCATTTTGACTATGGATCTTCAGGGAACACTCTCTCCTCAGCCTTAGCTTCTAATCCAAAGACAGGTCGAACTCAAGGGAAACCATATCTTGGCTTCAACAGGCTTTGGAGCAACCCTTTTGTCTCATCTTAGACTCTGGACTCCTTTAGGTCTTGATCCTGCAAATTGCTTCATACTTTGCTTTTTGGCCAGAGGAGGTGTTGCTTAGCCTTGTATTTATCCTAAATATCCGAGCATTTCTGTTCATTTTCTACACACAGGCACAAAGCTGGGTCACACAGGTTGAGATCAAGCCCATGAACAGGGAGAGTCTTTCCTGTGTTAGGCTGATACATAGCACATTACTATACGTGCTATCAGGGACATACGTTAATAATGTATGTAAATTCTAGGCATATCTCTCAGTCCCATCTCCTAACCCAGTGCAGGAGAGAGAAGGAACCCAGTTAAGGCTTGTATATATCTGACAACGTGTAGCAAATCTTGGCTAGCAGCTAGATGGGGTTTTGAGGCATGCAAAGGCAGTATTGCAAGAACTTTTGTGTATATCCCACTAGGCTTCAGCGTTTGCAAAATCCATCTATATAGTACCTATCCTGATCTGCACCCAGGACTCAGATACTATGGGCTTTGAGAGCTTCTGCTTAGAGTTCCAAAGGTTCCTGTCTGAGTCATTAGTGTTGGCCAAAACTCAGTCAAAGTGAATATTTGATTTGGTAGTCCTGTGGAAAAGAGTAATGCGTTGGCTAGGCTGTGCTACTGAGATTTAAGAAATTTGGTTTCAAAATCCTGTTTCAAATCAAGCAGAGGAAGCTTATGAAGCTCATTTTCACATACCATGGGTGAGTGCCCTAACCACTAAGCTGCTGACTGTGTATAAAGGGGACATCGCGTCCTCTAACTTCACTTTGGGAATGGCACCTCAGGGGATGGGCACATGAACAAATTACCACAAGGTAAGTTAGGGTGTGAACTAATAAGATGCCAGTTTTTCTGTGGTAACTGCCACTGTGAATGCTCTTACCCTGCAATAAATGCGAAATGGTTCATATATACCAGGGGGTAAGAACATTTGCTTGGGTGTTCACATGGCTCACACCCTGGTTTGACTCCCAGTAACTTGGGCCTGTGCCTCTAACCTCAGTACCCTTAATAATTCATCCTGGAAAAAAAAAAAAAAAAAAAAGAAAGAAAAAAAAAAAAGAAAAATCAAACTCTTCTGTTTTACCAAATCCCCAAATCTACCAATTCTACATTTCCAATAGTAATTATTTCAATGTATTTTTGTTTTGCCAGAAATGATTTGCCGAATTTGACTCTGCTGCCTTGTTTTGGCAGAAAGCAGCTCCTGAGAGCCTTGCAGCCAGCTTAAACCAACATGGGCAGATAGTCTACTGATGCCTCACAAGCTTTGCCTGCCTCATAGTCAGAGACCTTCTGGGCACTGACATAATGTTAATATTCCTGTTTCTCACAGCCAGCCCCTGAGCCCTGGGGAGGTTTAAACATGTGGAGATATGAAGTTAGGCATATAAAACACTACTTAGCCCTGTGAAGAAAAAGTAGTGTGGTTGGGAAATGAGCACTGCTTGCAGGTTGCCTTGAGGTCAGTGAGTGCTCAGCACTTTTACATGGGCTTCCCATAGGTCTGGGAAATGGCCACAAAGGATGGCAACAGCTCCAAAGAGAAGAGCTTGATTTTAGTTCCTGGAATACTGGTCTGAGAGCCTTACAAGTTTACAGAGATAGACAACTGTGCCTGGGAGCAGGCTGGGTATAACTGTGCATGGACCCAACTGAGTGAACCAGAGAAAATGCCCCTGAAATGTTCCAGGAACGGGAGTCAACATTCCAGTCAAAAAACTCTTGCTTATGGTGTGGGACTTCATCTCATGATGATCATACAGGCTGACTGACTCAAGATATCTTGAGGCATCTCCTTAAAAATTAAATTGGAAAGATTCAGTTAATCTTTGAGGCATCATTCCACCACTGTGGGACACCCTCATTTGAAAACAGGGCTTGCTCAGAGAGTATGAGGACACCTATTTCCAAGCACACAAGGAGTTGTATGGGTGCTCCCTATTGGAGGAAGAGCACACTCCCCTAACAGACCTCTGTGGATGGAATTCACTCACTTAATTTTAGCTATGTAATGCTTAAGTATCTAAGCAAATCATCTTACCTCCCTCTAGAAAGATGGGCATCTTCTGAAGGCGATTCATCCTTCCTGAGATGGGTATCTTTGGTGGATGTGGTGAATCACTGTCTGGAGTTGCCTATCTTTCTCCTTCCACTCTAGAAGCAGCCTAAACACCTAGCTTTTAGACAGCTAAAGTTGGGAGGTATGACTGAGTGCGTGACTGACCAACAGATGTCATTGATGTGATGCCAACTGGCGTCTGGAAGGTTTTCATCCCTAGTTTAGGAGTGGCTGGCGAGAAGTCTGAACCGTTTGTCAGGTCCTTCACCTTCCTTGGTGTTATTGCTTGGAAATGAGAGGCAAAAGGCCCACATCCTCTCTGAGGCAAACAACACAATTCTTCTAATTTAGGTGGGTATAGAAACTGAAATATACACTGCTTTGCAGCGTTATTTTCAGGAAAGAAAAAGCCTGTCATTTAAATTGAAAACTGAATGGGAAGAGAGGTCTACTCCAAATAAAAAAGAGGCCTTGGAAAGAATTGAAAATGACCGCTTTTCCCAGGGAAAGTGAGCTTTGTAATCTATCCGAGGTAGAAGTAAAATGTGCCAGGTTTTAACTTTGGGATGAAATATTGGATGTTAACCAAGCCAAAAGCTTAACAAGATTCAAGAATATTCTTCCAGATATTTTCTTCAAGAAAATATTTACAGAGATATTGTAAATATTCAGGACTGACAAGTGTTTTTGGAGAAAGTTAAATCTTGAGTTTCTGGGCTTAAGGTGACCTCTGGCTATGGCAAATCAGAACAAGATACAGACAAGGAAATAGTATTTCACCAATGTGCTGTTCAGTGTAGTCACATTTTCTTCTGCAGTAACCGGTTCTGACCAATCTAAGAAAGACTTACTGGCATCACGTAATTCCCATGTTTCCATACAGCTGGAGCATTCTTACCAGCTTGGTGTGCAAAGTGCTAATTTATGGCTGCAATGTTAACGATATTATCTTTGTAACAGAAATAGAAGAAACTTTTCATCACTGCAAGCTTCAGAGGGTAGCTTATGGTTTGTGACTACCGAACGGCTCAGTGTAACTTTGATACTAATTTGGAGAAATACTAAACTGGGTTGCAAGCTGCACATACTAACCATCCAACCATGCTGAAAGGCAGTCTATGAACCTCTCCTTTTGAACTCTTGATTTATTTTTTAATTTTTGTGTGAATGTGTCTGACTCACAAGAGGTGTAGGATTCATTTCAACAAACTTATGCCATCTAAAAATTAAACAACTAGTTTATGGCTTTCACATAAGTTCATCTTGTAGGAGCTAACTCCTCCAAAAGTCAGTTCAGTCCACCTGCTTATGTTAGGACAGAGCGACTTGACCTTCTTCGTAGTGATGAAAGAGGGGCATAGACGATGTCATCAACTGGATTCCTAACTTCTAAATAGCTAAAGAGAGGTGAGATGAAATCTATTCCAGGCAACCGGCTTTCGCATGAGCCTTGGTTTCTGCCATGAGAATATGTGAGCCTTCAGCCCTGGTGAATTGAGAGGTTTTGGCAAAT
>VXAV01001228.1:328600-338787 GCA_013399715.1 Alectura lathami
AGGTTTTGGCAAATCTGTTGAAGTCCTGCAGCCTTGAGAACCTGTTTAAAGCTGAAATGGCATGAACTGGCATAGCTGTATAGCCTAGAGGATGGGGACCGCAGCTGACAGATATCACGCCGATGAAATTGCAGTGCAGAGATGAAATATGAGGTCATTGTGGCTAAGGAAACTACGGAAGCTGCTTGCACAGTTTTTATGGCTTGAGAAGTTTACTAGTACCTACATGTCTTTTCAAAATCTAATTTTGCTAACACTATAGCAACCCTGACTCCAGGGAAGATTTTAACCAAGGTATGAATCTCTAGAAGCTTCCTTCTTGCTTTACTTCAGACCTCTACAATGAGAAAGTTTCTGCCTGCAGATCGATTTCATAAGCATAAACCTCAGCATTTCATTAGACCTTTGTAGATGTGCATTCAGCTGAGGCACCCTGGAATCTGTGAGATTTCCTCAGAAGATCCTGAGCAAATCAGAGGTGTCGTTGCAATAACGTGGCTTTGCAGAGTATGGGCTTGGTCTCCACTGACCTTCACAGTCCCACAGCAAAATTTTACAGTGACTCTTCTATTCTTAGTGTTATAGTAAAAATGTCAAAATTTAATTTCTAAGTAAATGTAAATCTTCAGCTTTGCAAAATTTAAAGAAAATTAGCTTCATTTTTCTCTTCTTGAAACATGTATCTTCTTTACTTTCCTGTAACTTTGTGATGTCTAACAGCTTTCCCTTCACTTATTTCCTGCCCTTTGCATTGTGTTTCATCTAACTTTCAAGAAACTTTCAGATGTTTGTACAGTGCAATCCACACATGTGCATTGCTTAGGAATCAGAGGGAGAAGTGGGAGCAGCCAGCTCAGCTGTCTGGTATAACACAGCATTTCCAGGGGTTCTGATTTAGGTGTCTGATTTTTCAAATCATTTGAGAGTGAGTCTGAGAAGCAAGGTTCTGTGGGCTCATTTCTTAAGGAGATAATGAGTACCTCACTGTATTGATCCTTACTCATCCAAACAACTTGTATTGGACTGACATTTGTTTATAGGAAGAGCATTCAGTTGTGATCAGAAGCTGTCAACAAGGAGGGAGAATCATGCTTTCCCTTGATGGAATTTGCCAGCAACGAATTAATCAGCCTCAGCATGCTTCAGGTCTGCTTCTGAGGTGAATTTTATTGGTTTCAGTGAACCACCACTGGTACCCCTTTCAACACCTGATAGAAAAAAAAAAAAGCTTATATAACCTAAGCATCTGGTCTGGAGTTTGTCCCCTGCTGAGTAAGCTGCCCTGTGGACCTCTGAAAGTCTGGGAAACAGGCGTTTGCTGGAATTTATTCCAAGCCCAACAATCTGTCTTGTGCTTGGTACGGTGAGCAGGTCTCTCCTTATGCTGAGATTGCTGTTGAACATGGCAATCTTCTACCTGGGCAGCAGAAAGCACAGATGGGATGGGAGAAATGTGGCCAGAATCTCCCTTGAAAAATGTCATCTCTAACAGTAAAGAGGTTGTGTTTCTCTCTTAGAGCTAGCTGGACTGTCAGTGTAGCTATGAATAAGGACATTGGTGACCTTTATTTCACATTCTCCTTGATCAGAAACAAGAATACTATTACTTTTAACTTCATTTGTAAGAAATTAATGCATTTTATGGTTTATAGGTAAAACTGTGTTACAAGGGATACTGGCTGCCTCATTTTGTCGTTACCATTGTGAGATATTTTCATTTAAGCAATACGGAAGTTTTTGGAGGAACACGGGCTGATGCCCACCATGTCATAGCTCTTCCCAACAGAAAGGGGTATTGGTGTGACTATTCCCTCTCCTTAATACAACTTTTAGTCAATTTTGTACTGCTTGAGGCTCTAGCATGAATTAGAATCCAGGTCTAAGGGTTTGCCTGTGTGTGGAAGTTATAGCAAATAAAACTCATGATCAAGTTTCTGCGGCGTAACAAGTTACCACACATCAGCTGACCCTTGGTAACTGTCTGTGTGCTCACTGCTAGCCTGCAGCAAGTGAGGTAATTAGACTGTGCTTACCCACAATAAAAAAGGGTTAATTTAAATCACATTCGCTAGCATTTGCTGTAGGCTAGGAATCCACATATGTAGGATTGCTGTGGGTCAACTAGCAAGTTGTAATTTGAGCTTCAGTATCTTGACCATGAGATTGAGCCCTAAGTGGAGATCTGAATTTGCTAAGCGTTGATGTCTGCGTACTGACTCCCTCAGGAGGCACTCTAGGACATATTTGTTCAGACATCTGCAACAGACATCTCAATCTGACTCTTTTACTGTCAATAGAGAGGAGAAATGGATGGTACCTAGTGAGCCATTTTTCCCATCCTAAAGATAGTAATAAGATAAATAAATAAATAAATAAATAAATAAATAAATAAATAAATAAAAGGAGAGAGAGGGCACATTGTGTGCTCTAGTAGGGCGTATTTCTCTTCATTGCTGGAAAGGAAATGTGGATGACTTGCTCAGATGTAGACTTCTGATTGTAGGTGTCATCACCAGGACAAATGAAGGCTGCCTCCCAATGCACAGTTAAGGACTGATTTTGCCATGGGCATACAAGGGTCTAGTGCCATCCAAAGGACCTCCACCTGCTCCTCCAAAACTACTCCAATCCCAAAAATGGCCTGTCTCGTAACTGCCAATCCCACAAGCATACCTCAGAAACTATGCCATCTCAGATGAATCGAACTCCAAATGTGAGTTGCCCTTTCTCAAAGAAGAATGAATTACTTTTTAGACAATCTTGGTGTACATTATTTACGTGTACATACTGTCGACTATCTGTACGTCAAGGTTGGTGAGAAATAGGTAGTACTTAATATAATGCATGTTGCTATGCAATGATGTCTCACGTAGGTAAATTATTAGTGATTTCAATGTATGTTCTATAGACGTATATGATGACTCAGAGAACAGGAGATTTCCTGCAGTTCTTGTCTTTACTTGAGCCAAAATAATGGGGGAATTTGTCGAATGTCAAGGTAGCTGTGTACCTGAGCCCACAAGACATAAACAGAGAGGTTGAGGGTCATAAAAATAATGAACGAACCAAGCGTATTTTTAAATCATTGTCTTTCAATTTCTTGCACAGTGCTGCAGATTTCCTTCTCCTAACACAGATAGCCCTTACTGTAATCTCACTCTTGTGATTCCTTATTTCCAGTGCTGTATTCATCACAGGAAAAAAAAAATATATATATAGGACTTTAGTGCTATGCTGAATGTAGTGAATTTTCAAATTGAACAGTAATAATCTTCATTGAGAGTGTGATATCCGGCTGAACACAGGTGTCTAAAACCATTTGAGATTCTCCTGGAATCTATGTGCTGCTCATGGAAGGTACAGGCCTCCCATAGGTGCTATGTCATACCTGCAAGCCTTGTGCAGGTATCTCACATAGGATCAATCATATGGAAGTATGTAGGCAACTGAACTTATTCCTGAGCTTCAGATTTAGATATTTTAACTTGGGTTTCTACAACATAGGCATCAATATCTATGTCTGAGCCCCACAATGCTCATTTGAGGCTTAAGGTTCAATATACTTCTGTACACAGAAGTGTTTAACGCTCTTCAGGATACTCTATGTCATACGAAGTATCTACATGGTTCAGACAGGCAGGCTGAAGCCAGGTGGGTATGTAAAGCTCCTCAAAGGTGCTCAACACACCTGTGCTTATGGAACTGAATTCCACCCTGGGAATTCAAGCAAATGCATACAATTTCCCGCCAAAAGCAAATATTAGTAGTCTTGCATCAGAATGTCTTTTTCCCAACTAAAATCAGTATTACATTAAACAATTTATATAAATTATGTACGGCAATTAACATTTATCCTGTTAATGGGAGTGGCAGTTGAGAGATCTATAAACTTTATAACTGGACATCCTGGGAATCATTGATCATGGAATCAATGGGAAGAAATAAGAAAAAGAAGAATTAACCATCTTCCTGAGTGTTGGTTCAGTTCATTCAGATCAGGTTTAGCCTGTCTGGGGAAGTGGAAGTTGATGTTGCCAATGGGTGTGTGGTGATGAAGGACGACCATGGTTTCCAGAAAGTGGTAATCTAGCACCAGGCACCAATTCTGAGTTGACTTTAAATTCCATTGACTTTGAAGAGTCATCCAGTTTAGACATGTGTCTGATTACTGTTGAAAAATAAAACTATGTCCTGTTAGTATTATCTAGAAGGATAAGTTGTGATGTTGCATAGGATAATCTCAAGTTTGCTGCCACAATAGCTGCACTAGAGTTTAAGAAAGGTAGGTTATCAAAACACTTAACTCCATTTAGTATTAAAAAAAAAAAAAAAAGAGAGAGAGAAAAAAAAAAATAAAGGGATTTCTAGATGTTTGCATATNATCACCTTCAGGTGACTGAATGCAGTACAGTTGCTGTGGCTCAACCAGTTACCAGCCATTAGCATAGAAGCTCTTCCTGGTACACATGACCTCAGCTTAATCTAATTTCAAGGTGAAAAGAAGAGACTTGAGCTTATAAATTCCCCCTCCCAGGTGGTGTAGGCTAAGAGCACTTGCATGGACAGTCACAGCAGTTCTGCTGGCAGGCAGGAACTTGTCAATTACTTGATCTCATTCATTGTGTACCAATAACTTGCTTCTCGTCACCTTGGTGAGTAAACAGACGCAGGCAGAGCCCCTACCTCTACTCTTATGAAAAGTGTTGCTGTGTCGACGTGCACAACTTCACACACATACAAGTGAATGGATCAGCTATGCACAGACATGCATCCTTCATCTCAAATGTGCAATGCAAGGTGACGGGAAAGAAGAACCCACACGATCCAATGCACTGAGCCCTTGAATTGAGTTGATATGATGATATGGCTCCAGAGTGAGTGCACCTGGACTCCTGTATTTCATCCCCTGCTCATGCCAGGAGGATCTTGACAGACTGGAGGGTGTTCAAAGAGCCAGAGGGCTGGAAGGACTGATGCTGATGAGCAAAGATTAGCATGTGCTAATCCGGATCAAATAGTGATACGATAATAGCTCTCAACCATTTGTCGGGTGTATGTAGTAAAGGAACAGTTCCACAGGGTACCAGTGGACATAATTAGGTATAGGAAAGAGGGGAACATCAATTAAATGTCAGCTAAAGCAACTTGTCTGACTTTTTAGAATGTCAGAGTGTAGAAGAGAGGTTTTTTTAAATGGTAGATGTATCAAAATTTGACTTATTAGGCATTGTCCCAGGCAAGAGAATGGAGGATTTGCACTGGAGATTTCCATTTTATGAAAAACAACAAAGCATGTAAACTCATAATTTCCCACTGATTCCAGTAAAGTGCTCTGAGGAGATTAGTATGCCTTCACAGTGTTAATCATGAAATCAATGAGTAACTGTATTTCACAAATAGGATTTTTCTGACTTTCTATGACAACTCATATATGGTAGGTTGAATTTCCTCCTGGAAGTGCCTTTCCTTCCATCAAATCTAGTAAGAACTGGCTGATTAGGTGAGACTAGGAACCAGCATTTTAGATGCATAGTCTTAAGTGAGACCGAATGAACTTGAACTCAAATTAGCATTTGAGAGGCGCTGGAGTATAGGAGAATAGGCTAATTTGTCAGGGATGCTGAAGTCAATGCTTTATTTTCATAAATGAAGATAAAGTGAAGGAGGGATCTCCTGCTGCTTGCTAAAGTAGGATCTAAATATTCACATGTTTTAGAGTTCTCCCTCAGTATGAGATGGTAATTTTCTCATCTTCCCTGTCATAGAGAGTGTGCAAGGGCTGTGTCTATAGCAGATGTAAGAAGACATCAGGATCAAAGTCATTTAAGAACTGTGCTGCCTCTCTGTTTATCACCCTGATGAAAAGTTGGGCAACCAGCATGCTCATGCCATCAAAGTGTTGGCTCTAAAGAAGGAGCTTCTCACAGGACATGTAAGATGGCCAAAGGAATGCATATACATGGAGTAAAAAATCACAGCTCAGTGGCTGACTTGATGAGATAGAAGAAAGGAATATGTAACTTGTAAACTCATCTTTAGAGTCCCCAGGGCTGAAGCTTCAGTATTGTGGTAGCTGTGGAGTTGCCATCAGTGCTTAGACTGCTGGTAGAAATAGGAAGAGTTTTGTCAACACACTTGAAATGGGGTGAGTATCTTAAGAGACAGACAGACTAGCAGCTAAATGCCTTTAAGGAGCTGAGTCCTAGTTTTCCTGAGAGGCCAGGAGTGCTGCTGTTTGACACCACCTGAGGATCTGCCTTCCCTCAGTGTTGATAGAGATCACTGGATTTCACCAGCGTTGTCATGTTACATTATGTGCTGTTCCAAAATGCCTTGGGATGAGATTTATACAGAAAGATGCAGGGGACAGAATCTGGATGAGTTATGTCTGCAGTGAGTTCCTTCCAGCTGAGACAAGCTCAGGAGCAGAATTTCACACTTCCCATCCTGCTGGCGGCCAAGTACAAGAACAGATCCTCCCCACCCTTCTCCCGGCATTGGCTGGACTTCATGGCTCACGTTCACATCGCATGGAGACCCTCATGGTCTTTAGGGAGTAGCTCTATTAGGTGAGTCAAAAATGGAGCCTCCACCCCGTTGGCCTAGCTGTGCTAAACTTGTTTCAGCTGGAAGTGACTGCATATTTCACCGTAGCTACTGAAACATGATTGATTCCAAGCTGAGGCGTGACACGCAGGTTCCTAGCTCATGTAAGCAAATTTGCCTAGTGAACTTGGATTGCCTCCCAGATACAGAATTATCCAACATATATTTATTTTTTCCTCACTTTTGTGACGTTGTGTTCCAGGATCTGGGATGTAGCAGGAGACAAGACTTCAGACACCCAACATTTGGGCCTGAAGTTCTTCTTTTGGCTGTCAATCCAACCTAACTGACCTAATGCCTCCTCTTACAGTCCAAGGTAGAGATTGTGTTAGGCACGTGGCAGGAGTCGTGTCATGCACCAGCATTCCCCAGATTCTTGAGACACTAAACAGCTCTGAGAAGTTCCAAGGTTATTATCAATTATTTTAGTATCTCAATTAGTCCCTGCTCTGTCATCTTATCAGTAACAGAGCCATAAAGTTGGCTTTTGTGATTCTTATCTCCTCACTTTGATCAAATCCCTGAATCTCTATAGTGTGTTAAGTTGTTCTTGTCTGCACTGGTAGGTACCCAAGAGCAGTTAGCAGGCAGAACCTACGCATGACACTCAGCATGCCAAAAGATGACCAGGATCCTGTTTTACATCTCACACCAGGAAGTACTGCTTTTACTGAAGGCCAGTGGAAGTGATGCTCATACAATGAAGGGAATATGCAAATTACCTTTCAATTTCTACTCTTCAGGGGCTGAGCTCCTGGCTCCCTAGCGTCAACAGAGCCTGTTCTGGACTTGTTTCTCTCGGGACAGTGCATGCGACAGTTGCGGCCACCTGAATCCAATCTTTCTCCCAAAGGACAGCTTGACCACATGATTTCTCAGCTGTTTCTTCCTTTTTAAAAGAAGAAACAACTGAAAAGGTAACCTCAGGACCAGCATTCCCCAAAATCAGGGTGCTTGACTTGACTGCCCCCGCACACTCCTTTCTTGTGTATGCTTTAAAATAAGTAGGAGATTCCAATTGGTTTTGATGCATTTGTGTGATGGCGTTGAAGGTTTGTGTCTGCACAGGACTCTCACTTTCAGCTCTGTCAGTGACAGATCTCAGACCACTACGGGCCTCCTCTGACTGGGGTTCATCTGAGCTTCCTACCCACTTGTGCTAGGCAAACTGAATTTGGCCTGCCAGCCATCATTCAAGAAACTGTTATTACAGAAAGCATAGGTGAAAGCATGTCAGTTGTACTATACATTGTGCAAAGACACAAACACACCACCTTGATTCTTTCATTTCCTGGCTCAGGCTACTGTGTCACCCTTGTGTTTGGGCTCTACTCGTCAGTAGTCTTTGCACTACGACGATCAGCACATGGATCAAGCCTCCCAGCTAAAAAAAGTGCATGATGTGCCCACTTCTGACTATGACTGCTAAAGCATACTCAGAGATCTTCACCAACTTAGCAACTGATATGAAGAAACAATACCCTTAGGGATCAAATTCTGTTAAGTGGGTGTTTACTATTGGTAGAGCTGAACATAGATTTATTGGAAATGTTACAGAAGTAATGATTTTTATCTTTTAAATTTTGGAGATACTCATATATTTGTCTTGATTTTAAACAATAGTGATTTCTTCAGGGTAGCATTGTGCATGGGGTTACTCAGTTCTATAGCACTAAGTCTAATCTCCATGAAAAACCTTGGCTCAGCCAAACCACATGTTTAAGCACCTGAGACATCCTTCCTTTACATACTTACCTATGTTTCATTGATCCCAGCCTGGCTGAGGTGTCAGGTCAATCAGTAATAAATGTAATTTACTTCGGAGTCAGAGTACGGAAATTTCCAGCTTTCCACCATTTGGCCTCTCTAGTTAAGTGCGTTGAATGCTTTAAAGCAAAAATACACCAGTGATCAGAGAAGGCTTTGCTGGAGCAGCAAAAAATTGTATCTGCGTTGCTCTGATGCCTGCAAGGAGGAAACTTGTTGGTGGATGTAGAGGGATTCTTACACAGACAGAAGTATGTTGCCTTTCCCACCCAAAATCATGTTAATGGATGCTACAGTGAGTTCACCTGAGTTGGATGCCAGGTTTGCATAATGTGTCAAACTTACCGTTAACCAGCAGGTTATAGGTAAAGACATGATAAGCATCTTCCTCGCCCTTCCAGAAGATAATAAATACAGTGATGTTGTTCTTGTGGTTGACATGAGCCTTTGTGAGCCTCAGTTCACCACTGCAATATGGCTCATTCATTAATAATCCATCATGTAAGCATTAATGGCCTTTGTCTGCAATTCCTTAAATATCAGGCTATTTTCATGAAGGAGTATGGTAATATTATTCCCACTATACAGATGGGAAATTAAGGCAAACTAAAATGCCCGGTTTGCCTCAAGTCCCACGGAGAATCTTTTGTGCATTGAGGTACTGAACCTATAGCCCTTGAGTCCTCGATCCATGCCTTAATAACTATGCCATCTTCCTTCCTAATTAAAGTTAGTAACTAGTATAATTGATCCGTGCACACTAGGAAGATTATTATCTCAAATCTAATGTCAGTTCCATTGAGGACAAGTTCATAAACCACCTGATCTTTTGGTGTTGAAGGTTCTCCTTCCGAAACAAGAGGTCCGTGAGGCTTCATTAGTTGGTGCTTGTGACTTTCCTGCTGTGCCTAATCCAGTAGTGGGAGCCCGCATCAATAATTCCTAAAGTAAAACAAAAACTGGGGAAAATCTGCTGCAGTTCTGATTGGCAGCGTTTGATGATTAAAAATGTGATTCACCCAAAAACAACCCACGCCTTACAGTCTGTTCCCAGAGCTCTGGCGCCAACCAAATTCTGGGTACCGAAGAGACAATTCTGTCCTGTCACAGCAAGCAGCATAGAAATTGCAGCAAGGCAATTCCTTTCCTTCTGCTAGCACGGGTTGCCTTTCACAATGATGGCCCAAACTGAGAGTTTCACTTGCAGGGAGAGTCTGAGGTGCAAAAGCCATTCCTCTGAAGGATGCCACAGGACAATGGAATGAAGGGGCCACAACTGAGATATTTCCAAATAGTGTTTTTAGTTTAGGGCCTTTGCTGATAAGTGATTAGATGCTCTACACAAAAAGGTGGTGCTAAAAGGATCAACAAGGAAAGTCAGTGCTGAGTGGGAGCAATTTGCTGGTAAGAATCAACATCCTTATTCCTGTAAGGCTGATGAAGGCTGGTAATTCCAAGGCATAAAAACCCCTTTAAGGCTTGCCACATCCTGGTTTCAACCAATGCTGGGGTGGGTGAAAAGCAGGAGGGGCAGCATTGTAAAGCCATGATCTTATCCACCTCTCATCCATCCAACTATTTATATGGTTGTAGATATATTACATCCCATTGTCTAAGGCAGATCTTGGTGCTCAGCCCTTTGAGGGCTCGTGGTGAATGCTCCTCTGATCAGAGAATTTTATAGCACTTGGTGATAGGGAACTTTATGGCCTGAAGGGACAGACCATCTTGGGCCTGATCGTGTCAAATTCCTTACCTAAAACAATAAGGAGGTTGCCTCACTGCTTGGGTGGGAAGCCTTCAAGGAAATCTAA
>VXAV01001228.1:338796-358385 GCA_013399715.1 Alectura lathami
TGATTCCATCCCTTCAGGACCATTATGACCGTGATGTCTGAGTTACTCCTGGTCACTCCTTCATCAAGTCTGATAACTTCGAGATGCAGCACCTAGGATTTTCTAAAATTCCTGTAGTCCACGTTCAGACCACTATTCTTAGCCCTTAGAGGAGCTTATAGGTGCATACTATAGCATCTGAGATCAAGAAAGTAATGAGTAACCTGCATCAAAACTCTAGTTATCTCCAAGTCACCAGCAAGAAGCTTGAGTAATATTCAAAGCATGTCCAGTACGTGAGCAGCTTCAGAATTCTGTCTACTCTCTTTTGCCAGCAAGGAGAGGAATGATGTAGCAGCTTTGGAATGGAGATAGTATGAATCTGTCACTGCTCTCAAACTCCATCATTGCTCTCTCAAACCTAGATGACACAGTAAAAATGTTTGCCCACTGCAGTAAGTTATCTAAGTACAACCCATGTGGGCTGGGCATACAAACCCCACTTCTCAGTCCAGCCTGTATGAGTGTTTAGCAGGTTTTTCTCTTCCTTCTTGAGAAGCGGGGTAAAGCCATGAAGCATCCACTACATCTGTTAACAATCAGCCCTCATAATGTACAGATTTTACTGGCACAAGCTTGCTCAAGCATCTCCACCATGAGTTTGTCAAATTCTTACTGCTGGTAGATTAATCTTGCTATGGCTTTATCTGCTACATCAAAGAGTCCTCTGACACCAGAAATTCTCCCTTTCAGAGTTTTCAGACTGTGAACAAGGCTTTTTAGTTAAATCAAAGTTTTCACCCTTTGATTTTCTTTCATAAAGCAAAATGTTCCACAGTATGTTCTTTGCAGTTCCCCCGGCTTTCTCCAGCTTTTCGATACATTTGGGGATGGTGTTTTGGTAACGTCCTCGCCAGTGCTGTGTGCAGGGGGTGTACTTTCCTCTGTCCTTACTCCCTTAGCCAGTCTGCCATGCTCAGCATTCGCATCACAGAGTCAGCCACTCAAACCCCTGCATCCTCTTGGAGCCACATCATGTTTTGTGCCACTCTTGCAATCCGAATTGGCATTTGGAGCACAACAGTGGCTTTATGTGGACACAGTCTGATCCCTCATTTTGTACTGCTGCCCTCTCCATATCCTTCACTCTCATTTCCCCAGGGCTTTAGTATCCTACAGACTTTTTTAGGAATGATGTTATGGAGGGTTTTTTGGACCATTGGTTAGAAAGTTAAATAGCACTGAGATGATATCAGTGAGTTTCTGTTAGAAAGAGCCCCACCTGATGATAATTGCCTAACAGTATCATAGAAGAGAGCTGTCATCTGTGCAGCTATTTGCCATGTCCTATATTCATCCTGCATATTACAGTTTAGGGCTCTTTATTCACTCTTATTCTTTATACTCGGACAAGAGTGTATTTCAACAGGGTTGCTTTCATCACCTATGTTTAACAATCTCATCTGAAAATTGCATTAAATTCATGTTCCATATAGCTGTGGTTGCTACTGAACATTGTATAACAATTATTTCATTCTCTGGGGATTCAGTCTTTGTATCATCCATTTCCCTTTTGTGCCAGATAACAGATTTACAGTTATCCATTTGCTATTTAACAATACAGTAGATTCCTAACCTATTTGTCGCTCTCTCGGATTCCATCAACACTTCAAAATTTATTATAAATGTTAGAAGCTGTTGTCCAGAAATATCCTAGACTCCCTTCACTCTTTATCTCCTTGTTTATCTATACATGGTTAATGTATTTTTAGGGACTATAAATGTATGTTTGTGTGTGTGTGTGTGTTAATATATCTGTATATTCCCTAATAACACATTAAACAATGATTTATTGGTCTTTCTCTTTCTTAACACTAGTCATGGATTATTCACTGATGACTTGAGCTTCCCTTATCACTTATCTGCCTTACTTAGTCCTCATTTATATTCACTATAGTCACAGTTTCCTGCTCTTCTCACACTGAGTCTGAGTGCGTGTGAAAACGGAGTCTGAGATTCATGGGCAGTGAGCTGTGAGCTGTGTTGGATGATATTTAAACCATCGCATGAGATTTCACCTCTGTTGTCATTTTTTGAAAGAGCAGAGGTGTTTGCTGTGGGGAATCACCTTTGCTTTACCTGAACTTCACATGCCACTCCGTCAAGTTTTTCTTTTACCCTTTCTGTCCTAAGCTGTACTTCTGTGCTCCTCTCCCACTGTCAAGGTAGAGGGATTAATTCCTTTTCCTTGTACAGGGCCAGAAAATGTGTGCCCTTTTACCATTAACCCAAAATAAATGCATCCAAAACAATTTTAGACCCACTTCCAGCCCCCCTCAGGCTGCCTTTTGTTATTTCACATCTCACTTTTCAAGATATTTCCAATTATTTATTAATTGCAATACATTAGCAGTTGCCAGATCCAAGGAAGCCGAAAGGCTCATTGTCCTAATCACTGAATGCGCATATAGTGAGAGACAGTCCCTGCCCTGAAGCACTTCAAATCTAATCTGAAGAGACAGGAAAAAAGGCGGGTGAAACGAAGAATTATTAGTATGCCACAATGTTAGCAACTCCTTACCCCAGATCCCTGGCAGCTTTCCAGCCCCCGAAAGGGACCTGACTGCAGGTATCTCTTCTCAAGGTCACCAACGCGGCAAAAGCAATGTGGGTTTGGGGGTAGAATGCTCTCCGCTCTGATTTTGCCACCAAAGAGGTACTTTTTCAGGGACATTTGGTCCACATTTTTCAGCTCTGAAATTCAAGGGAGCTTTCCCCTTCTCCCTACTGACAAGTGTGGACACAGACAAGGAGCGGGGTTTGCTTAGGCAAGGCACCAGTGCTGACTCCTGCTATTCTGCTAACTGCTAACTTCATTTTCTGCTTGCTGCTGCCTCTCATCCTACCTCATTCCTGGCCTCTTCTCTCTGTTTCATTCACCCCTTCGTGTCCTGCCTGAATGCAGACAATGTGCTCTCTACAGCTGGAATCGTCTCCTTGACATTTCTCCATAAAGCTCTTAGCACAATGGGACCCCTAATCTTAGACTCAAGTTCAAGGCATAATAGTCATAATTATCATTATAATAACAATGATGGAAAGATTTAGAGAAAGTAAGGAAAAAAAAAAAAAAGAAAACGCAACTGTTGCTAACAGCAAGGAAAGATTAGCCTGATCCTGGAAAGAGGAGTGCATCAGCAAGTTTTATTCACCAGATAGGCTTCCTCTTCCAGTGTGGGATGTCACTGGAGTCCCGGAGCTCCGGTCATGCTCTGTGACTCTGTGATGCAGCGTGTGCTAGGGGCTGTACAAATGACTAGGCGCAGTTACAGAGAGGTGTAAGAAGCTGCTTTACTTAAATGCAGGTGTGTGAAAGCTGGCGAAAAGACTGCAGGCATCTGTCCAGGTTCATCAGCAGAGGGTGGCCTAGACCACATGCAGAGAGAGGTCAGTGTTTGGCCACTCACCGGGTTTGTAGTACGGGGTTAACAGCCAACGTGGGCATGCAGGGCTTTCTCCCTCTCCCTTATTTCTTCTGAGCGCACCAGATAAATAGCTCCAGGTGAAGGCCTGCCCATTCTTTATGAAGCAAAACGTGCTGTCGGTGTAAGGAGGCGAATCTGTGGCCCGGGGCACCATGTGCAATGTAATGTGTCTCGAGTCCCTTGCACAGGCTTGTTTGAAATATGTGTCAATAACACCAGCAGCGGCAGCTTGCTTCTCAGAGAGCAAAAGGAGGTTGGCGTGGGGAGCTGACGGGAAAGCAGCATTGGGGTGGGGAGAGGTAGGACCCCATCCTGCCCTGAGAGACACCTTAAACTCTGCAAACCTTCCCCTCCCTTCCCACCACCAACTCCCTTTTGGGTTGATGAGATCACCCTCATTACAGTGAATACCCAGTAGAAGCGCTTCCAAGAGAGATCCAGCGTATTTACTTGCAAACTCATTTGCAGCAGAAGGAATAAAATCTCTTGCAGGGAGTAGGTGAAGCCTCTAATTATTGTTTTTAAGGAAGCAAACCAAACCCATATTAAAAATTTTGGGAGGAGAGGGGACTGACTGCTTTCCACTTCTTGCCTTCTCTTCTAGGCACGATTCAGATCTCACCTATTTTGGAAGAGTCACATTAGCACCTGCAGCACCCATGTCTAGAAAGCCATATTCCTCTTCCACAAGCACGGACACCACAGTCCATAATTCCCACCCCTACCACAAGAAATCGGCTTCGGCAGCCCCTGCAGCTCTTACCAACAGAGGTGGTTAGCCACTGGAGAACATCCCCATGGGAGAGGGTGGATTCCCCACCTCTAGATATTTTGTGGCCGAGACTGGGTACCCTTGTGGAGGAGGTGGCTCAAACAATGTTCCTGGGTTTGCTGCAGCTGAATCCTGTGTCTGAAATGCAATGGCCAGTGCTATAGAAGAGATGAGCAAATGAATGGTCTAGGTTGTGAAGTACATAAATTGATGAGTCAATAAGATTACACGTCGTTGAACAGAAAGTTTAAAGAAACAGCTTGTGCTTTGCAGCTGTTTTTATTTCTTTAAGAATTTCTAAAGAGTTCCCAGACCTTTGCAATGGTGCCTCACCAGTTTCCCTGCTCTGGTTCAGAAAAGCTGTCTTACAAGGAGGCAAGTGAAGGGAACAGTCCTGAATCTTCAGTTCAGGATTTTGTGACTCATCGAGAATCCTGTCTTGGGAACTGCTATTTTTGCTAGCCTGTTCCTGTATTTGTTACGCTTCCTATGGAAAGGGCTCCTACCTCACCTCAATCCCTCTCAATAAGTCTCTCTGGAGCTCCTCCAGAAGCAAGTCTTTGCTCTGCCAAAGGGTTTGGTGTGGGTGAATACAAGCCTGCTTTTCACCTGACCACACTACCCTCAGTTCAAGGTGGGATCCATCTCGTTAAACACTCCCAGTGTCAGTAATTCACATAGGAGTCATAACACTTGTAAAGTGGAATCCACAACATGACTTCAGCTTGAAACAGAACCTAAACTAGGCCAGATGACTCGTGTCTTAATTACGGCCTTTTCTCTCCATGGTTTTATGGGGAATGTAGGATGGCTAGCTCTGCTCTTTGCTATTCTACCCAGTTCTACCATAGATTCCTGGCAGTGCCCACGAACTCCATGTGGAGCTGGAAGCTTCCACGCAGGTCCTACAGAAGATCTGTGCCCTTTTGATTGTGGCACCTGGGAGCCAGGTAGGATCCCCATGGGCAGCTGGAAGGGCATGAGATCCCCCTATGCAGCCAGCCAAACCAATCCTCCTATATCTGGAAATATTTCCCCAGGCTTTGGATATTTTATCCACCTAGTTCTGAGCTTCTGATTTTCAAATATTATTAATATTAGTGGGAAAAAAAGATGTAAGAAAGAGCTCCTTGGGGGCACTCCGGCAATGTTTGGGTGCACTAGAATGGAGAACGTTTAAATCGTGCCTCCACAGACACGGATGTGTCAATAGGTGTGTCTCTGCGTGGGTACACACAGAACAGGAAGGGAACAGAAGGCAGGAAACATCTGATGGTGGCATCAAGGATAAACATGTGCTTGTGTTCGTGGTTCTGCTCTCATTGCCATGTTCAGCCTTGCAGCCCAACAGTTAAGGAGTAGGATGTTCCTTCCAAAGAAAGCTTTCTCTTTGCCCTCTTGAGTTAGTTACAAATGGGATAACATCCTGTGGCTGAAGTGCTTAGTGAACCTTTAAAATCCTGGCATCTTTGTGCTGTCAGATCTCCTGGCATTCCCATATAAAGTGAAATGGTTTATCCCTTCTTATTCCTGCTAAGCTCTGCATCTCAAAGACAATTTGTGAAAATGAGTTCCATTAGTTAATTATCTGAGTTTAGTACATAATGCTTTATTGCAAATAGTAAAATTCAGAGTTGTGGAGGGCCTTCTAAAGTAACAGTTGTAACATCTGCATACCACTTAATATGTTGTTCCTGTAAAAATCTTTGAAAACGTAACTCTCTGTTTTCCAGACAACATGGACAGTTGAAAATCTCTGATTTCTTAACCAATATGACATGCTACGATTCTGACTGATTTGTTCACTGAAGTATTTCAGGCCAATCAAAATGCATCCTTAAGATTTCTAATTTTCAACGCTCTAATGCTTGCAGGATTAGCAATTATATTAATATTATATTAATAATTATAATGCTAGAAGTTGCTTCAATGTGCAAAATGAAGAAAATAAGCTACTTGTACTGTAACAAAACATTTCACTTTTTAAAAGTGAAAAAAAAAAAAATAGTACCTTAGGAAAGTGGCTGTTTTATCTTAATCTCACAGCAGAAATTCTCAGGTATCAGACTTTTGTTCCAATAGGCAGGAAAACCATACTGATGGTGCAGACTTAGTGTTCTGTGCATCTCAGAAGAAAACAGAAAACACATACAAAAGGCTTTGGGGGATTTAGATTTTGAGGATTTCAGCACGGTCTTATCCAGAACTTCAAGATTTAATTCAGTGTTAATGCAAAAGAAATGCAAGAATATATTGCTGCACACTTTCTGTCTCTGCTCCTTCTATAGAAGACATCACTTGATATTTAGCATCTACTGCTTGAGCATTGGAAAGGCAAAACCTGGAGAATGAGCAGCCTGGGTCGTTGCTCCTGCAGCTCTTTGGTGAGGCAGAGCTGCTTCTGTTGCATGAATAGAGCAGTAAGCTCCTACAACAGAGTGCTGCATAGTTCCTGGGGCCACTTTGTCTCCTGGTGAATGTCCATAGTTTCCACACGAGATCCATGGGTCAATTTGATTTTCTTCAGCAATGCTTCCTTCCCACAGCCTCCCATTGTCACTGTTCAGATCTCCTGAGAAACCTAATTATTAACGTTGCATAATCCCCCAGCAACATCAGTGCATCAGTTCTGCAGGTAACGAGGAGAAATCCAAGCTGGAAGGAATCCATCTGTTAAGCGGAGTGACCCTGCAGCTTTATTATTATTGTTATTATTCTGAAGAGGAGGTCTTGTCTCTGGTTTCTAAAGTAAACACAGGAGGTATCTTGGCAGAGTAACGTGCAGCAGAGAGCTGGGATTGCTTTCCCAAATTCTTGGCCGCTTCCCTCGCTGCATGTCAAAGCTGGTATCTTTGCCTAATAGTGATCACCCCTCTGCGAGCTGATCACTATCTGACAGCCTGTCTGCACTTCCCCAGCCGCTTTCAGAAAGAAATCATTAAGGCTGCAATGCTGCGCAGAGCTCTGCAGGTGCGGCTCCTGGTTGCTGCAGGCTCCTTACCCCGAGCACTGAGGGACATTTACCCTCACTGACCAGGGAAAACAAGCCCATTGCTGTGGCCATTGCTCGCCACCCAGCATCTAATTTCATCTCCCTACTCAGAGATTTGGGGTTAGCTTCTCCTGCTCTGAGGACCCACTTACTTCCCTTCAAATCCTACCCCTCCTACACGTTTCCTCTTTCACCCCAGTTTCTTCTCTGTTCATCAGCCTGACCACCACCAGTCTTCTTTCAGCCATCTGAAATCACTGAGAGTTTCCTAGGCTGGAGAACAGTTATGTTGTTCTGAGGAACGTGAAGGCAGCGCATCTGCTGAGTCACCTAGAGAAGAAGATCTTCGAGCTGTGGCTCCCAGTTTGCAAGCAGCAAACTCCAGCAAGTTTAGGGACAGAAGGCCGGAGAGGAACGCTCAATCCTCTCTGTGGTCAGGTGTCCTAATTCTCCAGCTGTATTGCAGGGAATCAGACCACGTCATCTTCTTGGTCACTCAACAGACTAGAGGAGCTTTTCATTCAAACCCCTCTTTTGGCATCAATGGATTTGGAGAACCTTGGAGTGGGTAGCCTCTTTCTTAAGTGTCCAAAAAAAAAAAAAAGTCTAGATGGCTAAAGAAAGCTGGTAATTAATAGCTTCACGTTACGCACACACATATCTATATGTATATACTTACATATATATCTTCTCATTTCAGAAAATATTATAAAACATTGATTTAATGCTAGGCTATTGAAACAGGTATAGAAAGTTTGGGTGTTTTGTTTAGCAGACCAAGAAAATTAAGCTGCCTTGTGACTGAAATGTCCCTGCCTGTTCCATACACATCAGAATAAATTTGGGAAAATAAAGAAAATCCAGTACATCCATTTCAGCAAACAAGATTTATCCCCGGGCAGCAGTAGACATCAGACATCATTACTGCAGGGTAAATGGAAGCTTTCTCTTCTTCCTCTGCATCAGGTTTTATTGCTCTTGTTATTCTTGTTATTGCTTTGTTGTCAGAAAAGATCTCTGAGAGAGAATTTTTCTCTCTTAAAGTATACACAACTGCCAGGACATACACTGGCATTTTTCCTGCACCTTTGAGCGACTCATCAGTCTGTGCCTCCTTAATTTTACTGAGATCTAGCTGAAACATGTTAAAGAGCCATGAGGATTTTTTCCAATGCAAAATATGTTCTTTGCAAAAAAAAAAAAAAAAAAAAAAAAAANGAGGTTAAGTCTCATGGCTAGATACAAGAGCTGTTCTGATCTCTAAACAAAGATTGACCTTCCCTTAGGTTGGGAAGTTCCTTATGGCCTTCCTCATGTGGATTCTTTGCTGCCTAACAATGAGTCGGAATTTGGTCAGATTTTGGACCAAGATCCAGATGAGTATTCTCCTTTGTCCTAAGTCCATCCTTTGAACAGCAATGCACTTCTCAAAGATGATGTAAGATGCACTCGCACCGATGCTGTGACTTTGGAACAGCTGATTTTGGAATTGATCGGGTTTTGAGCTTATCAAAGGAATTGAATGAAATGAATTTTGTAATATTTTAACCAAAGGAAGAGCAGATTCTGTGATGAGTTCATGATGGATGGATGATATGAAAAGAAGCAAAACCATAATTTATTGTGAAGAAGTTAAATGGAATTTTGATGGATAGTACTACTACATTAAAAGCTCTTTGGGGCTTGTTATCTTTTTTTTTTTTTCAGCTCAGTAGTTCAAAATGGAAGAAACTTTATACAGTTGGAGAGTCAAGTGTTTGATCTTTTCCCACAGAAGTCAAAATATTTCATTAAGTTTTGAGTTTCTTATTATTTTAAGATAAAAGATTTTTACACAAAGTAAAATTGTATGCAAAACAAACCCCCATAAAACTGTTTTAGGGAAGGTCAGAAAAATGTAACTTCTTGAGTGCTTAGAGAATGTGGAAAACTGCACAGATGTTGTAACTGGCAGTTTCAGAAGAGCAGATAAACTACCCTTTGAGAGCCATTCTTCCACTTTTCCTTAGATGGTCAGGACTTGGACACAATAACTATAAGAAATGGGAAAATACCTCACAAAATCAGAGCTGTTCTGTGGGTCTAAAAAGGAAATTACAAAATCAAAGCCTCTAATTTAGTATCAATAATTAAAAAAAGCTCAGACAAGTGTAACAGAAAACCTCTTACTGAATGCCTTGGTGCAGTTGAAATCATTAGACACAGGCTCGGTTTTAAATATATGCTGAATTCCCATTGATTACAGTGTTAACTTGAGGCACAGACTGTAGTGCTTTCCTAAATCAAGGCTTCCTGCATTCTCCTTAACATTATTTTATGACCAGAACAAAAAGTAGCTGTAGGATTCATTAGAGGGAGAAGGGAAAAGAAAGAAAAGAGAGAGTGTAAAAGGAAGGAAAAACAAAGAGGAGGAAACTTTATGGCTCCGTAAACAGCTGTAAGCAATGTCTCTGGTCGGGTCAGACCGGTCTGAGTTGACAAGGCAGTGTCTCCAATTATATAGCATGCTGTAGCCTGTAAAAATGAAATCAATTTGTTATTTTTCTGGGAGAACATTATAGCGTGAGTTCACACATTTGGTGAGCCTGATGACTCAGTTCAAGCCAAAGAGGGAACTTGCAGACGTGTGTGTGTGTGCACAACTGGGCGAGGGTAAGTGCGTGTGTGCACAACTGGGCGAGGGTACGTGCGTGTGTGTGTTTAGTGTGACCAAATGTATATTCAGAAGGCATCTTTGGAAGGAAGGGTGGGAAATACAATAAACTCGCTGTATTAGATGAGTGGATAGGACAGTGAAAATCGTGCTGTTAATATAGGGTTACCTAACACCAGAACGACAGAACTTTCCATCCATGGTTCTCATTTCAAAATTGGCTTCATCACTAAGGAGTTTCAGGATAAAATTCCCCCAAGCACTTAAGCACTTAAGCAATTTAGAAGTCCAAATCCAATCTTCACAAGCATCTGAGGTCTTTGAGCCCAGTCCTCCAAGGTATTTAGCACTGACATAGACCAGAACAGACCTCAGTTCAGGGGGATGAGCATTAATGAGAGGTTTGAAACCACAACACATAATTTATATTGCTGATCATTTGAAAAAAGTTCAAGCTGGGATGCTTTGGGGTATGGGGGAGAGCTAAGAGGGATAAAACTAGCCACACTCCTAATTATTATTGAAATCCATAGTAGGAGTCTAAATATCCTTAAATACTGTCGACATGTTTCAAAATTAGCCTAAAGTATTGCCTTCTCTCTTCCCTCTCTTCCACTAATTTTGTACACCTGACCCAGAAAATCTCGTCTTCTTTAACGTAAAACTTGATCCCAGTGCCCAAGATACATCAGCACTACACTGGGTAGAAAGAGGGAGGTTCTTTCACAGGCCAGCCAGTCACTGCATTGCGAACACTGCATTGCAAACACACACATGCATACATACTTTCCATTTGTCATGAAACCCCGATAGGGGTTAGGCTGGGAGAAGTCAGAAGTAAGGCAGCGAAGGTGTTTACATGAAACTTTAAATTACTCTTCTTTCATTTGCAAGTAACTGTTGTTCCTCATCCCAGGTAAATTTATCCATCAGCAATATCATTAGATGAGTTCATTGTAACCACGAGATTTACAGCTCTCATAAACTGCAGTGTAGGTGGCAGATTAAAATGTTAAGGCTTATGCAGCTCTAATACCCTGCACTGCAATCCTGGCAAAGCTCACAAGATAAATGGAGCTGGACGGAGGCAGATCTCAGCAGGGAGACCTCCACGGAGAAGCCCCAAGTGTAGTACGGTGTGGAAGCAATATCAGGGTCCTGGAGCCAGGCTTGAAAACATGGTTTGAGGGGCCATTATTCTGCTGGATGGGTTGTTTTTCAGATGACATATACATCAGAGGAGTTAATTGCCTTGGGTAATTAAAGAGTTCCTGAGACTTTTTTGCAAGGAACTGGGTTGTTAATACTCGTATTCTCTCCCTTTTGCTTCTATTGTGTAGATCCTAAGGGAAGACAAAGTCAAAGAAACATCTCTTGCACTCAGAGTGGAAGGTGCTGAGTGTTGTGGTGTGCCTTAGTTCCTGTGGGAATTTACTGTCCCGGCCAAACCTCAACTCAAATAATTATACACAGCTTTCCTAGCTTCCACGTGAAGCTGCCATTGAGCCTGCTGTTTTCCAAACCCAGACCAAAACTGATGTTTTGTGTTATAAATAAGCTGCTGCGTTCCACATTAGAGATAGCTGCCATCTGTCCCTTGGCAAAGATTTTCCTTGGTGTCCTCTTAGCAGCCCTCCAGGCACTTCTGAGGTTCAACAAAAATGGGTGAGATTCCTGGTCTCCAACTTCAGCCTGCTAAAAACAAGGTGTCTAATTTATGCTCATCACCCAAGCTTTTCCACAGCCAGTGCTGCCTCCTAGGCATCTCTGGTGATTCAGCCCACCTATCTGAGGCATCTATCTCAGGATGGGCTGAATTGCCCTCTGGAGGTGCTCATCTCACTCCACGGACTCTAGTAGACAGCTAACTTGGCCAAGATGCCTGGCTTTAACTGGTCAAAGTCGGGTGAGATGAGTCTCACGCTTTGAGATCCTCTGATGAAAGGTGCTAGAGAAATACAATGCTGCATCATCATCACCTCATTATTATTAATGCAGGGTAAGGGTGAGGGAATTATTCATGGGAGAAATGTTACCTCCATGCCTGTGTATTTACAGGATCAGACCCAGCTGCGCAATTATGTACATATTTTCTAGAAGAGAAAAGTAATTAAATTTAGCTCTTGTGCTCAACTTTGGGATGAATGAAGAGTTACTGTAACAGCAGAAGTGAAAAGAACAGTGAATCCAGTAGTTTTTAGTCTTTTTCTTTCCAGATCAGGGAAAAGTAATAATCTGAAAGGATATAAACCTGTACAGTGGATTTTAGCTAACAATGGGCTTAGCATTCTTAGTTCTTTCTGTGGATCTCTTTGGAATAATCTGTAAATATGAAGATGCTCAGAGACCAGAAGGTGAACGCACCACTGCAATCGATGTTACAGACACATCTATCTATTTACCCATCTATGATAAGGTAGTTTTTAAATTTTCAAATTTTAAACTAAAATATTTTCAACTAAAGCAAATTAAAATTTTTATTATGGTTCATTTTTAATTGCTTGGGTCTGGAATAATTTTCATGCCTAGAAGAAAATCAAATCCATCCAGGAGGGAGATTGGTTGGCAGAATTTCTCCTTACATTTTAAATGATGGGGTTTGGCATGCTCTCTTCCCTTTCTGTCTTATAAAATTTATCCAAGCTTCACTAACTGGAAAACTAGAAGAATAATCACAATATATGGTAGAATATTGATGGTTTTCTGTGAAAATGAATACAGATCTATTATTTTTTCTATCTGTCAACCCACCTGAGCTGGTGATTCAAGTCTCCAGAAGTGTTTCATGGAGCCTGGAAATTGGTGCATGCTGCAGAAGTGGAAAAGAAGAAGTGGTAGGCTCAGGTACATCTCCTGCACCTGGCCTCTGTCTCTGGTTCAAATGCTCTGGGTTATCCTACCCAGCTTCCAGCTGTGCATGTTAGACAGGCACCATGGCTCTTTTGTCATGCATTCCAGCCCTGTAAGATAGCCTTTATTTTTGGGAACTATTGAGGGCCTAATTTGGGTGCTGTAGCATGGAGGAAAGGCTGTGCCCACTCATCGCCTGCAAGCAGCTTTTCTATGAGCCCTTCTTGCCTAGTGCCAGGCGACGTGAAGACACCACTTGCTAGGTTTTTCTTATAGCTTGGCAGGACCTATGAAGACTTCTCCAGCAACCTTCTTCACTTAAGTCTTTTAGTCCTACAATACTGAGTGCTTTGTGAGCATGCATCATTTTGGACAGACAGCTCTGTGGAACCACAGAAAGTTGGCAAAAATTAGGGAAAAAGGAAAATAAAGTGAGACAAATCTCTGGGAATACGAACAAATGTGGAGGAGTTGTGTCTTCCTCCTGTTAGGAGAACACATGCAAAGGGAACAGGGGAGAAGAAGACCTAGTGCATCTGGAAGTGAACATAAATTCCCTGTAGCATAAGCAGATGGACATCCTTTGACTTAACTTCTGCTGCCACCATCCATGTAAGACAAAAGGACCAATGTAACTGCTGTTGCTCAGTTTTCAATATTCAGTGCAGAGTTCAGTGCTCTCCTGTTCTTATGCTGGGTCATTGCAGAGATGTTATACTCTTGCTGTGCAACATCAATAAAAGCAGTTATTTCGCCTGTGTCAGGGACCCCAGAAGGACATCCGCTCTCAACAGCACTTGGAGCCAGCAAAAAGCCTCTCCAAGATGAACAGTAAAACAGAGCTTCTATAGAGTTCAAGAATAACAGAATTCAGGAAGAGGCAAGTAGGTGTACGTACCTCTACATGCCGCAACTGATGTGTCAAGGACTTTTGACAGCCAGTATTGAGAAGGCAGTGACCTCAAAAAGTTGGTAGAGTGGTGCTGTACAGCAAGGTCATCCTGAACTGAAGCCTTCTCTTTTTTTTTTTTTTTTTTCAAGAACCTCCAAGAATATATTTCCTGCATATTTCTTCCTCATAAACTGACTGGGGTGTCCATTCCAAGAGGGAGGTACATGTAGTTTATTAAGAAGGTGGCCAGGTACTTATCTACAACCGCTCTGCTGAAGGAGCAGATAGATTGAGATAAGGGAAATGAAGAGCTCTCTAGGTGTGTTGGCAAAGAAAAATGCTCACTGGAGGTTGAATTAAACACTTCAGGGCATGCGAGGCTTAAAGATAAGCCAAGAACTTTGGCTGTGGACTTATAGAATAGTGTTTTCATGGCTCCTCCTGAGCTAATGGCAAGAAAAGCTAATTGGTCTGAAAAAAAAAAAAAAAAAAAAAAAAAAAGGCTTTTTGACCTTTTCACTTGGGTCAAACTTGAGCAGTACCTGTTATAGGAATCAGCATTTTTGTAAACTTGAGTGCTTCAGTGAAAAAGATGTCAGTGTCAATGCATCCAGAAAGTGTTGTTGCTTAAGAAATTTTAAGATGATGCCTGGTTAGACCACTGTGGTTAGACCACAATAATCACCACTTGGCCCATTTCTTGACACCACCTTTTCAAAATCACCATCATGCAGCAAACAGCTTTGAAATAGATTGTAGGAGAGTGGAAGATACAAAAGACTGATTTGATCACTGGAAACAATCAGGAAAATTAATGATGGGAGCTACCAGAAAGCTGAGTAACTCTGAAATGAGATTCTGATCTTTATAGGCTTTCCCAGTCTTTTCTAAAGGTTTTGGTTTTTGTTTTTCAAGTGTTGTTGTTGATGGTTTTTTTTGTTTGCTTGGGACTGGTGAGGTTGGAATGTTCATAAGGTTCATAGCTCATGACCAATCTCCTAAAGAGTAATTTGCCTTAGAGAGAGGGATAAAATCTTTACACATGGATTCTGGTAGCAAAGTAGAGACCAAAAGAGGGTGCCCCAATTGATGGTATCACGAGCAAGGCAGAGGCCTGTGCCTAGCTGAGTTTAACAGCAGAGGCACTGTACACGAAGGGATGTGAGGTTCCACCCTGTAACATTGACTGAAAGTCAAGTGACTGCACACTCCTCCATGAAATGCCAAATTTACATTACACTGTCTCAGTGCCTGATGACGCCTTGAGAACAAGACTCTTGCTTGAGATTGTCTTTCGCAGATTAAGCTTTCCAGACTGCAACACAGATCAAAGTAAGGTGTGACTGTTTCCCTACTGTATTGAGAAGGGAGCAGTGTGAAAAGCAATTAAAAGTATTTCTACATTTTTATTTTTATTTTTATCTTAGATGATCTTCCCAACAATGGAAACAAACAGTTCAGGGCACCAAACTATAAGATCCTCTTCATATGGTTGGTGTTTTCACTGTACCACTGTAGTAATTTCCAAAAAAATAATAAAAGAGAGAGGCATGAGTTCGGCTATTCATATAAACTGAAGTTTAATTGGAATCCTAAAGTTTTATCCAGGTTCTGTTGAAATAGCTGCAGAAAGTCCTCCTAGCTTCACAACAGGACATGCAGAAGCCTACAGCAGGTTGATTCCAAGTCAGTGGATACTTTGTCTTAATTAGGTACGGTCTGGAAAGGATGCTTTTGATTTTAGTTGGTGTGGGAGCAAGCTCTGCAAATATTTTAACCAAAGTAAACTTTAGGCACTGCAAGTAGCAGTCCTAGACTCTCACTATAGTCAGTGGAGGAACTGCTCTCTGAAGGATGAGTCAGAAATTGTTTGTGCTCTTCTCTGGAGGCTGGAGGCTTCAGTGAAAACATCTGTTTCTCTCCACTGTTCACAGAGATAAGGACCATCTAGGTTTGGAGGCTAAAGTATTCTAAGTTAGCTTTTGGGAATACCTCTCATTTCCCATACTTTAGGGGCTGAATGGACTTTGAGTTGGACATGTGGCACCCTAAGACTCTGTGTGCTCAACAAGGCCACAGAAGAAACACCCTAAGCAAGTCCTCTGCAGCCTGAAGCAGGGTTTTAAAAGGTGTCCTTAGTTCAACAACTATGATTCAGTGTTTTGTTTATAGCTTAACAATTAAATGAAAATGTGCACTGTGAAGTCAAAGCGAAAACACCCTTTGGTCTGGCATGGGATCCATTCACAGGTGCTTTTCTGCCACTAGTTGTTCGCTGAATTAATCAAGAGGTCAAGAAAACCCACATCAAGCCACACAGATAGGGAAAACAAGTTAGCTGGGTCCTTTCCTTGGTTTTCTCCTGTGGGCTCCTGCAGGAACTCACCTCCTTCCTACAGCTTAGGTCTTTGCACAGACATCAGTAAAGCACTTAGCTTTCCTAGGTGGGAATTTGCCAAGGAATTTGGCCATACCAGTTTTTAGATATCATGACATGATTCATCCGGAGACTTTTACAGTGCAGACACTTCCCATATCCCAACAGCCACCCAGGGTGTATCGGCTATAGTATAGCCACTGCAGTCAGTGGAGGCAAGGCCGTGATTCACCTCACCCTAAGCAGATATCTAAAATGAGGCAGATGAATCGTGTCCTAGAAGTGCCTGTTTCTCTCCACTGACTGATTACTGGGTGTGTAGAGCAGCTGGAGATGTCCATGCTGCAGTCTTAGGAGGGCAGATGAGATGAACACAATTCCTAGTCACTGTGAACTGCCTGCTATCCTCTTATTTTATTGGAAAGAGACAGGCACCTCCGGAGGGCAGTTCGCACTTGTCTCTTATTTCCTCCCTGGAGAAGGAGGAATTGTCCTTTAATGTTGGGTGAGAAGAACCTTCTAAAAATGCAGCTGAGGTGCAAAGAGGCACCTAAGTTTAGGAAATCAGCTGCAAACCTTTTACTTTCACAGGCACCTTTTACCTGGTCCATGTAAAGTTCATTCACTCAACAATGTCCACAATGTCTCGGAGGTCACCATCTTGGCTGAGCTGATTATCTTGGTGCCAGAGTCCTACCTGAGGTCACCTGAGATCCAGAAGTGGATGTCCCTGTGTCTCACCTATCTGAAGTACAGCCTATGCAAACTTAGCAAAGCCAGAACTTAGTACAGCCTGAAATCCCTGGGTACCTGTCCGTCTCAATGTCCATCTCCTTTTCACTCCTGTTCCCTCTTGCCTGGGTACTCGCCAGGAAGGCAGTTTATTGGACATGGAATTTCAAACAATTTTTATCCTTGTTGAGAAAAGTGATAAAGTCAAGTTAATTTTCTTGTGAGCCCCCCCCCCCCAAATAATAGTATTCTTGTGACATATATATATATATTAATTTAGAGCAAAAGAGAGTGGAGGCATACTCCCTGACTGCTCGTTGATAATTCAAACACACTGGGCTGTTCCCATACGAAAACCACATAGCAAAAATGAGTGTAAACAGAAATACACACTGCCCAGGCAGGTTTCTGTTTGTCATTAATTCTGAGCAGAAAAGTCAATCAAGATATTTAATTAGAAAAAAAGGAAATTATACTCTAAAAATCCCTTCAGTTTTAGTAATCAAGGTTATTATTAGAAGCACCAGTAAAAACAATTTTAAAATCTATCTAATTAGCTATGTATCTCCTGATCTCTCTACATAGCTGACTTGTTTGTCTCTAAGGCTTCAACCAACATCATGGTTCATGGACACTCCTTTCAGAAGACTTCCATTTGGCTCAGCATAGAATTTGCACTCAAATTGCTGTGGTTTTTTATTTTACTCTCCACATTTTAACCAAAGCAATTCACAGACTCATGGTCAAAGCAGGCTTTGCATATCCTTGTGACAGTACAGCCAAGCTTTGTTTTGTGAAAATGAAACCCTGCTGTTGAAAATTCCCAGATTAAAACTGGTGTGAAAGAAAAATGAATATCTGGTAAACTAATATGTAGAAGGATACTGGAAGACATTTTAATAATTTATATTTTAAGCACTTCAAATTTATTAGAAAACCCCAGTATAAAGCTTTGCAAAGCGCATGTCTAAACTAAGCAGGTTTGGAAATACTTTACTACAGAGAAGAAAACATTTTCCAGACCGTACTTTCAGGGCAGTTACCAATATGCCATCCATGGCTTTCCAGTACTTGAAGGGATTTTACAGACAGGAGGGGGAAGGACTTTTTATGCAGGTAGATAGTGATAAGACAAGAAGGAATGGTTTTAAACTAAGAGAGGGGAGATTTAGGTTGGATATTAGGAGGAAAATTTTCACTCAGAGGGTGGTGAGGCACTGGAACAGGCTGCCCAGAGAAGTTGTGGATGCCCTATCCCTGGAGGCATTCAAAGCCAGGTTGGATGGTGCCCTGGGCAGCCCGGTCTAGTGGTTGGCAACCCTGCCCACAGAAGGGAGTTGAAACTAGGTGATCTTTAAGGTCCTTTTCAACCCAGGCTGCTCTATGGCTATAAACATACATGCACCCTTGGATGAATGTCTCTAGTAACGAGCCCAGTTTTTCACACAGGGGAATAGAATTGATGCTGGACCAGCATTAAGTCATAAGAGTGTTTAAGCATCCTTGGGAAGAAGCACAATGATGATAGCTTTGAGAGAGTGAAGGAAAAGGGAGGAAAATATTAAAGGTAGAGTTGGGCCTAGCGAAATTCAGGAGAGAGACAATGTTATTTTGGGGAGAGATGACAGTGGAAAGGATGTCTTCTGGAGAGGGGAATGCCAAGGGGAATCAAAAATTTTTCATTTTATGCCCCAATTCCTGGGAACAAAGTACGAAGACGAAAGCCAACCTGAAAGCATCTCTCCTCCTTGTGTTTTTTCCAGGTCCTTGGCAATTGGTCACCAGTATTCCTCCCTGGGGACTCAGCCCATCCTCTGCGGGAGCATCCCAGGACTGGTCCCCAAGCAGCTACGCTTCTGTCGGAACTATGTGGAGATCATGCCCAGTGTGGCAGAAGGGGTGAAGATTGGGATCCAGGAGTGCCAACACCAGTTTCGAGGGAGGAGGTGGAACTGCACAACTGTCAATGACAGCCTAGCCATCTTTGGACCCGTGCTAGATAAAGGTGAGCCCAGTGCCATAGGTTTGGTAACAGCAAAGTCCATGGTGGAGTAGCAACAAAGATTTTGAGAGACCTATTGTGAAACTGTTTATACGTGAAAAAGTTCCATGTAAAATTGGCTGATGGAGACAAGACTTAATCTTGATAAAGAGGACAAGTGACAGAGGCAGGGAAAAATTCGTTGGCAGACACAGAGCCTGTTTGGTAGAGACAAGAAGAAATCGGAGCATTCTTATAGGGGTGGCAAGTAAATCCGTGCCTCCCCAGCGTGGGTGATGGACTTCAGGGCAGTATCTGAACGCAGACATGGTTGGGGATGTTTCCTATGGATTGGACTTATTAGACAGCTTCAGTGTTGATGCCATAGTGGGATACAATGAAGATAAAGGCCTGAGGAACTTGCCATCAGTTGATGGTTCTGCTTTCACTGGTTATGAACATGGCAAATTAAGACAGGGTGTTAATTCAGGCAACTCATTCTGACCCAGCTCACACTGACACAAGTAGGAGATATTTGAGACATTTTGTCCCAAGTTGTTGAAGGCAATGGTGTCCAAGTACTTGCCTAACTCTCATTACTATCTGAACTTTTCTCCTATAAGTGAGCAGGGACCTCTTTTAGCTCATAAGAATTGTTCTACCCTTCTTTTCCCTTGCAGTATGCCTTTAAAGTCCAGCCTGGGCCTGCTGACTTCAGTAAGCCTGTGTCTGACTCTGCCTTTCCCTTTAGCACAAATGAGTTTGTCCAAGAGGCAGACTAGCTTTGTGTTTGGGTCCTGATGAGATGGTAACTCCCGTCACCTTCTGCAGAGCTATGAAGAGCATCAGCAGAAGAAGCTTGGAAACCCTCTTTTT